>JAMWET010005241.1:0-28738 GCA_024036415.1 Prochilodus magdalenae | reverse complement strand
AGTAAGTTTTCTCTACAATTTTTACCCTTTTACATCAACCACGTCTGTTGACTTATTACATTCAAATGTTTTAATAAACTGGCATAATTGACTTTTTTTTAAAAATATTTCAAATAAGTTTCTTCAAACCTCTGAAGCTTTATCACACTTTTCACTAGGGCTGCCAGAATCATATCAGAATTGAAAGAAGCTACTTATATATTATCAGCAGACAGGACAGGATCAGCTTTTAACACAATTATTTCATAAAATATTATTGTATCATCAAATTGCCGAATGTTTCAGTAGTTCCCAGAGTAGTCTTTAGTGCGCTATCCTCAGATGATCAACAGCTAAGCAGCCGTTGTTATTCCAAATAATGCACGCAGGTATATTAATTTCACCAGATTCAGATTGTTGAAACTACCCATTAATTACAGCTAGACATCTGCCTGAACATCTGCACTTTGAGCTCACATGAATTAACTACTGCACTATGCGGTGATAGATAAACAGCATTTACTCTGTTAACCATGCTATTAATGGTCTTAGTGATAATAATAATGCTAATAATAAAACATATTCATCTATAATTCATAAAAAATTATGTTTAATCGATATAACATGATGTTTTTGTTCCTCCATAAAGACTGGCCACTGTAAGCCCGTATGAGAGGTCAGTAAGGTAATGATTTGGGTGACAATCTTTTCCCGTGTTTATGTGTCCAGTGTAAATAAGGGTAGGTCATGTTTTGATTCCATGTTAAAGAGGAAGGACACGAAGTGTATTCTGAGTACAGGTACATTTCAAAATGCCATCAGTTCCATCTTTCATTTCAGAAGAATGATAAGAACATTATTTGATAAACAAAACTAAAGCAAATGTGCAGGCGCCCTTCTTCTTTCTTCCTTCTTCCTTGTGACCAGACTGATATGTGACCAGATAAAAAAAACTCTATAGAGAGATAGGTACCTAAATATTCTACTTCACTAATAGATCAGTAATAGTGAGGAAGTGGATGATGGAGATGAATGAATATATACGCAGAACTGCTCAGCCAGTTCAGACTGTGCCTTCACCATGGTGGTAGTGTAAGAGAGGACTGATGGAGGGAGGGAAGAGAACTCTCAGACTCTGTTTAACGCTGGCGTTAATCTATGAAATGAGGTTTATTTGGTGTATCTCAGTACAGCTATTAGTACATTATCTATGATTAAACCTCTCTACTGTATAACGAGTTCCTACTGATTTTTTAAATGACTGTAGAAACAGATGATTATACTTTCATTCTGAATTTCCTGTGTGCAAAAAAGTGGAGGAAATAAATAGGGGTTGATTTTAATCTGACTAATGGTGCCATACTCTGTCACCATGGAGGAGGAAACAAACTCAGTCTCCATTCGGTAAACAGAGAGAAGGACAAACTGGTCGACTGTACTGCATATAATCTCAGTAGATGAATGAGTGAAGGAATGCTGATGAACAGCTCCTACAAATTCCTGCAATACCTTCATTCATTATGTTAACACTCAGCCCAGTCATCGTTTGATGGGTTTGGCTAGCAGGCTAAAAGGTGTCCTTGGTGAGTGACCTGGAGTGGAGCTCAGTGAAGTGTGGTAGGTGAACTTTATTTAAACAGTTAGTTAAATGATTCATCCTGACTGAGATTAACAATCATGTGCAGGAGATATTCAGAGTTAAAGCTGATATTAATGTGTATAAAGAATGATCAGATTATCATTAGTTCAGATTATATTAGATACATTAATAATGATTTTATACTGAATGATGATTTATATTGGTGTTCTAACTGAAAATGCTGTTTCTGATTACTGCAGAAACTGAAGTTTCATCCTGAACTGTCTGAGTTTACGGGAACAGACGAAGCTGTATTATAATCTGAGTGACGTTGTTATTCTACGTCACCATGTAGGAGGAGACGAGCTGTATGTTCCGTCGCCATTTCGAAGAAGCGCAGAGAATCTTCGGTTCCAGCTCAGAGCTGATCTGCTGTACTGCAACACTTTCAGTTCATAAAAGAATGAAAAGATTGTGGACAAAACTGCTGCTGCTGGAAATGCCTGCAATTCCTTTCCTCCACTAAAGAACTGGACATTGTGTGATGGATGTGACTGACAGGCTGATCTTGTTGTGTAAACTGGGTGCGTTACGGAGCTGAGAGGAGCTCTATGAAGGACGGTAGGTGGACACGTTTCACATTTACTGAGATTAAAGAATGAGCAGTTTATCATTTCTGATGAGATTATAAACATGTATATAGATTTTATATACAGTAATATTTACTATAGATTACAGTTCCAGTTTAAAACTGTATTTCAGATTATTATAAAATCAGAAACAGCAGGAAGAAACTCCAGCTGTGGTTAAAGGACAGTCAGATGAACTTGTCCAGACTCCTTGTTGTCCACTTAGATAAAAGAATAAAGTGTACAGTGACTCTGAGTGTTGTACTGAAGAAGACTCAGTGGAGATGATTGTATTAGGAAGTGAAGGTTGTTTGATGGGACTATTGATGGAGTATTTGTTGTTTCTCAGGCTGTTTTAGTGACTGATGTCTTTAATGCTGGGCTTTGTTGGAGGAAAGACAGAAACAGGATGAATTAACTGATCTACAGGTATATGAAGTTGTTGGTGTAACTCTAGTTATTCTAGAGATAAAAAAAGATCATTCTGGAGAATACAGTAAAAGCTGTGCTGCATTAGAAACCCATCCACTGTAAAGTTATTAGAGTACTATTTTATTCCTAGTCATGTTATTAATAACCATGGCTCAGAATTAATAACAAAAATGTACTAAATATTAAATTAATAATAAACAGATTCTGTTTGCTTTTGAGTTACATGTATGAGGTTATTTTTTATGATCTTCAGTCAAATTCAGTAATAAATTAAGAGCTATTATATTGTGATAATTTAAGGCAGCATATTCAACATCCAGGAAGGATTAGATTGTAGTTTAATGATTCAAATAGTCCATATTATGAGTCTATGAAGGATAAAGAGTTTCTAATTGTCAGAAGATGATCATGTGCACTACACACTATATCAGATATTTCTACTTTGTGTTACATGTACTGTTATTATTACTCATTGGATGTTAGTGTATGTTATTACAACTCATTTTATTTGCTATTTCTGCTGATTGAATGCTCTTCTGAAGCTGTTGATCTACCCCTTAACTGTTTCAGTTGATGATTTAGATGTTTAAAATGTAGAAATGTACAGTTTAAAGCAGCACTGAAAGGGTTTTAGTGGTACGTGAAAAGCTAAATGGGCTTTAAAGTGATGTACAGTCTCTATTCTAATACGGGTCATTTAGTACTGAAACATATGGAACACATTTGAACAGCAGAGGGCGCTTCTGTTGGTGTTGTGATGTGAAACTGAAAGTTCTTCTGCTGACTGGCCGAGCAGCCAACACCCATGATAATAACAGAGAGGAGCAGATCTCTTTCAGTTACACTAAGCAAACAATAAAGGTCTGCCGGGTCCTACTGACTATCTGAGCATCTTCCTTCTCTGTTCAAATGTGTCAGAGAAGGTTTTGGTGTTCTAATAATTAAAGCTTCATTGTGGTTATTTTAAGATTATTGCTGATTATATAACAATTTTAATATCTATTGGATATTGAAGTGTTTCCACAGAATTAAATTAGCACTAGTGTGGAAAAGCCCTGACTCTGTAAACCTTACATACTGGAGATACAGAGCACTTTATACTCAGAACACTTGAATCTTAAATTTGAGAAGGCAAGCAGCAGCCTGAAACCTGAAGCTGGTCTATTGTTGGTGTTTGTCTGTAGTTCTAGAGCCCCGTCTAACTTTAACATTGCTGAATAAGCAAAGATGTGAACAGTGCTTAAATTAAAAGCGTTTCCAACAAGTCTGACTAGTAAGACTCCACCCAAAGGCTCAAGCTAAGGCTGTTTGGGAGTACGTCACTGGCATTATGTAAAACAACTATCTGGGGCAAGTCCTGAAGCATTAGCAGTGTTTCACCTCTCATCATATCTGTATCAGATAGAATCTCATAAACAGTTTCATAAATTCACCTAATACAAACACAATTTAGTAACAGTTCAATATTTATTATTCACTGTAGTATCATGCAACTTTACATAGGTTGTTTTTATTTTTTATTACTACAATTATATATATATATATATATATATATATATATATATATATATATACAATAAAAAAAAAAAAAGTATATATATATATATATATATATATATTTTTTTTTTTTTTTTTTTTTTTATTGTGCCACAAATTTACTTTGATCCCAAATTGCAAGTTAATATTGGTTAACATGAATTTGAAAACAATTCATTATCAAAACATTTCATCTGTAACTTATAAAATATCATATAAACCATCGGGGGTTCTTATTAGGGGCCTGTTTCACAAAGCAAGTTCAACTCCAGACTGAGTTTCAGCCTCACAAATTTTCTAAAACAAAGCCTTTCAAGACAACTGACATAAACCTACATAGACATATAGCAAGGTGTTCTCCAGCAAGCATAATAAAAAGTTAAAACCACTGGCAGTGTAATGACAGCAGAAGTGACAAACTCGTAGCCATTTGATAGCTGATCATGGAATAATCAAGTTTATGTCACTTGCCATGTAAAACTTGTGTAGGTGTCAAATGCTGCCCCTTAGTAGTCGTACCCACCTTTCTCTACTAATTAGGAGATCTGTAATTCTGTGACTAATCATCATGCCTGTGCACATGAGCAAGAAGAAATGTAAACATGTATATAACATTAGAAACACAATAAAAGCATTTTAATCTTCGTATCTGTGAACTATGCACTATATGGATTACTTTCTTCTGCTTAATATTGTATATCTCTTGGCCTCTGATTGGTCAGAAACTTGCCCATAGTTAAGAATTTATTCATGATCAGATGTCTGTGGAGCAGGTCAGGTGTGCAGCATAACTTTTTAAAGGTATGATCAAATTTGCTGGCTCTGTGAGAAACCCTTATTTGTGAGACATACGCCATAGGTTAATGTAAACCGCTCAGGCTACAGCAGACAGTAGCAGTATAAAAAATAAAATAATAAATTAAATCACATAAAAAGATGTAATAAAAAAGACTGTATATACTTTTATAGCTGTTCAGAATGAAATGTTTTGTTAAATTCACAGCCTGAATGATTAACACAGCATGAATACACAAATGCATTATCTAAAGGCTTGCAAATAGTTAATGTCTGTGACAGATTTTAAACAACATTTAAGATTAAAATAATAGATATTATAGTGTATATACACAGAAAGGCAGAGTTACTTCCTGATGTCTGAATACACCACTGAGTCACTCTGGTCTTGAGCTTCTGTCACTTCGACCCAGTTTCTCTGTAAAACAAAGCAGAACATTTCAGTAAAATCTTTTCTTTGGGAGAACATGTCTGAGGATTTACTGAAAATTAGGAAAAATAAACAGGAATTTTAGAAAAAGTTTGTTAAAAAAATTGAAAAACAAAGCAGAAATATTTTAGATTTCGAGGTTACTACACAAGTTTAATCAATTTATACACTGACCATGTGAAATTCTTTCTTCAAAAAGTTCCAATTTATTCTAGTTTTATCCCTTTCATCGAATCTCATGTTCAGGTGAGAAGCTGCATCATTTAGGGTTAAAAGAACCTTACCCTGTTACCAGGTCAAAACTACTATATATATTAAACATCACTGCAGTACGAATGCAATCAGAAGCTCCTTGCATTTGTTGATTTTTCTGGCCAGGCAGTGTAGTTACACCACAGAAATAAAAAGGATATTGTACCATGTTGTGTTTCTTAAACTTTTCGGCTCCATTATGCAATAAATACAGACAAAAAAAGAGTAAATTACATTCTGGTGTAGGGATATGGTTTAACATTAATGGAAGTGTAATGGAGTGCAGAGGTGGAGTGTGATTGTGATGAGAACATGTCGTTGTTTATATTTTACAAGCCAATAAGGCTGTTAAACCACTCAGACAGGTTACATGTCCTACAACCTCGTCATGCGTTTGTGAACATTTGATTCCAGTACATGTGGCTTATATCCTGACCCACACTAAGTGCATAAGTACAAGTACATGACCAGAACTCTGTTTATATAAAGAAATAATAATAATGTCCATATTCTGAACTCACTGAACCTGTAAATTTGTTCTGTAGCAGCCCCACAGCTCACTTCATTACAGCCACCATTTGAAGCATTCCTAGAGAATACTAATATAGGACAACTAGTACAGTCTACCTAATCTACCAGAATCAGCTTTATAAAAACTTCACAAAAAGCTTCAACATAAGAAAAACAACCAAATTAAAGTGAATTGTCCCAATATGCTTCTGTTCCATTACAGGTACGGATACTAATGTTCAGGATTGAAAGTCAATGAACAACATGAATGTCTCCGGGCTCCTTAGGTATGTATAAAGACACTACAGTAACTTAAAACAGCAATAACGATTATATTTGTATTAAATGTACCTTGCAAGCTTCCTCTGAATTTAGAATTTGTACTTCGGCATAGTTTACGTCAGCATCTTCAGAAACTACTGACACAAATAGACAGGAGAGTACATTATAAACATACAGCAAACATAAAACAGACATTTTCACATACAAAATCACAAAGCATGAAAGACAGTAGATGTAGCAGATAGAGAGGTATTTCTTGCCTTGTGTCTTTGGTTTCTTTTTCCAATACCTTACAGCCACACATGCAGCTGCACAAATCAGTCCAGCAGATATCAGAACAGCAATCAGTGTCATCATATAATCCCTCTTATGTGAACCTGTCTCACATGCTAGGGTAAAATGATAATAGTAATATATTATTATAATGATGATAATAATGCTTTAAGGCAGCTCAAAAAGGCTGATAAATAATTCCATTTTCTGTATCAGATGTAGCTGTATCAGTAGAGCCTAATAATATTCACACTTACCTGTGCTAATATAACAGAGTTCTGAAATGCTGAGCTGGGTTGTTTGATTGCTAACAGGATTAGCAGCTACACAGGTGTAGGTAGAACAGGTCAGGTGGGTTATATTCAGAAGAAGATAAAGACGTTCACTGGAATCTGTGCTAGTGATGCTGGAGATTCTCTCTTCTCCTTCATACCAGGACAAATTCACATCCTTCCCATTTTCCACAGAGCACAGAGGAGAACATGACTCTCTGGGACTCACTGAGCGCCTCCCATCCTGATTTCTTATGGTGGGCTTTGATACTGGAACTGTGAAGAGATAAGAGACAATGTACATCATCACTCTTACTATTAATACCAAATATGTTAAAGTAAGTTTCTATTAACTTTTAAAATGTCAAACTTATCAAATCACTGCTAGTGTGAAGTGTTTTTTCCTGTCTGCTGTAAAGAAGACTCTGTATCTGATCTTCTGTTGTAATCTCATACAGGTTTCAGCATGTCTGATAACTACTGTGGTTCATAAACAGAATGATTGAGTTTGTGTTAATCCCTGGTCATTATAGACTGACTTAAATCTGTCTCTGATCCACTCCTGCTCACGCTATCTGTGTATGGGACCTCAGTCTTTCAGGCTGTTCTATTCTGTGGTGTTTTGATTGGTTAATGTACAATGTGCAGCCTCACAAAAATTACAAGCCAAACACACACAATAAACCCACCAGTGTTACACCTGAAATCTTAAGAAATATTAAAGACCAATCAAACCTTAAAACTAACTATATGACCACCTAATTCCACATTATCACATCTCACATGATATTTAACACCATAACTTTGACTGTAAATAAATGTATGTATTTACATCAAAAATATTGCACTGTAGACGCTTTCTGACTGCTGACCTTTTTATGCATTGTATTACTATATGTACATGACAATAATAGGATATAGAAAAACAAACCTTATTGACTTGCTTAAATTATTATAATTAAAGTCCAGTACAAACGTATAACATAATTTTAATGGGACAATGAGTTTATTTATATTCTAGCAGGAATATTTTTCATATTTGTCATGATTTATAGCGATTAAATATTTCCATTTGTCAAACATATTTTAACAACGATATTCACTATTTTAAGGTTAAACGTCAGGGTCTTTAGTCTTTCTATTAAATCTTTATTATATTAAACTGCGCTAAATGTAATACATTTAGTTAAATCTAACCCTAAACTTAAATCCAATCCTTATAAACTTCCAACCCAAACCCAAACCTAGTTCAAACCTAATCCTCAGCCTTACCCCATCACCCCTGTTTAACCACCTAGCATAATCATTTAAATGTTTACAGGTCTAATGATTAGAGATCAACAGAGTATAATTAGAATAAAGTGTGAAATGTTTTTGCTCGACATAAACTGAGTTAAGATAAACACCAAAATCCCCCAAACTAACAAGCAATATAATCTTGTCCTAGGATCCTGTCCCTACTCTTATTAATGCAGGTGTTGGTTTTAGTCTTTACAAAAACTATAACATTAAAAATATAATATTTACTCACCATAAACATCAACACTGAAACTCCAGACTGAGACACTTCCAGTAATGATCTGTAGTTTATAAACTCCAGAATCTTCTCTGCTGATGTTTCTGATGGTTAAAGATCCACTGGTTCTGTCCAGCTGCAGTCTGTCTCTGAATCTGTCTCTGTTATAGTCAGTAATAATCTCTCCTCTAATGACCAGACTGTCCACTATCTTTATATCTGCATCCTCAGATCTATACATCCACAGTATGTGAGCATCACTCTGGACTGCAGTTCCTCCAGTATGGATGGTTACAGTGTTTCCCTCCAGCTCCTGCAGTCTGATACCCTCTTCTCCAGCTACACACAGCAGACCTGACACAATGTAAGTAGATCATTTAGTCCAGTTACACTCACATACAGAGAATCTTCCAGATCAGCTCATTTCTGAAGGCACTATCAGACTGTTCAGAAAGAGACATGACTGGTACATCTGGTCATTTAGTAACAAACAGTGGACTACTTGCTGTATGTCTACTAGGAAGGAGAAACTCTCTAGTTATTAAAATTAGCAGCCACGTACGTTATAGAGAACATATTACACAAAATAACCTAATAGCTCGTCATCCAAAACAGACAGACCTCCTTCCACTTCTACTGTACTGTATAAACACATTCATATTTACAGACACAGTAATCACAGTTCAAATCAAGAGCCGTAACACAGAAGGTGATCTGTGTTAAACCGGACTGAGCGCTAACGGAGAGTTCCTCCTCGTTTTCCTGGAACAGTGTGAGGATTAAAGCAGACTTACAGCAGAGCAGGTAAAGAAGAGCTGCAGGAATCCTGTATCCTGAGATCATTTTAACCAGACATTCTAATCAACCAGGCTCATTGATAAACTTCCTGGGATCGTGAATCTTCACAGAAACACAAAAGAAATAAAAACAGAGCTGACGTGCTCCCGGGCTGGGCTAGTCTGCGCATGCCCATCATGCACTGCGTGAACAGCTATCAAGTTAAACAGGCTGCTTTTGCCGTTCTTCACTTCAAACTGAAATTAAAACTTTAGTTAATGTGTCTCTTTAAACATGAACAAATCACAATTCACAATTTATTAATCATAGATTTACATTCAGCATTCAGTGTATATACTGTACACTTTATACACTCTCTCTGAATGTAATGATGGTCTGTATAGTGTGTAACATTGTTTAAAGCTGTTTATCTGGACAGTATGTGTGTTTTGGCCAGGAAAACACTGTATAACATTAGAATAAACACCAAATATATATATATATATATATATATATATATATATATATATATATATATATATATATATATATATATATATATATGTATGTATGTATATATATATATATATATATATATATATATTTATATATTTATATATATATATATATATATATATATATATATATTTGAGCTACAGTAAAGTTTAATGAATGCAGGCGTGGTTTGTGATTTGTGGTCCAGAGCTTCAGAGATTGTATGGATGCATTAAACTCCATCACCAGCTCCTGATTATAGATGATCAGTTGAAGCAGGTGTTGGAAGGTAACTGTAAATACTGAACTTCCTCCAGAAGTGCTTTGCAAACAGCTGAGCAAGCACACAGTGTGTAATGTGTTTATATGTATTTACTGTAATGTTGATATAAATGTTTATTATTCATATAAAACATTCTTATTAAAACCTGCTTAAAAGATTCACAGTTCTGTCACATTTCCTGTGTTTATCTCTTTGCTGTGCATCACGTATGCTCATAGGCGTAGAGCCACAGTGCTGCTGGTTTGTGTGTGGTGATTTGTCAGGGAAACATTCAATAATGAAAATAATAATAGTAATAAAAATAATATAAAAAATAAAAATAAAAATAATACAGTACTGATGTTTTATTTGTAAGGAAGCTTTTATTGACACGAGTACACTTTACTGCATAATGTAGAGAGAGAAGCCAGGAGGATGATCTCAGCATCTGGTCAGCCTTCAAACTTGCACAGGCATTGTAGTTCATGAAGCTGAAAGCTGAGTACCCTGGACACACTGTACAAGGAGGAACTTTCATCTAACTGTCACTTCTTTTTCCCTTTTACACTGTCACATGCTATATTTCAATGTACAATGAAAAATAAAACACAGGGATCAGAGATTATAATCTCTTTACATGTATTTTAAATACCTCCATGTTCAGTGTCCTGATATAAGAGTTTAAGATACACTGAGGCCTCATTTTAAGCTGAAACCCACCACTTCCGTTTTAATGTATGAGACTGGGGGGCTGCTGACTGCTGGAACTTTGACTAGAGTGCTCAAACCACAGACATAAAGCACTGTGCACAACTCACAGACCACCCTTCACTTATTTAATATTTATTTAATTTTCAGATTAAAAAGCAATTAAGTACAAATTATACATTTATCAGGGGACATTTCTGATGAGATTAGATTTAAGATCCTCCATTTGCATAAATTCAAAAGAAAATAAGCTCAAAATAATTGAAAGATTTATAGAAAATGGGGCAACCACAGAAGAGCTGGTAGACCACCAAAACTGTCTCCATCACATGAACAGTGATGCTTTCAACTTTGAGAGAGGAGAACATCAAGCTCCACTCTTTTATCAGATATTAAGACATTCACAGGCATTTCTGTCCACACTTTGTCCATCCTTCCACTGTGAGAAGACTGAAGTCCACATCTCAATATTATCATTTGTGTTTGGAGTTATTTGGATTGTAAAAAGCAGACTTTGTTGTGGCACCTTCTAGGCGACTGTTGCAACTTAGAAAGTCTAGGTCCAGAATGCACGTCTTGGGTCTCAGCAATCCAGACTACGTGGTACATCTTGGCCCCGACCATCAGTAATCCCTGGCAGTGCGTCAGCTCACTGCAGAGCTCTGTAGCTTATTTCACTCCTGTGGCCTGAATACTCAGAATGCCTCTTATCAGTGAAGCCTTTTGCATCTGACACCAAACACAGTGTTCACGGCTATTGAAGAGGACACACAGCTTATGTACAGATTGTTGTGCTTTACTGAAGGGCTGTCGTCGGCCATCGCCATGCTATACAATAGCAAGCTTTAACCGCCCACTCTACACAAGTTCACATCTGCACTGCCTTGCTTAAAGCTCTCAACTGATACCTGGTAGCCCCACCTTCACACTAAGGGTCTTTGTTAGAGGAAATTCAGAGAACAACTGCAGAAAAGCACATCCCAGAATAAACATGCCGAACATTTACAGACATGCTACAGCATTTTCCGCTTTTGTGTTTGATATTAAAAAGCTCTAAATATTATTATTATTATTATCTAAATATTGTTTGTTATTATTTGTTTTTGGTAAACATGCAGATTGGTAACCCTTCATATTCAGGTTTTTCAACTTTGAATAACTGCCAGTCAGACATCTGCATTACCATAACAGTATAAAGCTCCAGCATACAGTCTGAACAATAAAGGAGCTGCTGCATGACTGAAGAAGAAGAAGCTATTGGCAGTTATTCAAATTTGAAGTCGTGATACTCTGTCATGTGACTCTAAGAAGACTATACTGTACAGTAGAGCATCTGTGTCAAATCTCACTGAAGAGTGTTTGGTGTGTGGGAGGGTTTAATGCACCCTTCCTCCATTTGAAATCATTCACAGATCAATATCACATTCTGTTGTGATGTAATAGGCTGCTGGTCTGAGACCATAATGGAGAATGAACATTGTGTGGTTTGATTATTCATCCATCATCACTTATTCAGTATCTGTTGTTCTTTCCACAGTGTGAGTTCAGCAGTCTGCTGTATGAAATGAGCAGGTGAGTGAGCTTTAATAACAATAGTGAAAATTAAACAAATAACCAGCAAGTAAACAGGAGCTGCAGGTACATGAAGATACTGGATTATAAACACATGGTATCCATTTGGAAAATCCCGAAATCCCCGAAACTGAAACTAGTCTGTACTTTTTAAAAGTGAAAGTAAATGCAGTATTTGTTTTATATACTGTATTTCCCTGTAGCTGCTGAAATACTTAGTAATAATTAGTTTATTAGTTCACTGCACTTTTACTATTATAGAACAACACAAGGTCAGGCTGATGTTAATCTGCTGGTCTGTGTTTTATTTGCAGGTCAGTCGTCGGCTGCATTTTATTTTCCTGTAAAAAGATATTAATGTTTGTTTAGCTGTTTTACTGTGTAGCTCCTTTAAACTGGTGTCAGACATTTTACTTCTCCACTGTGTGGTCAGGCTGACGTCATCAAGTTCAGGGAAACACCACAAAGAACAAAGCAGACTAGACAGAATAGAGCTTTTAAATTTCCCAAAAAAAGACAGGAAGGGAAGATTTGATGGGTGGAGATATGCCTAAACCACACCCCCAATTAGGCCAAACTACCCACCCCCATGGGACAACAGTCCATTATGTCTATACCATAACAGTCATTAGTATTATAAACGGTTTAAATCTGTTTTATGATTGTAAATATTGAAATAAAAGAGTATTTTTAAAAGTTGTTTTGTGTAAATAAAGTTGTTTTTGGAATAAGCACAACAGTAGTAGATTTTTGTTCTCATATTCTGTCTTTCATTAAAAGATAAGAAACAATCACAAACAACAGTCCTTATCTAGTCATCATGAGTGTTACTCACTTTCACATCATTCACGGCACAATCAGATGAATAAGTGATTGAAAGCCCCAGTAATAAACCAGTGAATCTTTATTCAAGGGAACTTACAAATTCCTTAGGTCTGGAATGCCTCTCTGTCCCATTATCATGTACTTTCAAAGAGCGTGTTCATGACACTGCCTTCGCCCACGTACCAGCTTAGTGCCTGTTCATTCTGCAAGAGCGAGTCAGAACAGGTCTAGGTATACCATGTTTGTCTGCCCCCCATCCCCCACCAACCAGACTGAATCCTTTATGAAACCACTCCCTCCAGTGGTTCCCGAAGGTCACTCTGTGAGCCTTATAGTTAATCACAGTATGATAACTGTGAGGATATTAAACTATGTAACTCCACATATGGAACTATGTTCCAACCAAAAAGGTGTAAACCAGTCGGTTCTTGTTTAGACTGTTCAGCTCAGCTGTAGCTCAGTCTCTACTGCACACAGTCTCTATGAGCTGTAGATGTTCGTCTAGATGTGGCTGTAAGCAAATACTGACCACAAATATTTGCATGTGTCTTTTTATGGCTTTTGAGTAAACAGGAAGCTGTCACTAAGCATCCTGCTCCCAGGGTTCTGCATGTAAATACAATCTGCATAATAATAAGAGTCTTTTCAGTATTTACATGAATTTCAAAGTCAATGTGACAAATTTAACAATTTCAAAATTCGAATTAATTAATTATAAATAAAATTTATAATTAATTATTTACAGTTTTGGAAATTTTTGGAAAACTTTGTTTATACTTACCTCTTTCTTAGGCAAATCAGTTCCTACTTCTCCCTCTTCCAGTCTCTCTCTCTTTCTCTCTTTCTCTCTCTCTCTCTCTCTCTCTCTCTCTCTCTCTCTCTCTCACACATACACACATTCTCTCGTTGGTACCACTTCCTGTATGACTGACCATGAAACAGCATCTTTCTCAGTTATGCTCCACACACTGAACTGTTTTCCCGTGAGAGAGTGAACAGTGAAGAAGCTCTGAACCTGCATGAACAGTTTGTACTTTCAGATCATTTAGTTTAATGAAGTTTCTCAGTGATGATTTTCATCTTCCAACACCACTCATCAGTAATAAAGAAGCAGAAGTAAGAGCTCAGACTTCCAGTGAGATCAGAGGACAGTGCTCCTGTTGTCTTCTACTCATCTCTCACTTACCTCTCTCTATCTCTCTCACTTACCTCTTTCTCTTCCTCTCTTTCTCTGTACGTCTCTCTCTCACTATGTAGTTATCTATGTATTTGAATGTACTGCTGAACTGTACTGTGTATTTTGACTTAGCAAACAGTGCTTTATCCTCAGCTCATGATGAACTATGGCACAGCATCACATACAGTACACAGCGTTTATATTTCAGCACTGTGTCACTGGGTTACATGAGTTACTCAATTAAAACATGAACATTATGGATAACTATTCTTTAAATGAACATCTAGAATCTAGAAAAGAGAAAGTTACTGAACACCAGTCTTTTCCTGGAACTCCCCACAACACAGCACACTGGGTGATGGTAGGCCTGGACTATTGTCTCCTTCCAGTGGTTTCATGTGTCAAGCTGCTGTTTATTAAACAACAGGCAGAGAAATTATTCACTTCGGAAATCACAGGAGAGGTCACCACAAACCACATGATTCCTCCTGAAAAGTGACCAACCCTCAAACCAAACCCCAGCCTTTAAACATTGTATGTGATAACAGCTTTATGTTGAGATTTATATTTACCTCAGTGATGTGAAATAATTAGTAGTATAGTAGTTTAGTTTTGAACAAAGCACAGCACTGAATAGACTAGTGTCCTACTTATACAGTATATACATACTAGTAGGACATTTATATATATATATGTGCATGTGCATGTGTTTAACTGTAGGTTAGTGGTCTCCCACTAACCCACTTCCTGGAGGCCTGCTATCCTGCAGAGATTAGTTCCAACCTATATCCACCTACATGCCCCACCTCTTACTTAACTCCAGCCAATCATGGATGTGGGAGGGTGATTAGCCGCATAAAGTGTCACAAACTGTGGTTGAAACTGGGCTCTGTAGGAAGGTAGGCCACAGTTTTCATTCATAAAAACAGTTTTAAGCAAATCATCTTCTTCATGTTCTCTGTTTCAGTCTTTACTTTGATATCTCTACTCAAAGAAACTCATGATGAACCCAAAACTCCCTCCACCACATAAATATCATAAAAGAATGAACCTGAATTGATGGTTTATCTGCTTCCTTTCACACTTTCCCTTTATGTATTCACACATTACCCACAAGTCCCTGACCACTTCCCTTTCACCTGCTGTATGTGAAGTCAGTGAATGTTTGGATGCATTTGACAATAACATTAGCAGGAACGAGTGAAAGTGAAAGTCTGTATGTCTTTATTCTTTTAATTTGTTGTCAAACTGGCAAAACACGTTATTCCCTGTACTATTTCAAAAATAAACACTAAATATCTAATTTTGAGTATTTAGTGTCTTCACTCTTCACCTTTATTACAGTTTCTATTCTATATCTACAAAGGATACTTTTTCACACCTCCAAAATTCAGGGTTTTGGTTAGGTCTTCTGCTTACTATGTTTCCAAGCTACGCATCCTTTCAGACCCATAGCGTTGAGCCGTCTTCTCACAGTGGAAGAATGGACAGTAAAAACCTGCAGGTCTTTCAGATCTGAAGAAAGAGTGGAGCTTGAGATGATCTCTCTCAGAGCTGAAAGGTTTCATCCTGTTTATCTAATGGTGATGGTTTTGGTGGTCTACCAGGTGTTATATGGTTGGCAGTCCCATTACCTCTGTACCTAGAAAAATCTTGAAATCAGGGTTACTGTGTAACTCCAGTTTTTCCACTTTTTGACTTAAATAAATGAAATAAATGAGAAGCAGTACTTGACTTCTGAATGTACAGAATTAAAGATTAATTAATTAATTAATAGTTGTTATTTTTTCTTTATGAATAATAAACTGTAAATCTTCAAAGCAGCATGAACTGGTTTGTTAGGTATGAGAAGAAGTCTAGGGAGAGATTATCATCTGCACACACTGTGTACTATATAACTCATTGTTTATAGTACACCTGGTGACCCGGCTATAGATCAGTGAACTTTCCGTATTCCAGAAGGATAAAGCGCTGTAGAAGATGAGCAGTAAGTGAATAAGTGTTAGTTGCTGTAAGTGAATTATTGTTCTCTATTGGTTTACTTTGATACTTTCTTTCTGTTTATTTGCTTTTTATTTTGGTCATTTAGGTTGGTACCGAAATGCTTACTGTTATAGGCAGCTTGAAGTTTAAGAGGGCTTTGTAAATTGCGTCCATGCCAAGTGACGGTCTTTTAACAATTCGGTTCAAGAGCTGGAAAGCACCAGTTAAATACCTGAATATAGTTATATAAATACTGTGTGGATTATAATTTATTATAAGACTTACAGCATCTTATTAAGAACTGTGGGAACCCACTGAAATTGAGCGCTAACATGCCTGCACATGTGAAAACAGTGCCATCTGCTGGCACAGTCAACCACCTGTTTAGGTTCTGTAGTCAGCTGATCAGTTCTGAGGTTAGAGGTCACAGCCCACCATGGAGTCTAGTGTTTATAGTGGAGACTGTTACAGACTATTACAGAGACAGATTCAGAGACACAAGCAGAAGTTAATTACTGGACATCACTCAGGAGTTTAGAAGTCTGGAGTTTCACTTAGCGGTCTGGAGTTTCAGATTTGATATCTCTGGTGAGTAAATTTTACATTGTTGGCTTTATAGTTACATATCCTTTACATTACTCTATAGGTATAGTTCCCCACAGGTTGCACTATTCTCAGTCCAGCAGGGACACTGAGGTGTTTATAACACTCCAGCAGCACTGTTGTGTCTGATCCACGCACACCAGCACAACACACACTAACACACTATCACCACATTAGTGTCACTGCAGCGCTGAAAATGATGCACCACCTACATAATACCTGCTCTGTGGTGGTCATTTGGGGGTCCTAACCATTGAAGAGCGTGGTAACAAAGTATACATAGAAATAGATGAACTGTAGAACTACAAAGTGTTCCAATGTGGTAAATGGGGCTGATAAAATGGACAGTGAGTGTACATACAAGGAGGTGTTTTTAATGTTATGGCTGATCGGTGCATATACTGTATACTGTGGAGGTGAAGAGGCGGACCCCCAGTGTTCCTTGCCAGCTGCATCTCATGTGGGGAGGAGCACTAACAGTATAAAAACTGGATAAAACAGCATAATCTCTTATGGGAAGCACTAAACAAGAAGCAGGTTTGGTTTGTGTAGGTGTATAAATAAAGCACATTGGTTTACTCAAGCTGGTGTTTAAGCTCTGGTTGGGTTTCAAAGTCAGTTTGTGTTTCTATAGACTGAACCACACTGTTGCTTTGCTGACAGGTGCTTTGACTAAGAGTCAAAGCAGTAGCAGTAGTAGTAGTTTCATTGTTTTTAAAAAAGAGAGACGTCAGCCTGGAGAGTGCAGGCTGTGGAGGGCACCGCAGTGGACACCCTGGAGGTATAACCCAGAGCTGCAGCACCCATTTATTTGTTTTTAATGTATTATTATTATTATTATTCATATTATTATTATTATTATTCTTTTGTGTGTGTTTTTGTGTATGTATTTGTGTACATTTAGCAGTATCCTTACTTTTTTGGAAATGGGGTTGCGTATCACTGAGAAAAAGGATGAATCATCTACTAGATTAAAATGAATGATACATTTAAAAAAAGTTAAATCTGAGGGATCTGTGTACTCATGAAATTAATGTCATATCTGAAAATATTTCATTAGGACTTTTTAAAGAAAATTCAGACTCTGAGTCAATAAGCATATTTTACATGATTTGTCCTCAGCAAAGGGTCACAATGTTAAACTGCCCCCCCCAACCCAAATGCTACAAATGTATGAACATACATAATAATAAGAATGGTTAAGTAAGATAATACGTTGTACATAAAATAAACTTAAAATTAATGTCTTCTGCGTCCACACGTCACTAAAAAGTTTATAGTCTTGTAGGCCAATCAGAAGCCTGGCTGCATCCCAAAACATGCACGTATATGCTTCCTACACCAATTATCCAGCTAACTACCAGTTGCATGTTAAGGCACCCAGCAGGATGAGTATAAAAATGCAGAGGGTAAAGAAACTACGGTGGAGCAGAACTGACAGGTTGTGAGTGACGGTGAGTAACGTTTCAGTTTATAACCACAGTTCATTCAGATATTAGAACCAGACAGAAGCAGAGCCTCAAACCCCCACTCAGCTACACTCGCTCAGATTCAGCTCCTGTATGTGTTGTTTATAGAATGGTGCATACACAGCGTGTGTGCACTGCTTATTTGCTAGTGCAACACACACTAACACCCCCACCTGTGGGGGTCCTGACCACTGATAAAGAAGTATACAGAGACTCAGTTGGACTATAATCTGAAATTATAGAACCATAAAGTCTCCTGTATAATAAATACATAATGTGCTATTTATTGCTGTGTGTAAAGTAAGAATTAAAACCAATATGAATTTTAATAGACTAGACCTTGTTCTAGACAGATGTTCATCTTTACCAGCACTGCTGCCTGATCCTTTGCGTTCTGTTCTATTTAGGAACATTTTGTACCGTTTATGAGTTGTGGCCCACCCAAGTAATTCTAATGCCCACCAAAAGATGACATAGTAACGCCTCTGCATTTTTGATTGTTAGAGCTGAGTTAAGGGAGAGCAGAGTTAGGCTGTGTCTAGCAACATTTCCTACTTCTTCTTAACATAAATTGGACTGACGGGACAGCTACTTTCGAGGTCATAAAAAGAGCTTTTGGTAGGTTTCATTTATCATCTCTAGCACTGAGACAGCTGGTTCGATGACATCATGAAGAAGGATGGGTAAGAACAAGCAGAAACTTTTAGGGGACAGCCTTATGCTGTGTTTGGGTGCTCATCTGAAGATTGTAAATTCCAGATGCTATTTGTAAATATGCCCACCACACAGAAAAAGAAAGTGAGGAGATCCAGAGAATAATAATAACAATAATAATAATAATAATAATAATAATAAATATCCTGCTTCTATTTTCTGGGGTTAAAAAGCACACAGATCCAACAGAAGCACATCAGATATCTACTTTTCTATATTCACTGCAAGTTTAGTGACTTTCACGTGTATAAGATTAAAGGTAGTGTTGGACACCACGTCTCGTTAACTTGTTTAACATCTGGAATTCTAGATTCACCAGTTACAGACACGACACAGCCGTTCTAGTTCTCTGTATAAGAGGACAGCCCTGTATGGTGATCTGTGGTCAGTCCCGTCTCTGCGGAAGAGAGCACGGTCATATGCAGATCTAAAACAGCTCAGATGAGCCTCTATTACTGGACAGAAATCAGCCTGAAATGATTGGAGGTGATAATGGAAAATTATGACATCACCACATAATTAACATATGATTTTACATAAACAGCTCAGTATCATGTTTAGGTTACTAATTATTTGTAGTGCTTTAGAAACAAGTGACATACTTTGCCATCTCTACCTGAAAGTTTCCGTTATAAGTTTTTATACTTTCCGTTATTAAAAATAATCTCACAGGACTGAGAAGACGCAGCTGCTGTTCCTGTATTTGACCACCAGGTGGCATCAATGTGCTGTTTAAACAGCTTCCATGAGTAACAGGTAAAGTTATTGGGAGGATTTGATTTTCTTCTTGATCTAATTAATTTCATATAAAAGCCTGACACCTTTGAGTGACCTTTGAGCTGGCTGTGACTGTATTTGGACAAACAGTTGAAGGTTCTTACAGTACAAAAGTACTGATCTCACTGCGCCTTATGCTGGAAAGGGATGGCATGCCCCCTCTGGGTAAGAGGAGAGGCCCTGCCCCATGTGGTTATATATTAGTATTACATGACTTTCTTAAAGGATGGGCCGAGGGATTGTGAAATCTGTTTACTGGTCAGTCTACACCCCGCCCCCCCCCCCCTTTTTGGGTGATGCCTAAAAAAATGAGATCACAAATATAAGCGGTGGAAATTAGATTTTTTTCGCAGGGTACTGGGCCACACTCTACTTGATAGGCTGAGAATGGGAGGAGGTCAATGTAGAGCTACTACTTCTTCACACTGAAAGAAGTTAGACGCCTCCTGTTGGGGAGTCCCATCGGTCGTCCTAGGACGACTGTATCTCCAAGCTGGCCTTGGAATGGCTTGGGGGCCGCCCAGAATAAGCTTGAGGAAGTTGCGGGGGACAGGGTCAACTTGGCTTCTCTTCTTTTCCTACTGCAACAACGGCCCTAGCTGGATTAAGCAATATGAGAAGATGGCTGGGGATCTTCTACAAACTCTGCAGCGGGCGTTCTCGGTTCCAGTCAGTGTTACTCCACTAAGCTAATAATTTGTAGTGAACTGCTTCATTGAGTTTTGGAATTCTAATATCATGCTGGGTCATTAAGTTATCTGCCCCTGGGCACAAATATAAGGTGGACCCCTGTCTGGCTACATTTTTTGGTTTTTGAATAGTCAGGTATTTTTTAGGACAGGACAGCAGGCTACATGAGGGTTATGCAGCACCACAACACTAGCATACTAGCAGCAGCATTGGGCGCATCATCAGTAGAGATTGAGCAGCTTAGATGTTAAGAAGAGCACTGGTTATCACAAACTCAACAGTCTACCCAATAGAACATGCTCCTCCTCATAACATAAAAAAAGCAATGAAGACTGGACAGCAGAAATGTACATATCAAAGACAGAAGAAAGCAGCAAACATAAAAAGCCAAACCGTCAAGCATTCTAAACTAATGCTGCTACTGTGAACTAGGAAAAACTACCAACAAGGATGGTGCAACTTGGCTGACATTTTGTATTTGGGCTTGGAAATGGTTTTGTCAAACAATCAGGTCTCACTTTCACTCTTACTAAATTCAATGGTTATTTAAAGGAGCTACCGTGTTAAAAACCTGAAAGCTTAGCTAAGGTAATGGTGGATAGTGAAAGCTATATAACACTATAAATAGTGTTAAGCAGTGATTGGTGGAGAAAAGTTAATTAACATGGGGCAATTATATAAAAGTACATGCAGCCCTAAAACCCATGAGATAATCTACTTATGCGATAATCTGGCCCTACCTAATACACAGTACAATGCATGGAGGTTTATGTAGCCTTAAAACACCTTACATTTTCGGTGGAGGTTTTCTGACCGTTAACATAAATGTTCAAGACCTTTAGCCACTAGTTTTGTTTCATCAGAGTAGAACCATAAAAGACAAACTGGTAAAAAAAACACCTACTGTTTTTACTACATATGAATATTATTGGCATTGGCCCATTCTGCTAAATAACCTTCTGCCCTTACTGTACTGTAGAGAAGAACCATTTAACAGGCAAAATAACACATATCTTTATATATAGTAATTGAAGTTTTCACAGATTTATGTCTAGCCATTGTCTTTACTACAATACCTTTAAATAAACATTTTTTAAAGGGTATATTGACTTTCATGCATATATTTAGTCAGCACAATTTGAGCTTCAGGTAATTAAAAAAGGCAAATAAAAATGGCATGTGGCCAATCAAATTACAACTATCTACTTTCAAACACTTCAGCTCTTGATAGTTCTAGATAAAGTTTGTGCAGGCACCAGTCTCATCAGGAGGGTGACCAATAACCAGCCTCTCGTTTTCTGTAAATGTTCTGTAAAGCTCTCAGTGTGGTCGGAACATCAGGCTGGTACATGCCTACAAGATGGAGCCCATAAACACACCAATGTACAGGAACTAGAACCACATAAACCCAGTCAGAGAGATGCATGCATTCATGCAACATATTTCCAATCAACACAGCAAGCCACAGTCAGTTTCTGCAGAAGACCCTCACGCGTTGTGACCTATATAAAATAAACCACACTAGGTATCACTCTGACTCTGCAGAGAGCGATGCCACTGGAATTTATATGTAGTCAATCTGTGTAGCACGTGTAAAGCTTGAAAATGGTCTCCTCAGGCTTTTATAGCAAAATAAATTCTATTTTTATGCACTTCTAAAGAAAGGTACAGTAACCAACAACTCAGGCAACCATCTGAGGCCTCAAAAAGATTTGTTCCACAGCAAATCACAAAGCGTGTGTTGGTGAAGGTGTTTGGGGTTTGAGACCACTGTGGTAAAGTCTGTCTCTGTTGTTTCCACACCTGCCTTGTCACTTCTTAGGCATATACTGTATGATCTGAACTGTCTAAGCACTCGTCAGAGTCTGAGTGTAAATTAGAGTGGTAAGGCCAACCTGCATACCTGCATACGTTTTCTGATCTAATTTGTACTTTAGCTTGTAGTTGGTAGTGTGTTATGTGACAGAAGACAATAACATCAGCACCTCCGCCTCACTCCAGGAGCCTGTTTAACAAAGCATGTTTGACTTAGACAACTACTAAGGCAAACATGCTTTGTTAAACAGGCTCCAGCAATGGGGAGGAGGTGCTGATGTTATCGACTGCTGCAGTATCTGAAGTGAATACAGCCATCCACCATGAATAATTCTGAGATACCAACAATTTGACTTCAACCTAATAACAGTGACATTTAACTAATAGCTCCCAAAATGAACTCTTCTGTTCTCTGGTCATCATTTCAGTCTACGGCTGCAAATGATTGAAACACACTGCAAAAAACTACATATTTTATTTATTTATGTATCTTCTATATAATTGATGTTATTGGTTTTGGTTTTTTGCACTTCTGTTGTTATTTTGTTTATTTTTCTTTTTTGTTCCTTTATGGAGCTTCTGCTGCTTGCCAGACTGCCATAGTAAATAAGGATACGCTTTCAAATACTTCCCTGGTTAAATAAAATAATAATAATAATATTAAACAAGTTATGGTTTGGTCCCTTTGTCATGGGCAATAAGTATACATTAGTTTCAAACACCCACATACATGTAACCGCTGTGTGCTGTTTTGCTTTAAACGCCCACTTGCAAAGTCCACTTTCATAAGTACAGGAAAATAAATGAAAAAAAAAAGGATTTTTTAAAAACTGGAGTTTAGGAAATTATTTAAAGATCTAATTAAGTGGTTTCTGGTCCTGGAGAACCACCTGCCCTACACATTTTACTTGATCATATTTTTGACAGGAAAACACAAAAATGTGCAAAGGAGAGGGTCCTGATCACCATTGGACTTCTGACAACCATGCAAGACCTGGTAGATCACCAAAAGTGTGCAAATCAGTTAAACAGAACTTAAAGCTTTCATCTTTGAGAGAGAGGAGAACGTCAAGCTCCACTCTTGCTTCAGATCTGAAAACATTCACAGGTGTTTTGGTCCATTCTTCCACTGTGAGAAGACAACTCAAGTCAGCTTAAGTCCTGTCCTAAGAACCTAAGATCAGCCATCCAAATAAGAGCAAAGGCACTATGTATATGTGGCCAAGACAAAGACTTCAATGAGAGTATATATTTTATGTTTATGTAAATAATGCTATAGTGTTTGAATCTCTGAGTGAAAGCTGTTGGATCAATAAACAGGAAGTAGAAACTGCATCAAAGCCTGACTCTAAAATAAGGCCCCCATCAAAACTCACCATTTGAGCTAGATGTAGGCTTGTGGGGAAAGCCACAGACAGACCAACAACAACACTGAAGGACTCTGAAGAGGCTACAAGTGGAGCCAAGGTGCACCAGCCCACTGTGTAGGAGTGCTACATGAAACTACTCAGGCTGCAAAAAAGAAGCTTCTAATATTCAAGGAAGGCCCAGATTAGTATAGCTATTGTACAAATAACGTTCTTTACTCAAACAGCAGCCTGACTAGCTTATTAACATCCCAACCAATTCCAATGGATGGTAATACTTTCGGTTTCCTTTAGGGTCTATACAAGATCATTGAACCACTTGTGTCATAAAATGTCAGTGACATTTATTAAGATATTTAGAGTAGAATGCTTTGGTGATGCGGAACATCAATTATCAGTACCAGTATCAGTGCATCCCTACTTTATAAATCACAATGAGCTGTAACCAGTCATTAGTATGGAATATGAATTGCTAATGAGCAACTCAGTACAGTTCTCTAAACCTTACCGGTTCTCTCTCACTGTAATGTTACTGACTACTGTTATGAACAGTGATAATCATAAGACATTTTAATCTGTAAATAATCTATATAAATTAAATTTATACCTCCATAATGAGTTTGACGAGTATGAAGATGTATGAGAGGTCAATACAATGTCTTGCCCTCTATTTATTTGTGTCTAAAGCAAATATGGGCAGGTCAGTCATCCTTTTCATCACCATTACCAAGAGCAAAAGGATGCGGTGCACTGATTCTCAGAACAGGTTCGTCCATTGTACTGTAAATAGTCTCTGTACAACAGATCTTGATAAACTGGTCTTCGGAAACAGCTCCATCCTTCATTCCAGAACACCCAGTCTAAACATCATTTGAGAAACAAATAGTGTCAGAATCCTTCTTCCTTCTTCCTACTGAACTGGTGGACATACAAACTCAGGAATGAGAGGTAGGCAGCACTGAATGTTCTACTTTATTAATAGCTTCACAAATAAATCATGAAATATAAAATGAAGGTCAAGCTATACATGCACATAACTGCTATTCCATTAGTAACTAAGTCTGAAACTGACTGTATTAATGAAAGTCCAGTTGGGAGTTTAGATGATGCTGAACTTTGAGATGAGATTTATTTGGTGTTTGACTGTACAGCTGTAGGTATTTTGTGACTGTAGTTCTGATAAAGGCATTTTTATATTACTGTAGAAACAGATTCTTGTACTTTCACCCTGAATCATATGTGTGTAAGAGAGTGGAGGAAATAAAGGTTGGTTTGAATTTGACTGGCAGCATTTACTTTTATCACCATGGAGGAGGAAACAAATGATCTCCATTCTCTATATTCAGTAGACAGAGGGATGGACAAACTGGTTTAATCAGAGGGCTGGTCTGCTGTACTGCATATAATCTCAGTAGACAGAGGAATGAAGGAATGCTGATAAACAGCTCCTACAAATACCTGCAATTCCTTCATCATCGTGTAATGGGTTTGACTAACAGGTGTCCTTGGTGAGTGACCTGGAGTGGAGCTCAGTAAAGTGGGGTAGGTGAACTTTATATAATCAGAGAGTTAAATGATTGATCCTGACTGAGTTTAACAATCATGTGCATGAGATATTCAGTCAGAGTTAAAGCTGATATTAATGTGTATAAAGAATGATCAGATTATCATTAGTTCAGATTATATTAGATACATTAATAATGATTTTATACTGAATGATGATTTATATTGGTGTTCTAACTGAAAATGCTGTTTCTGATTACTGTAGAAACTGAAGTTTCATCCTGAACTGTCTGAGTTTACGGGAACAGACGAAGGTGTATTATAATCTGTGTGACGTTGTTATTCTACGTCACCATGTAGGAGGAGACGAGCTGTATGTCCCGTCGCCATTTCGAAGAAGCGCAGAGAGTCTTCGGTTCTACGTCAGAGCTGGTCTGCTGTACTGCACTCTTTCAGTTCATAAAAGAATGAAAAGATTGTGGACAAACTGCTGCTGGAAATGCCTGCAATTCCTTCCTCCACTAAAGAACTGGACACTGTTTGATGGATGTGACTGACAGGCTGATCTTGTTGTGTAAACTGGGTGCGTTACGGAGCTGAGAGGATCTCTATGAAGGACGGTAGGTGAACACGTTACACATTTACTGAGATTAAAGGATGAGCAATTTATCATTTCTGATGAGATTATAAACATGTATATAGATTTTATATACAGTAATATTTACTATAGATTACAGTTCCAGTTTAAAACTGTATTTCAGATTATTATAAAATCATACACAGCAGGAAGAAACTCCAGCTGTGGTTAAAGGACAGTCAGATGACCTTGTCCAGACTCCTTGTTGTCCACTTGGATAGAACAGTAGAGTGTAACTCTGAGTGTTGTACTGAAGAAGATTCAGTGGAGATGATTGTATGAGGAAGTGAAGGTTGTTTGATAGGAGTATTGATGGAGTATTAGTTGTTTATTAGGGTGCTTTAGTGACTGCATTAGGATATAAAACTGATTTAAGAAGTAGATGATATTAGTTGTTGGTGTAACTCCAGATGTTCTGGAGCTCATTCTGGAGAACACAGTAAAAAACTGTGTCACATTAGAAACTCATACACTGCACAGTGTACACACTTTAGTCTTTAGTTCAAGTAGCAGTCAAACTTATTAGTTTTATCTGTATTGTCTATTGTATTATTTGTCTAATAAAAGATTGTGTTAATAAAATATAACATTAATAATGAATTTTATAATAATTACCCTATTAAAGTCTATATGCCTATAATAAGTTTACTTATTCTTTAATCTGCTGATTAAGTGATGAAGGAGAAAAGATGAGCATCAGATTATATTTCATAATTCTAAATTAAATAACCTTATAAATCAACAGTTAGAGTTCAGTGATAAAATGAAGCAGCCTCTTCAGAAACAGGACACATACAAGAGTGAATTGCACTTTAGTGGTTCAGTGGTTATTATGCCTTATTGGATGTCATTACTACTTACTAGATGCTCTCCTGATGCTGCTGATCTACTCCTGCACTGTTTTAGTTGATACTATGTTAAGTATGTTCAAATAAATGTACAGTTTTAAGCAGCTCTGATAGGATTTTAGTGATTACCTGAGAGGTTGAAGGGACTTTGGTGTACAGTCTCTTTTTTTTTATTTGGGTCTTTTTAGATTTTTTATCTTTTTAAATCTAATTTTTAATGATTTTAGCTTCAACAGCAAACATCCCAATGAAAGTACATGGTCTTAACAGTAGAGGGCGATATACATTTAAAGGGGTATTTTACAAAGCAGGATATGTCAGTATGCTCTCAGTAAGCCTTAATTTGAGGACTGCAAAACAAAACAAAACAATATTGAAAGGCCTACAGCGACTGATATCAACTACATGTCTATCTTCCTTCTCATCTAAAATGAGTCTGAGAAGAACTGCTGTTATAAGTTATATTGTAGTTATATTAAGGGTTTTGTTAGTATATAAATAATAACATATGTAATATCTGTTAGACATTAAACTGTTTGAACAGCATTAAATAAGCAAGGATTTGTGAAGGGTTTCACTCTGTAAACCTTTACAGGAGATACAAAATGCTTTATACTCTGAACACACCTTGAAATTGGAGCAGTTGAGCAGCAGACTGAAACCTGAACCTGCTCTATTCTTGGTGGTTGTCAGTGTCTCTAGTTCCTTGATGGCCTCATTGGTTTCTGTTATTTAACATTGCTGGTCCAAGTAAATTAAATGTGTTCAGCTTTGGTGTCTGAGTTAAGAGAGTTTCTAGTGAGTTAAACTACCCAGGCTTAGTCTGCTTGCAAATGAGTCGCTGGCATGACAGAAAAACAAGTTGGGGCAGATCCTGCAGCGCCACCAGCACATAACATTTGCTTATAATCACAAAGCATTTTGTTTTTTTCCATTACAGGTCCTACCAATGTCTCACCATACACCACACCTATATCAGTAAAGGTAGGATCGTCATCTCACTAACACCAACACACATTTATGGGATGTAACATTCACTAAAATCAGTTTTGGCCATAATCATCATTAGTATTAAACACATCCACAAGTTCATTTTGATCTCATGAACCAGCTTCATGATCAAATAGCTCACTCACTCAGGTCCAGCATAATAATACACTGATCCAACTTGTTCAATCCTGTTACCAGCTCTTATACAGGACTTCAGGATATCACCCAATGCCATGTACCTATCAGATCATTTCATCTTTAATTTAAAAGTATATCTCATATCCTGTGCTGTTCTCCACAAGTGGGCGCTATTTACGGTCATATAGCTTGTGATGCTTCCTAACAGCTCTGTATGTCTTTATTTAAAATATATAAAAACAAACAGCAGCTTCAGTGAACTCATCCTTCTCTCTGGGGTCTGTCTCACAAAGCAGGTTTAACTTTTGACAGAATTCCTAATGAAAGCCTAACAGACGAAATCACACTAACTCGTTTTATAGTGGTGGTTTACCACTTAAGTCTCAGGTTAAGATTAATGCTTGTGCACATAAAACATCATGTAGATTGTTGAAATAAATCAGTATAAATAAATTATTCAACATAAACATGTAGAAGTTATCACAGTACAGAGCAACACTGTCCCTTTGTCAGTGATTACTGGAGTAATAAGTACTTCATATATTTTATATGGATGTAGTATGATTTGCTTCATCTGCTAAAATATGAATATTCTTCTATTATTGTTCTATTATTATTGTTACCTCCATCGGTACCCAATTGGTCTGCAGTTTGGTGCTGATTTGTCCAAAAGCCATGTATAAGTAAAAGTGAACCACGGATGTAAGAAAATCCAGGATTAGATGGAACTAAGATAAATGAATGAACTCCTGCTTGGTGAGACAGACCACCCTTCCCAGTGTTCAAGATGGTAAATAATCAAACCATGATAAAACTGCTCAGGCAACTTTAGACTTCAACACCTATTTCAAAAAAATCAATAAATAAAATCATGCACAGTTATGTAATTTAAAATGTTGAAAT
>JAMWET010005240.1:0-20695 GCA_024036415.1 Prochilodus magdalenae | reverse complement strand
AAGGGGGTGTAGGGGTTAGGGTTTATGGTGAAGGGGTTGTAGTTGAAGGGGTTAGGGTTTATGGTGAAGGGGGTGTAGGGGTTAGGGTTTATGGTGAAGGGGGTGTAGGTGTAGGGGTTAGGGTTTATGGTGAAGGGTTTGGTGTAGGTGTAGGGGTTAGTGTAGGTGTAGTGGGGTTATGGGGTAGATACAGGTGTTAGGGTTTATGGTGAAGGGGGTGTAGGTGTAGGGGTTAGGGTCTATGGTGAAGGGGTTAGTGTAGGTGTAGGGGTTAGTGTAGGTGTAGTGGGGTTATGGGGTAGATACAGATGTTAGGGTCTATGGTGAAGGGGTTAGTGTAGGTGTAGGGGTTAGGGTTTATGGTGTAGGGGTTAGTGTAGGTGTAGTGGGGTTATGGGGTAGATACAGGTGTTAGGGTCTATGGTGAAGGGGTTAGTGTAGGTGTAGGGGTTGGGGTTTATGGTGAAGGGGTTAGTGTAGGTGTAGGGGTTAGGGTTTATGGTGAAGGGGGTGTAGGGGTTAGGGTTTATGGTGAAGGGGTTAGTGTAGGTGTAGGGGTTTATGGTGAAGGGGTTAGTGTAGGTGTAGGGGTTAGGGTTTATGGTGAAGGGGTTAGTGTAGGTGTAGTGGGGTTATGGGATAGATACAGGTGTTGGGGTTTATGGTGAAGGGGGTGTAGGTGTAGGGGTTAGGGTCTATGGTGAGGGGGTTAGTGTAGGTGTAGGGGTTTATGGTGAAGGGGTTAGTGTAGATGTAGGGGTTAGGGTTTATGGTGAAGGGGTTAGTGCAGGTGTTAGGGTTTATGGTGAAGGGGTTAGTGTAGGGTACAGGGTTTAGGTGTAGGTTTTGTGAGTGGGGTTAGTGGGATAGGATATCAGGGGTTAGGGTTTATGGTGAAGGGGTTAGTGTAGGTGTAGGGGTTAGTGTAGGTGTAGTGGGGTTATGGGGTAGATACAGGTGTTAGGGTCTATGGTGAAGGGGTTAGTGTAGGTGTAGGGGTTGGGGTTTATGGTGAAGGGGTTAGTGTAGGTGTAGGGGTTAGGGTTTATGGTGAAGGGGTTAGTGTAGGTGAAGGGGTTAGGGTTTATGGTGAAGGGGTTAGTGTAGGTGTAGGGGTTAGGGTTTATGGTGAAGGGGTTAGTGTAGGTGTAGGGGTTAGTGTAGGTGTAGTGGGGTTATGGGGTAGATACAGGTGTTAGGGTCTATGGTGAGGGGGTTAGTGTAGGTGAAGGGGTTAGTGTAGGTGTAGGGGTTAGTGTAGGTGTAGTGGGGTTATGGGGTAGATACAGGTGTTAGGGTTTATGGTGAAGGGGGTGTAGGTGTAGGTGTTAGGGTCTATGGTGAAGGGGTTAGTGTTTAGGGTGAAGGGGTTATGGGTAGATACAGGTGTTGGGGTATGGTGAAGGGGTGTTATGTGTTGGTGTATGGGGTAGGGTTTATGGTGAAGGGCCGTTAGTGTAGGTGTAGTGTTGGGTAGGGGGTGATACAGGTGGTTAAGGGTCTATGGTGGATAGGGGGTAGTGTAGGGGGTTAGGGTTTATGGTGAAGGGGTTAGTGTAGGTGTAGTGGGGTTATGGGGTAGATACAGGTGTTAGGGTTTATGGTGAAGGGGGTGTAGGTGTAGGGGTTAGGGTTTATGGTGAAGGGGTTAGTGTAGGTGTAGTGGGGTTATGGGGTAGATACAGGTGTTGGGGTTTATGGTGAGGGGGTGTAGGTGTAGGGGTTAGGGTTTATGGTGAAGGGGTTAGTGTAGGTGTAGGGGTTAGGGTTCAGGGTGAAGGGGGTGTAGGTGTAGGGGTTAGGGTCTATGGTGAGGGGGTTAGTGTAGGTGTGCTTGGTTGTCTGTTGTTCCGGTGTAACTGTACCCGGGCGTGACTGGCGGTCCGCTGGGTGAGTAAAGTGGTGCTCCAGTCCACTTGACCTGTGTGGTGTAAAGCCGGACGCCCCCTGAGAGCGCCCCTCGGCGGAGTTACGGCTGTAATGAAGCGCATTAGCAGGCGAGCACGAGCGCGAGCTTGAGCGCGAGCGGTGGACATGATGTTCCCGGGAGCACCATCCTCCATAACGGTCCTCGGTTGGACTTCACATGGCGCATCACCATGTTTATGCAGTGGAGAGCATCCATATACTCAGAACGGAGCATCCAGGCGTCCGGATCGGCGCTGACGCCGCGCTGCCTTTAGGCTCCAGTGTGGATCCATTACTGTACCAAACCCGTCCAGACAGCTGGCCGACACACGGGCAGACGGGAGACGGAGCGACGCTAGTCAGGGAGCAGGTCAGCAACACACTCAGGGAGAAGGCAAGGAGCTCCTGAAGAGGTTCTCCTCACAGAGCAGCAGCTGAGCCTAATGTTTGTTTATTTGATGTTCCTAATGAGGCCTTCAGAGGAAGCGTGAGCCAATAGGGAACCAGAACACGATGACCTCCTACAGCCAGCAGAGTGCTAACACTGCCCCCTTGTGGAGCATCTTCAGCCTGCCAAACATGAGCGAGTGAGTGAGTGAGTCGCAAGCTGGGCTCTTAGCTTCTATAAACACAACCTAGCTAGCTGGCTAGCAGAGTTTCTCCCTGAGCGCATGATGCTACCAAGCCTGGAGGGTGCAACTTAACACGGTGCTCAGTGTTCAGTACGTGTCCTAGCTAGTACCTCTTGGTTAGAGTCTGACTCGCCACTGAAGATGACCCGCTGCCATTCTGAGTCACTCCATGACAGTCTGGTACGACACCACTGCAGTCTTTGGTGACGGTGACGTGGTGTTAAGGACAGTCGTGGTAACGGTCTGTGTGCATGTAGTCCTGCGTGGTGCAGCCGTCTGCTGATGGTGCTGCACTAACAGGAGGACTCATGGAGGACCGCCTCGTTTCAGCACTCGACCACACAAAGAGCCGCTTCCCAGGTAGTAATGGAACGCTCCAGCGGCTCCACCTTTAGAGGCCTGAGGCGCTTGTAAGGACGAGGTCGTGTTAACCTGGAGCTGCCGTGATGCTGATTACCCCATAGCCCACCCGCCACCGCCCCCTCCTTCCTTCCCTCCGCTGCCTCTTTTTCACTGATGATGAACAGGGTTTCAATCCGTCTGCCACGATTATTCCTCCGCCTGTTTTTCCTAGTGGAGATGACGCCGCCGCTTATTGAGGAAACGTCAGAAGCTCCGGTCCCTCCGAATAATGAGACGTCCAATTAGGCCGGCAGATACGCCGCGGCCACTGACGTGCCCGGGGCCTTCAGGTTCCTGGAAAAACATCAGGGATAAATGTAAATATTCCTGCAGCAATGATTCCATTCCGGCCGCTCCGATCAGCCGCTTATTAGTCGGAGAAGTACATGACGTGCGAGTGCTTTGAACCGCTGTCTCGGAATGATTAGCTCCGTAAAGGCCTGAGTGTAGGAGCCTCCGCCGGCTCACATCTTTATATAAGGCAAAATCGGACGCACCACCAGGCCATCGCATGATCTACGTCCTTCAGCTCACCTCTCGGTGGTTATTACCCTAATTCCATATTCGGGAATATTAGGTCGGAAATAGGAAAATAGCTAGGGCTAACGGACAATACGGAGATTGGATGGCTGATTGGCTGCCAAAAACCAGATTGCAAAAAGCTCCCAGACCGAAGATGCTGGTCTGTAACAGTCCAGAGGATGGTACGGATGCAGGCCAACTGGATTTCCAAACATTTGGGAATCATTAGGGCTACAAGATAAAAATTCCCAACTGTCTGATCAACGTAAACGTAAATATCAACCTCAACTAAGAGCTTTCTATATATCACCGTGCCAACTCACTATAGAATGCTAATGCTAACGCTAACATCAAGCGGTTAACTCCCCTAAAGCACCCCATTAGTAAACACTGCTAACCTTAGCTAGCCCATGTAGCTGCCAAACTCTTCCCAGTGGTGGTGAAGGTAACCAGACGTCCCCTCTAAAAGCTCCCTCACAGGAAGTTCCTACAGGAGGTGGTTCTGAATACGCTGCCTGATGTCTGAGACGCTGTTTATGATAGTGTGGAGAAGATCTCAGCCTTAAACTCCATTCATGGTGGAGGGATACATGCTGCAGGGCGCTGTGAGGTCAAATAGTCCCCCAAAGGAACTTAGTATTCCCAGGTTTTCCAGATTTTCATCATCAGCATTCCATACACACTCAGAAGAAGCTTCACACTCAGTGTAGCTTCACTGGTGGTTAAGATAATCAGTAAAGTGTCTATATGTAAGTTCTAGACATGGAGAACCCTGGTTCTCATCACCACTACTGTACATAACCTCTGCTTGTGGCTAAACTGCTTGAGACTAACTGTGAAGTAGCATACATGTAGTTAGCATCATGCGCAGTGCATACCTAGGCTAAAACACATTTGGTCTGTTAGCTAGCGGTTCAACCACACATGCTAACGTTGCTAACTATGAAGGTAAGCTGGTAGCTAAACCAATATTTCCAGGTTTTCCAGATTTTCCCATCCATATACACTCAGCAGAGCGGTGCGGGTTCACTGGTGGTTCTAGATAGTCTAATACGTGTGCCGTAGACACCGCGACTCTGTATTAGTGCGTACGGGTCGAGGGAGCGCGCTGATACCCAGCCGTGTGAACGCCATGCGGGTTTGAAGCCCGGCTCTGAGGAATGATGCCGAGCGTGAAAGTGTTCCGGTCACGGAAAAGCACTTCCAATAACGCGCTTACCGGAACGACAGATGAGATTACATGCGAGTCAGTCTTATGAAAGCGGAGGTTCAGTGAAGGTGATGAATTAATTCGTGGAGCTCTGATCTCCAGCGTGAGGCGCTGATTAGGATGCGTCTCTGCTGCCTCCCTCCTTTAGCCTCTCAATCAAACCCCAGCCGCACGCCAGTCTGCTCAGCTCACTGTTTACACCGGCTCACCCGGCACGGCGCATCACCAGGAGGGAGCCATGAGGGGGCTAATTCAGACTGAGGCGATCGCAGGTCCGCCAGTGCGGTTAGGTGCTAAGGCTATGCGGCCTACATGTAGTTAGCATCATGCTAAGCATCATGGTTTAATAACTTAATCAGATGCTAACATTGCTATGAGGGTAGGCTAGTAGCTAAACTACTTCCTTAGTCTCGTACTAGAGCTATGAGGCTACAAAGCAGCCCACATGTAGTTAGCATCATGCTAAGCATCATGGTATAATAACTTAATCACACATGCTAACATTGCTAACTATGAGGGTAGGCTAGTAGCTTAAACTACTTCCTTAGTCTCGTACTAGAGCTATGAGGCTAACAAGCAGCCTACATGTACTTAGCATCATGCTAAGCATCATGGTTTAATAACTTAATCACACATGCTAACATTGCTAACTCTGAGGGTAGGCTAGTAGCTAAACTACTTCCTTAGTTTCATACTAGAGCTATGAGGCTAACAAGCAGCCTACATGTAGTTAGCATCATGCTAAGCATCATGGTTTAATAACTTAATCACACGTGCTAACATTGCTAACTCTGAGGGTAGGCTAGTAGCTAAACTGCCTCCTTAGTTTCGTACTAGAGCCATGAGGCTAACAAGCGGCCTACATGTAGTTAGCATCATGCTAAGCATCATGGTTTAATAACTTAATCACACATGCTAACATTGCTAACTATGAGGGTAGGCTAGTAGCTTAAACTACTTCCTTAGTCTCGTACTAGAGCTATGAGGCTAACAAGCAGCCTACATGTACTTAGCATCATGCTAAGCATCATGGTTTAATAACTTAATCACACATGCTAACATTGCTAACTCTGAGGGTAGGCTAGTAGCTAAACTGCCTCCTTAGTTTCGTACTAGAGCCATGAGGCTAACAAGCAGCCTACATGTAGTTAGCATCATGCTAAGCATCATGGTTTAATAACTTAATCAGATGCTAACATTGCTAACTCTGAGGGTAGGCTAGTAGCTAAATTGCTTCCTTAGTTTCGTACTACAGCTATGAGGCTAACAAGCAGCCCACATGTAGTTAGCATCATGCTAAGCATCATGGTTTAATAACTTAATCAGATGCTAACTTTGCTAACTCTGAGGGTAGGCTAGTAGCTAAACTGCTTCCTTAGTTTCGTACTACAGCTATGAGGCTAACAAGCAGCCTACATGTAGTTAGCATCATGCTAAGCATCATGGTTTAATAACTTAATAACACGTGCTAACTTTGCTAACTCTGAGGGTAGGCTAGTAGCTAAACTGCTTCCTTAGTTTGTACTGGAGCTATGAGGCTAACAAGCAGCCTACATTTAGTTAGCATCATGGTTTAATAACTTAATCACACATGCTAACATTGCTAACTCTTATGGTAGGCTAGTAGATAAACTACTTCCTTAGTTTCGTACTAGAGCTATGAGGCTAACAAGCAGCCCACATGTAGTTAGCATCATGCTAAGCATCATGGTTTAATAACTTAATCAGATGCTAACTTTGCTAACTCTGAGGGTAGGCTAGTAGCTAAACAGCTTCCTTAGTCTCGTACTACAGCTATGAGGCTAACAAGCAGCCTACATGTAGTTAGCATCATGCTAAGCATCATGGTTTAATAACTTAATCAGATGCTAACATTGCTAACTCTGAGGGTCAGCTAGTAGCTAAACAGCTTCCTTAGTCTCGTACTAGAGCTATGAGGCTACAAAGCAGCCTACATGTACTTAGCATCATGCTAAGCATCATGGTTTAATAACTTAATCACACATGCTAACATTGCTAACTCTGAGGGTAGGCTAGTAGCTAAACTGCCTCCTTAGTTTCATACTAGAGCTATGAGGCTAACAAGCAGCCCACATGTACTTAGCAGCATGCTAAGCATCATGGTTTAATAACTTAATCACACATGCTAACTTTGCTAACTCTGAGGGTAGGCTAGTAGCTAAACTGCCTCCTTAATTTCGTACTGGAGCTATGAGGCTAACAAGTAGCATACCTGTAGTTAGCACTGCATGAAGCGCATACATAAATCAAACACAATTATCTTCAGTTGCTATGCTAACATTGCTAACTATGTACGTTAGTAGTTATACTGCTTCTTTAGTTTAGCATTGGAGCTAACGGTGAGGCTAACGAGTTGTGTACATGTAGTTAGCATCATCCAAGCCACATACCTAAGTCTGAAGACATTTCATCAGTTAGCTAGCCGTTCAAGCACACATGCTAAAGGCAATAATGTAAGCTAGTAGCTAAACTGCTTCCTCAGTTTGGACAGAAGCTAAGCGCTAACAAGTAGCGAACATGTAGTTAGCATTGTACAAACCACACACCTAGGTCAAAACACATTTACCCATAAGACCGTGTCAAGCTGTTCGCTGACTAGCTCCACCCCCGGGCTAACGTTGCTAACAGCTAAACTGCTTCACTGTACTGGAGATATGAGGCTAATGAAGCTAACTAGCCTGGACTAGCTTTGGGTTGAACACCGGAGGGTCCAACAGGACCCCAGACTTTCCCAAAGAACCAACACCCGGAACCGTCACCTGGAGGGAACTTCAAATGACTGAGCGAAGGTGCCGGAAATCCCAGCCTGGCTCTGATCTTCCCTCCTTCCAATCTCTCCCTTCTCAAGTTCTCCCTGGAAGTATCAGGGAGCATCAGCATCCGACCCACGCGCTCCAGCATTTCCTCTGCCCTCCCAGCCCTGCTTCTCCCGCCCGCCCTCCTCTCCCACCTCGGAGGATTCTGTCACCTTCTTTGAGGAGAAGGTTAATAGAATCCGCCGGTCTCTTCCCTCTGCCTCCTTCCCCCCACCAGCCCGCGTCCTCCTGCTCTTAATTCCCTAACCTGCTTTTCTTCTCTCTCCACGGAAGATGCCCTACAGCTACATCCAGCATCCGAGCGGTGAGCCCCGTCCCATCCGCACTGCTCCAGTCAGTCTCCATGGACATCATGCTGCCCCTCATCACTGCCGTCATAATCAGCTCCTTGTCATCAGGTCGTATTCCGGGACTTCCAGGGTAGCTCCCGCTCTGGCCTCACAGCGGTGACCAGCTCCAGGCAGGAAGATCAGCCGATCAGGCTCCGGCTCCTGACCTCCGCAGCCTCCAACCACAAGTCCTTGTTCCAGCATCCCTGGAATCGCACACCTTGCATGGAAGTCCTATCTGGAGGGAAGCGTGTGCTGGTGTCCCACCAGGCTCCGATCTGGGTCCTCCTCTCTTTTCACTCCACACGTCCTCTCACGGCTTCTCCTGCCACCTAGCTGTGTCCATGACACCCAGCTGATGCTTCCCATCCCTCCTTCCGATACTCAGGATTCCGGCTGGGTCTCAGCATGTCTGGTGGACATCTCTTCATGGATGATAGCTCACCAACTGGGGCTCAGTCCCGGGAAGACTGAGCTACAGGTCCGCAGCAGGATCGTGCCATCCCTTGTCAGTGCTTGGTCCGGTGGTCATGCAGGTGTCTCCTCTACAGCTTCCAGCGGATTTGATGGCCACCGGGATCAAACGTCAGACGTGGTACGGTGGTCCTGCTACGGGAACAGGGACGGGGATGGGCAGGTGGGGTTTGGGACTCTATCGTCATCCACCTGACCTCTCTTGCAGCTGGTGTCCTCCTTCGACTGGGACTGTTGTCAGAGTGCGAGGTCCAGCCACAGCGGAGTTCCGACACCGCTCTCCCAGATACCACACTATACGGAATCTCTGGAATGTGGAGCAGGGTCCTGTTTTCCATTCTGGATGCAGCCGGAGAGCGAGACACTGGACTGGATCCCTGAGGTCCAAAGAACCCTGTGAGTTCACCAACAGGTACCGACTTGTTTGGTGGTTCCGGGTCCACGTTGCAACAGGCAGAGGTCGGCTTGTGAGATTAGCATGGTGCTAACCGGATGCCTGCAGTAAATCACCACACGGCTAATCCCCTCTGGGACGGGAGTGGGTGGAGTAATGGAACGGAGCTACAGGACGCCTGTAAAGTTTATGGTCGGTTCACACAGGATAAGAAATCTCGGCATGAACGACTGAGATGGGAGGGGCTACCCGGTTTACACACTGCCGGAATACCGGACCTCGGCAGCAACAGAACATGGTGCTAACCGTCGCTGGACGAGGGCTGGAACTCCGCCTGAGAGCTCTACCACAGACCTACGCCCACTGCAGGCTGCAGGAAGGAGCTGGTTGGAAGGACCTTATTTTCACTTTTATTTTTATTAATATTTTTATTTATTTATTTTAATTTTTATTAGTTTTTATGGTCGTATAATTTAAATGTAAACTTGTATTAGTTTTTAGAATCCTTTAATTTAAATTTATTTTTATTAGTATTTATAGTAATTTAAATTAAATTGTAATTTGTGTTATTTTTTATAGTTCTTTAATGCAGTTAAAATTTTCATTTTTATTATTTTTTAATAATAATTTACATTCTTATTTATTTTTATAGTCCTTTATTTAATATCATTTTTCATTTTCAAGTTTTATCATCAATGTAATAATAATTTACAATAGTTTTAAGTTGTTGAAATCTTGTATACATTTTTTGCTGTTATTAATGAAAACATATTAATTTTTAAATTATTAAATTACATTTTTATTGACATTCTATTTGATTTTAATGTTAAATTGTGTATGTAGTTATTTTAATAGAACTAGATAAAACTTTATTTGAATTTGTTCAGGTGTTCATTAAGGGTCACTGTACTTCAGGGTGGAAACAAAGGTTGATTGATTGATTGATTGACTTGGATGGCTCGAGGTAAACTAGGCCTCCCTGAGCTCCTCCGTACTCCAGGAAAGCTGAACTGAACCAAGCTAAATATGAGGTGGTGCATTTTGGACGGGTAGTATTTAAATTCCCCCACCTGTCCGTGTAGAACCAAACCCATACCAACTGGGCTAGGACTAGTTCTACAACACGGACCAGGACCTTAAACCAGCAGTCTCAGTTAGCATGACATTAGGAAGATATAGCTATAGCTTTAGCATCTCACCATTCAGCTGAACTGTTTCTGTACTGCTAATGTTTAGCGATGTGACAGTGAGTCATCCCGTTGCCCAGCTAAACGTGTGATGATGTAGGTATGTAGTTTAGGTGATGCTAATTGCTAGTTTCTAAGCTTCCATTGTTAGCCTTGCAGCTCTGGTGTGAACAACAGTCGATTTCCTGATTGTTTGTTATTCGTAGTGGGGAAAGTTCATCTACACCATTCCTAAACACCATGAGCATTCACACGTTTAGGTGAATGCTAATGCTAGCCTACAAATGAGCCTGAATGAAGGACGTAGCACTTGTAAACACCTCACCCGAAAACGCTCACTGAAAATCTTTGGGTGGTGGTCACCACAGAGTCCTTACCTGAACCCCAGTGACAGTCTTTGGGATGGTCAGTGGGGTTAAGGTCAGGCCCATGTGGTGACCAACATCCCAAAGACTGTCAGTGGGGTTCAGGTCAGGACCACCATCCCAAAGACTGTCAGTGGTCACCACAGAGTCCTAACCTGAACCCCAGTGACAGTCTTTGGGATGGTCAGTGGGGTTCAGGTTAGGACTCTGTGGTGACCACCATCCCAAAGACTGTCAGTGGGGTTCAGGTTAGGACTCTGTGGTGACCACCATCCCAAAGACTGTCAGTGGGGTTCAGGTTAGGACTCTGTGGTGACCACCATCCCAAAGACTGTCAGTGGGGTTCAGGTCAGGCCCATGTGGTGACCACCATCCCAAAGACTGTCAGTGGTCACCACAGAGTCCTAACCTGAACCCCGAGTAACCCCATCTTTGGGATGTGCTGGAGGAGACGTTCTAGTTTCGCCTCTCCCGTGGTCGATACAAGATCTCAGCCAGGAATCGATGCTGGATGAAAATCAGCTTGTTGAAACAATGCCACGATGAATGTGCACCATAATCAATGCTAAAATGCATAAACAAATATGAGAGCGTGGGACCTCTTTTCTTTTTTGGCCATGGCTTGTGAAACAGCCCAGTCTGGCAGCCTGTCTGAAGAGTCTAGATGTGGGAAAGGCTTTTAGCTCAGTAAGTCGGCGGCATCTGTATGGAGTCTGGAATAGGCTCGGGTTTCCCAGGAATATAAGCGAGCGGTAATTTGTCTTGTACTGTGATCTTGGAGCCTGGACGAACCAGGCTTGTCCTTTGTCTTCCTCCCTTTCCTGGCTTGTACCTAAAGCATTTAGCTCAATGGATGCGACAAAGACTCCTCGATAAGAGGTATTTCCATAATGGGTGAGGAACACAACCTGGAATTGTGAGCAGATGGTGTCTTGTTGTTTCTGACTGAAGCCTCCGGCTCATTCCGTGAGTGGATTATAGTGGTGGAACTTTATCCTACACTTTTAGGATACAAGGTAGATGTTCAGGAACTCAAGTTTTGACGTTCAGTAAGCCTCCAATCTACCTTAGACAGTGGGAACATCTGCCGGGTTTAGGGATTGGGATTCATTCAGATCTATCGGAATATAATCAACCCACAGTCTTTCCTAGGATTTCTGGGATTCATTTTGGACTTGGTGTTGCTAAAGCTAGAGTTTTGGAATTGGCTTAATTCCTTGTTTTAGCCTCAAGACATTCACATAGATGAGTGCACTTCCATGATTCCTCTTTTTCCAAGTACTCCCCATTGAAATGCATCCAGTTCTGTCATAGGTCACTCATCCAGTTTTGTCCGGAATTGGGATAAGACCATTTCCAATTAACTAGGAATTAGATTCCAGATGTTACTACTTTGCACTACTAGTACCCTATACTCTCTGGACGGATGAAGACTTCCTTCCTGGATCAGTTATGGTGGATCATGGAGAATCCTTGGATAAAAACCCAGTTCTCGTGAAATCTTGGCGGTAGTCCACGTTTCCACCACGTGGTACTACTCGGCTCGGCTCGGTTCGGCTCTGCTGGCTCCACTGCAGATATAGCCTCCCTCCATCACCGTAGCGGACATGAAGGAGACTAGTGTTGTTTGGGAAAGGCAGCAGGACAAAGGACTGCTGAGGAAACAGGGTGTACACTGACGGAGGACCAAAACAGACCAGCGGAGTGAGTTGAGTTGAGCACATGGTGGGAAAGCAGCTCATGGTGTTGAGTCCTTATTGCAGATTGTTGCATCATCATGGAAGAAAGACAACTGATATACGACCTGGAAAACCGGGAAGTTTACTGCCTCAAATCCACCCAGGAATATCCCAAGCAGGGCTAAAGGCCGGGTGTTCCACCAGTCCGGGCGGAATGTGGCTGGAGATTTGTGGAATTCAGAGGAACAGTGCCGGTTCACATGTCTGGAGGGAATTTGGGTGGGAATGTGGTACTCAACGTTATTACTGTTTTTATTGCTTCGAGGGAAGCCACAGAAACCTCGGGAATATCAAAGACGTTGGAGGCTGTGTGGGGACCGGGAGGCTCTGGCTCTGGAATGTGTTGGGAATGCTCCATATTAAGATAAAGGTACTTTATTGGGAATTAGCCCGTGAGTCTGATACACTGGGGGGTGTTGAATCGGACTCAGATTTATGAGGCTGTCTATCATTGTGCATGTAGCACGGCTGTAACGAGGAGGTGGCTGACTGCGGATCCCCACCATCCAGTGGTAGACCGGATCAACCTGCTTCAGTAGAACGTGTGAAACGGGAAAAGTCACTTCCTGTTGGCCCGAAATTACAGGCCAAATGGGTCAACTATGTTTTTATAAAGGCCGAGTTCATTGACATGCAATGTGAATCAGACATCCCCACTTTTCCAGGATGAGGATTGATTGATTGATTAATTGATTAATTGATTAATTGAACCGTGTGATTGGTTCATTTTGTAACATGAGTATGTCCCCTTCCAAGCCCAGAATCTGTACATCCCCTTCCGAGCCCAGAATTGGTACGTCCCCTTCCAAGCCCAGAATCTGTACATCCCCTTCCGAGCCCAGAATCGGTACGTCCCCTTCCGAGCCCAGAATCGGTACGTCCCCTTCCGAGCCCAGAATCGGTACGTCCCCTTCCGAGCCCAGAATCGGTACGTCCCCTTCCGAGCCCAGAATCGGTACGTCCCCTTCCGAGCCCAGAATCGGTACGTCCCCTTCCGAGCCCAGAATTGGTACGTCCCCTTCCGAGCCCAGAATCGGTACGTCCCCTTCCGAGCCCAGAATTGGTACGTCCCCTTCCGAGCCCAGAATTGGTACGTCCCCTTCCGAGCCCAGAATCGGTACGTCCCCTTCCGAGCCCAGAATCGGTACGTCCCCTTCCTAGCCCAGAATCGGTACGTCCCCTTCCGAGCCCAGAATCGGTAAGTCCCCTTCCTAGGCCAGAATCGGTACGTCCCCTTTCTGAGCCCAGAACCGGTACGTCCCATTCCAAGCCCAGAATCGGTACGTCCCCTTCCGAGCCCAGAATCGGTACGTCCCCTTCTGAGCCCAGAATCGGTACGTCCCCTTCCGATCCCAGAATCAGTACGTCCCCTTCCGATGCCAGAATTGGTACGTCCCATTCCGATGCCAGAATTGGTACGTCCCATTCCGATGCCAGAATTGGTACGTCCCATTCCGAGCCCAGAATCGGTACGTCCCCTTCCGATCCCAGAATCAGTACGTCCCCTTCCGATGCCAGAATTGGTACGTCCCATTCCGATGCCAGAATTGGTACGTCCCATTCCGAGCCCAGAATCGGTACGTCCCCTTCCGATCCCAGAATCAGTACGTCCCCTTCCGATGCCAGAATTGGTACGTCCAATTCCGATGCCAGAATTGGTACGTCCCATTCCAAGCCCAGAATCGGTACGTCCCCTTCTGAGGGCAGAAACGGTACGTCCCCTTCCGAGGCCAGAATCAGTACGTCCCCTTCCGATCCCAGAATTGGTACGTCCCATTCTGAGCCCAGAATCGGTACGTCCCCTTCCGAGCCCAGAATCGGTACATCCCCTTCCGAGCCCAGAATCGGTACGTCCCCTTCCGAGCCAGAGAGAGTCGGTACGGTCCCCTTCGAGCCACCAGAAGCGGTTACGTCCCCTTCCCGAGCCCAGAAGCGGTAAGTCCCCCTTCCGAGCCCCAGGAATCGGTACGTCCCCTTCCGAGGCCAGAATCAGTACGTCCCCTTCCGATCCCAGAAATTGGTTACGTTCCCATTACGAGCCAGAATCGGTACGTCCCATCCGATCCCAGAATCAGTCAGAATCCAGTACGTCCCCTCCGATGCCAGAATTGGTACGTCCCATTCCGATGCCAGAATTGGTACGTCCCATTCCGATGCCAGAATTGGTACGTCCCATTCCGAGCCCAGAATCGGTACGTCCCCTTCCGATCCCAGAATCAGTACGTCCCCTTCCGATGCCAGAATTGGTACGTCCCATTCCGATGCCAGAATTGGTACGTCCCATTCCGAGCCCAGAATCGGTACGTCCCCTTCTGAGGGCAGAAACGGTACGTCCCCTTCCGAGGCCAGAATCAGTACGTCCCCTTCCGATCCCAGAATTGGTACGTCCCATTCTGAGCCCAGAAATCGGTAAGTTCCCCCTTCCGAGCCCAGAATCGGGTACATCACCTCCGAGCACAGAAGAATCGGTAAGTCCCCTCCGAGCCCAGAATCGGTCTACGCTCCCCATATCCGAAGCCCAGAATCGGTACGTCCCCTTCCGAGCCCAGAATCGGTACGTCCCCTTCCGATCCCAGAATCGGTACGTCCCCTTCCGAGGCCAGAATCAGTACGTCCCCTTCCGATCCCAGAATTGGTACGTCCCATTCTGAGCCCAGAATCGGTACGTCCCCTTCCGATCCCAGAATCAGTACGTCCCCTTCCGATCCCAGAATTGGTACGTCCCATTCCGAGCCCAGAATCGGTACGTCCCCTTCCGATCCCAGAATCAGTACGTCCCCTTCCGATGCCAGAATTGGTACGTCCCATTCCGATGCCAGAATTGGTACGTCCCATTCCGAGCCCAGAATCGGTACGTCCCCTTCCGATCCCAGAATCAGTATGTCCCCTTCCGATGCCAGAATTGGTACGTCCCATTCCGATGCCAGAATTGGTACGTCCCATTCCGATGCCAGAATTGGTACGTCCCCTTCTGAGGGCAGAATCGGTACGTCCCCTTCCGAGGCCAGAATCAGTACGTCCCCTTCTGAGGCCAGAATCAGTATGTCCCCTTCCGAGCCCAGAATCGGTCTGTCCCCTTCCGAGCCCAGAATCGGTACCTCCCCTTCCGATCCCAGAATTGGTACGTCCCCTTCCGAGCCGAGCCATCTGACAGTCCAGTGGATCCCTGTTATACAGCATGTACCTAATAAACCCCATGGTCATATGACTGGCGCACGGCCATCTTTGTGGAGTAGGGGGGCGTGAACTGGGAGCCCCACGTCTCGCTCTAACTGCATGGCTAAACGTCCAATCATACTGCTCCTTCTTTGTAGGAGCTCCAGCACGGTGAAGGGCAAGAAGCACAAAGCTGCCTCTCGGGAACCAACCGCAGAAGAAGTGAGGAGTGGAACTGCACAGTGGATCCAGGTCCGGATCCAAACGAGCCCAGGATCGGCCCTGGGCCCTCAAGTCTCCAGGATTCAGGACCAGTGTGTGAACTCTCCCTGGGAACTGTTTGAGAGAGGGAACACGAGGCAGGAAGGTTCCGTATGCATGGCTGAAACGCTCCTTGGAACGTTAGTGTGTGAGTGGGCGGAGCTAAAGCTGCTGTAGCTAATTGGCTGGGTGTATGGAAACACTTGGGGTTTTGTGACATCATAAGAAGTGTGGGCTGTTCTCAGAGCTTAGCTGAAACGGCGTTTACCTGCTCATGAACGGAGCTGATCCGCTAGACTAATTAGGAATAGGAGCACGTACGGAACCGACGGAGCAGCGCGAGCGAAACACGAATGGATGCTGAATGCTGGGCCGAGGGTTCCGACGGCTCAGACCTCGGCTCCTGAGGTCCCCGGCCCGAACTCCCGGCCTTGGTGGGTGGGCTTATGTGTGGGTGCACATAATGCGGCGCAGCTTAGGGAAGCACAATAGGCTGTGCATTTGGTATGCATCAGGACGCCGGGTCTGTTTTCTTATCCTCCCAGGCTTTCCGCTGATATTTCAAGGTTTCCGAGAGAGAGAGAGAGAGAGAGGTGAGAGAGCGAGAGAGGTGATAAGAAGCGCAGGGGACCCGCCAAAAAAAAAAAAAAACACAACTCAGAAAATACTTCAGAAAAGCAAGGCCGCCGGAGTAAACAGTGTCAAATCAGCGACCGGTTAATCGATCTGACGAACGCTAAACCCCTTCCTGGCCCAGCGCCTTATCTGCAAGCAAATAGACTGGAAGTAACGGCAGGTTTGAGGACAGGCCCGGCAAGTTCAGGCAAGGTGAGGCGCCGCGCCGTGCCGCGCCACGCCGCTATCGGAGCATCTGCGGAACGTGCTCCGTGCTCTTATTTATTTATTTGCTTTTAATCTGACGGCTACGATGAATAAAACAAGCCCACTGGTGCACCAACTCCCCCGCCCCCTCACAACACCCTGGCCCCTCCTCGGCCATCCAAGCCCCGGCTGGTGAAGTCAAGATCCGGCAGTTTGCGCCAGCAGCCTCAGGTGCCGGGGTGCCATCCTAATGCAGGTCCAATGGTCTGAATCACCCTCCATTCCCGTCCTGGGCTCTTGGTCTAGGTCTTCTGCGTGATGTTCTAGAACGTATTACAGCGAGCACCCCGGTGTTTGATGTTCATGGAGATTACCAGAACATCTGAATCCACAGAATTCAACTGGACACGCGCATACTACACGATCACTCACTACCCACAGTGTGTTCAGAGCACCGCAACATTTCTCCCTTGTATGAGTAGCTGTACACTGCTTACACCTATCTGCTCTTTCATTATTCACCACTCCGCCCCTTGCAAGTCCAAGAGTAGCCACCGGGATGGCACCGTGCTCGTGTGCCCGCACTACAGCTTACCGGTTCCATGCTGCCTGAGGTGCACCTAGTCCACGAAGGCCTGCACAACACAGTGATCCCTCTAGGCACGCGTGGTGATCAAGGTGCAAACAAGCGACGTGTCCCAATTGACACCACACACACTGCACACGAGTCACTACTGAGGTGTGAAGGCACTTAGATTATTTGACGCCTGCCCACCAATAGGAGAGAGACTGACATACAAAGCTCAGATCAAAGAAGCTGCCAAGAGCTGAACGTAAATAAACTCTCTGACCTCCTACCCTTACCCAGCCAGACATAGCTCCAAACCACATACCAGTGACAGACTACTACTGTGCAGGGCTGTGTCGCACGAAAATGAACACACAAGTGTATATGATGCCAAGAACATAATACACAACTCACGTACCATCAAGCAGGATACACCGTGACTCCATCGCTGGAAGACTATCAAACCATCGCTGAGAGCGAGGAGAATGTCGAGCTCCACTCCAGTTTCAGAACCTCCACAGGTGTTTCTGTCCGTCCTTCTTCCACTGTGAGAGACACCTCCACACTACGGAGGTCTGTAGGAGGTAAGGAGTAGACCGTTCCGAGACTCCCGTGTGATTCCCTGAGAGGCTGGGGGACCGGACAGTCCAGTCCAGTACGTACTACTCCTGAGTACCCGGCTGTGCAGGACACGGGACCGCGGCGCTATTACAGCCCCTGATAAACCCCGCCTCGCATTACTGCGGCAGCGCCGCGCTCTCGCCAGCAGGCTCCACTCCGGGTCCGCTCTCCGGCGCATTTGCAAATTCATGATGATTATAAGTTTTCCGGACTGGTGTTGTGTTCCGAGGAGGGAAGGGAAAAACAGCCGAAACAAACGAAGCTGTCACTTAAGCGAAAGCCGGCTGGCCGTGACTAATACGCTGTAAGCGCGGGGAATATTTTTTCATTATGAAAACAAGGCAGCGTGCCGGCGGATCTCTTAGAGGAGAAGGCAACTACATCGATGCATCAAATGGAATCTGTGCCCCGATAATGGAGCGTGCTATAAATCACGGTCCGACGGTGACAGAGGCGAGACGGAGGGCGGATCTGAACCCCGGCCTCATCTCAGCCACACTCGGCGTGAGGATGTTCCGCGAGAGGAACAAGCGTGTAATCAAACAGAACACTGACGCTGGTGTTGGGGCTTCGCTGGTGCTATGACAGCTCAGTCAGACGAGTTCCGGCCTTACCGGAAAACTTTACCGCTCGCTGTTTCACTCGGGCCTATGCAGCGTTCCTCATCGCCCAGGGAACGCTCACTGCCTTAGGAACGTTCACTGCCTCAGGAGCGCTCACCGCTTCAGGAGCGCTCACCGCTTCAGGAACGCTCACCGTCTCAGGAACGTTCACCGTCTCAGGAACGCTCACCGCCTCAGGAACACTCACCGCCTCAGGAATGTTCACCGCTTCAGGAACGCTCACCGCCTCAGGAACGTTCACTGCCTCAGGAACGCTCACCGCTTCAGGAACGCTCACCGCCTCAGGAACGTTCACTGCCTCAGGAACGCTCACCGTCTCAGGAACGCTCACCGCTTCAGGAACGTTCACCGTCTCAGGAACGCTCACCGCTTCAGGAACGCTCACCGCTTCAGGAACGTTCACCGCTTCAGGAACGTTCACCGCCTCAGGAACGTTCACCGCTTCAGGAGCGCTCACCGCTTCAGGAGCGCTCACCGCTTCAGGAACGTTCACCGTCTCAGGAACACTCACCGCTTCAGGAACGCTCACCGCTTCAGGAACGCTCACCGTCTCAGGAACGCTCACCGTCTCAGGAATGTTCACCGTCTCAGGAACACTCACCGCCTCAGGAACGCTCATCATCTCAGGAACGCTCACTGCTTCAGGAACGCTCACCGTCTCAGGAACGCTCACCGTCTCAGGAACGCTCACCGCCTCAGGAACGTTCACCGTCTCAGGAACGCTCACCGCTTCAGGAACGTTCACCGTCTCAGAGGAACACTCATTACCTCAGAGGAACACTCCTCATCTCAGAGGAACACAGGAACACTCATCATCTCAGAGGAACACAGGAACCCTCATCAGCTCAGAGGAACACTCATCACCTCAGAGGAACACTCATCATCTCAGAGGAACCCTCATCAGCTCAGAGGAACCCTCATCACCTCAGAGGAACACAGGAACACTCATCACCTCAGAGGAACACTCATCATCTCAGAGGAACACAGGAACACTCATCACCTCAGAGGAACACTCATCATCTCAGAGGAACACAGGAACCCTCATCACCTCAGAGGAACACAGGAACCCTCATCACCTCAGAGGAACACAGGAACCCTCATCATCTCAGAGGAACACTCATCACCTCAGAGGAACACTCATCACCTCAGAGGAACACTCATCACCTCAGAGGAACACTCATCATCTCAGAGAAACACTCATCACCTCAGAGGAACACTCATCACCTCAGAGGAACACTCATCATCTCAGAGGAACACTCATCACCTCAGAGGAACACTCATCACCTCAGAGGAACACTCATCACCTCAGAGGAACACTCATCACCTCAGAGGAACACTCATCATCTCAGAGGAACACAGGAACACTCATCATCTCAGAGGAACACAGGAACACTCATCCTCTCAGAGGAACACTCATCATCTCAGAGAAACACCACGTAATCATTCAGAGGAACATCTCATTCATCGCAAGAGGAACACTCCATTCATGTCAGAGGGGCAACAAAACTTCATCATCTCAGAGGAACACAGGAACACTCATCCTCTCAGAGGAACACTCATCATCTCAGAGAAACACTCATCTCAGAGGAACACTCATCCTCTCAGAGGAACACTCATCATCTCAGAGGAAAACTGCATTTAATATCAGAGGAACACTCATCCTCTCAGAGGAACACTCATCATCTCAGAGGAACACAGGAACACTCATCATCTCAGAGGAACACAGGAACACTCATCCTCTCAGAGGAACACTCATCATCTCAGAGAAACACTCATCATCTCAGAAGAACACTCATCCTCTCAGAGGAACACTCATCCTCTCAGAGGAACACTCATCATCTCAGAGGAACACAGGAACACTCATCATCTCAGAGGAACACAGGAACACTCATCATCTCAGAGGAACACTCATCACCTCAGAGGAACACAGGAACACTCATCATCTCAGAGGAACACAGGAACACTCATCCTCTCAGAGGAACACTCATCACCTCAGAGGAACCCTCATCATCTCAGAGGAACACAGGAACACTCACCATCTCAGAGGAACACTCATCACCTCAGAGGAACACTCATCATCTCAGAGGAACACAGGAACACTCATCCTCTCAGAGGAACACCGAATGCTCATCATCAGTTTCTTGCTACAGTTAGCATGCTAGCTCACGCCCCACCAAACCCAGTGATACTGATTTAAACGGTGATTTGAGAAGCTCAGACTGCGATGGAGAAGGCTGAAGCTGATGTTCATTAACACACCTGATGGTTTGGACCTCCAGACCCTCACTATCTCCTCCACCCGACAGTCCAGAACTTCACCCACATGGCTTCAACACATGGCACTGTAGAACTGTTGGTGTTCCTGGGTTCTCCTTATCCAGTGTTCTGGCCTACATGAGGATCTGACCTCATGCAGACAGGAACACGAGGACCGTCAGATCCGCTGACGTGAGCACGGTCGCCAGAGCACCCTCAGTCGCCCCCCGCTCGCGTGGTTGCAGGTATCCACGCACGGAGTCACGCCGGAAGCGCAGAAGACCAGGGACACTTGTGCGCTGGCGATTGCCGGCCGTGATAGCGGGAGGCTTCTTTCTTGCCGTCTGACCGCAGCAGAAACGGGTCAAAGAGCTCGGACCGGAACCTGG
>JAMWET010005239.1:117500-131266 GCA_024036415.1 Prochilodus magdalenae | reverse complement strand
AGAATAAGAACTGGAGAAAGTTTGAGATGTAGCCAGAGGCTAAACTAGATGCTCAGTCAGAGATGGGATGGGATGATGCTTCCATAACGTCTAGTATGGACACCTTAGTCTGAACCTCAACTCCAACCAGTGCAGCGCTGCCCTTTATAAACCCAGGTAAACCACAACCAGGCCATACGGTCACTGTCAGAACAAAATCTCTAATTGTGCCAACCCTCGTTACAGTACATGACCATCTCAGGATGAATGGACTGTCGAGAAGATCCTCAAACTACTCAGGGTAACTGCTTGACCAAAATAATAAATAATAAATAAATAATAATAAATTAAATAATAATAAAATCCAGCATCTTAGTAACAGCAGTGCTGTGTTTCCTCACACTGACTCATCCTCTATAAGACTTACCCAACACAGAGAGTCTGTACTCAGCAACTACTGTGTCTACATCACCAGACGCCCTCGCTTCATACAGTCCACTATCAGTCTTCTGTAGGTTCTTCAGGGTCAGACTGTAGGTTCCCTCGTTGAACTCCACTCTGTGTTTATAACTGGGAGTGAGTGTAACATGCTTGTGTTTTTTATCGTAGGTTACAATAATTTTAGTTCCATTAAACAGCCAGTATAAGTCCTCAAACTCCGGTACAGGACCCGGTATGTCCAGTTGAACAGATCTCTCCACCTGCCCAAACACATCACTGGACCCTGTAGAGAGAACAAATAGGAGCAGTTCGGTCATATTTTGATATCTCAAGATGTTTTTGTGTTGATATTGTTTTTAGTTATTGTAACATTCTTTTGTATGTAATGATATATAAATCTCATAGGCTCATGTTTTTCACAGTAGAGGACTATGCCTCCCACTGTGTAGCATCCCCTCTCCTCTAACAGCAGATTGTAAACGTCTGGGACCTGAGGAGACCAGCTGCTTGAGAGACAGTGATCACTGGAAGTGTTCCTGAGCCCATGCAGTGATTTCCAGTACTGAATCAGGCCTGTGTTTAATGCAGTGCTACCTGGGGGATTTGGCTCGGCACAGCACTGGCAAAGACATCAAAGGATCAAAGGAAAAGGCTTACATGTTAAAATAATATCACAGGGTTTTTATTATAGGAGGTTCAAACTTTTAACTCTTGTTTAAAATGAGATTCACAAAGACTGACCAAACTTTTAGCCATGATAAATTTATTTCTTTAAATTGGACTTTTTCCAAGTGGTTTTGGGGCCATTTCTGTGGGTCCATTCGTCGTGAAATTCACAGGCAGTGTATAGAGCAGCTCATGTGATCAAATGATATATAAAAGTAAAATAATCAAAAATGGAGATATGTGTTGGAAAATGGAAAAATGGTTGATCGAATGATCTAATGCAGTTATATACAGAAGTAAAATTCTCTCTCTCTCTCTCTCTCTCTCTCTCTCTATATATATATATATATATATAGATATATATATATATATATATATATATATATATATATATATATATATACATATATGTATTATTTTATTTCGGTACATAACTGCATTTGTCCATCGTATAGATCAATCGGTCAATGCGAATACTGCCAAAAGTAAACTGAAGGACAACACTGTGTTAATGTAACAGTTTAGCAGTTCATAAGGAGATGGTGTATTTGAATCTAGTAAATTCCATGCAGTACATTTTAGTTTATAATGTGAACTTGAAGAAGAAAGTTTCCTATAGACGCTCTATAGAAGATATTAAAATAGGTCTAGTCTAATTACTGTATGAGGAAACCTACAGCACATCTGCTGTGCCTGCTGCTTCTCCACTCACCTCTGATCCCCCGGGACTCCATTTCCCATAACCCACCACACTATGACATCGCTGTGACATGTCCACCACCTCCCAACCCCATTCCGTTCAGATCCTCGTCTCCTGAGTGCTGACCACACACACCTGTTGTTAATCTAGTCTGCTTGTACACACACTCCCCTCTCATGGTGCTCATTGCAGTCTGTGCTGAGCTGATTGTTTGCCTGTTTCCTGACTCTGTCTTGCCCGTGTGTTGTACCCACCTCGCTGTTGTTGCTGCTGTGTCTGACTACAAATCTGTTAAATAAACCTCACCTTGATTTTAGCTCAGCACTCGTCACCTTAACATCAACACAACATGAGATCAGTGAGGACGTACACGGTTCAGTCAGGTCATCTCCCCTGGTGTCGGGTTAGGGTGTATCTAATAATCTCCTCCACTCTGTATATGACTGACCCCCTCAGAAATCATACACCATCATACATCTACCCTCTATAGTGATGAAGATCAGAGAACTGTTTACCTGTGATGGAGATCAGAGTGGACAGAGCCAAGACCAGCGGCAGCACCACCATCACCACCATCATCGCCCTCTCAGAGACTGTTTACTCGTCTCCTTTAACAGTGAAGGAGGAAGTTCTGAAAGACCCCCGCACTGACTTAGAGAGAGTTCCTAATGTACAGAGGTTTATTTAACAGTGAAGGAGGAAGTGTTGGAGATCTGATATCAGCAGCTCTCAGTGGATGTCTGTAGAATTAATCTCCTTTAATGATCATTAAGATAACTAATAGAACTGTACAGCATCACTGTGTCCTCATAGGATGTTTTAATGATGCTCCTGATACTAAATTTTGTTTTTGTGTCTGTCAGTTCCTGTTGGTGTTTCCTCTGTGGTCAGTCTAGCTTCTCCACAGCAGCTCTTTGTCTGCCTTGTGCTTTGACACTGACAGGATCTATGGTGGTGTGTATTCTGTGTTGTTTAAGATTCTGTATCTTAACTGGGATACGGTTTATCTATCAGGTTCTGTTTCCGAGAGGAAGACCCAGTTTAAAATATCAGTATCAGCACCACCCTGTATCTACACTCACTGTCCACTGTATCAGCTCCACTGACTGATAGGACACTCTGTAGGTGTACAGGTCCAGACTCTAGTCCATCTGTTTCTCTGTGTACTGTATTACCCTGTTCTTCAATGGTCAGGACCCCCACAGGACCACCACAGAGCAGGTACGATGTGGGTGGTGGATCATTCTCAGCACTGCAATATCTTTAATGACATTCTAATCATAAACATAAACAGAATATACAAACACATTATAGTACATCTAATAAACATACAGCTACAATATTCTAGTACATCCAATCAGCTGATTTCTGAGAAGCTACAACAGTGCTGCTAAAAGTCTGAGCCCTACAGAGAGTCTGTTAGATCCAGCTCTACAGTAGAGTAGATTATAATAAGAGATTATATAATCCAGGATTATGGAACTATAACAGCTTGATAGATAAAAACTGGGGAAAATCTCATCCATGTCTTTAAGATGATCTGGTCCGTCTCGCTCTGATGTGGACGGTGAGGACTGCAGACAGCATGAGGATCAGAGTGATGGATTACAGGCCCAGCTCTCACACTCACACACACAGAGACACCAGGCAGGGGGAGACACTTGAACCTGGAAAACCACAAACACCACCACCCCCAACTGTTGTAGCGGACATATGATCAGCAACATAGAACAGAAACTGACTGACTCACCTGCTCCACAGGAAATTCAGCCAGACGACGTGGACCAGAAGGGGTTTTTTAGAGTGGTCAGTGATAACTGAGGATCCTGTTAGAGACTCATCAGAGGAACAAACCAGAAACTGACTGATGGAGACGAGGGAGGGCTGGTAGAACTGCATCACAGTGAACATGAGAGGTAGCAAACACCAATAACTAGAGTTAGAGTACAATGTAAAGTAGTCCCTGTACAGCTTATATAACAATGTAAATTTGCTGTGCCCTCAAAATAACTCAACACACAGCCATTAATGTCTAAACCGGTGCAACAGAAGTGAGTACACTCCCCCCCGGTATCATGTGACTCGTTAGTGTAACGAGGGAATAACAGGTTAGTGAATGTGCGAAGCAGTGTGTGTTGATTTGGTGTTTATGGACAACACACCTGCATCCGGAAACCGCCTACGACAGTTACTAAGGGGGTACTCAGGAGGCGAAAGCAGTAGGCGAGAATCCGAACCCGCAGTAGTCATAAAGCAGTAGGCCAAAGATTCCCAGATGACGTACTGCTTCCAGTGAGATTTTCAAGTAGGTGAGCACAGCACACTGTGCTATCCCATGATTCCACTGGAGCTGTGGAGGCGTTCCGAGGTGAGGAAGACAAGATGGCGGAAAGCCGGACGTCGGCTCTGTACGAGTGTAAGTAATCTACCACTTTTTGTCAAATCACGTTATGAACCGCCCTGCGGCGAATATAAAGCCCATGTGACATGTTTATATGACTGAATGGCAGGACTTCTACAGCGGTGGTGTGACGTCTTACGTCAAATGACTTTGGCAAGATGGCGGACGTAGTAGTTTCAAGGTTGCCTGGTTACTATGTACTCGTGTACTGAAAGAGCCTACTGCTTCACCGGTTAAGCAGTGCGCACCAGGTTCAGTCTAGTATGTACTGACGCACAGAGAAGAGAAGTGTCAGGAGAAGTGTCAGGAAATATACAAATAATAAATCGATAAAAGTACAGAAAATAACAAATACTAACAATTTAAATCCAGAAGAGGATTATGCTATGCAGTTTTATTGCACATAGTAGAATAGAAATAGACTACTGTGGAAATAGACTGCTGTGGAAATTGACTACTGTGGGGAGGGGCTGTTATACAGTCTGAAAACACGATCTGAAAACAAGAAGTGTTGCTCTACATAAAGATGACCTCAGCTTTAAGAAGAACCCACACCCTGAAGCCATGGTCAACCAAGGAAGCTGAGCGTATGTGCTCAGCGTCAAATTCAGAGTCTTTTGAAGGTAGACGTAGGAGCGCTGCCAGCATTGCTGCAGACGTTAAAGAGGTGGGGGGTTCAGCCTGTCAGTGCTCAGACCATACACCGCACACTGTATCAAATTGGTCTGCATGGCTTTTCCCACGGAAGGAAGCCTCTTCTAAAAATGATGCACAAGAAAGCCCACACAAAAGTCTGCTGAGGATAAACTTATTTGGTTCAGATGGTGTCAAGCGTGTGTGGCGGCAACCAGATGAGAAGTGCCGACAAGTGTGTCTTGCCTACAGTCCAGCATGGCGGTGGGAGTGTCATGGTTTGGGGCTGCATAAGTGCTGCTAGCTGTGTAAAGCTATAGTTCATTGAAAGAACTATGAACTGTGGACAGTGAGTGTAGTTACAGTGGAGAGTGAGTGTAGACACAGTAGACAGTGAGAGTAGTTACAGTGGAGAGTGAGCATAGATAAAGTGGAGAGTGAGAGTAGACACAGTGGAGAGTGAGTGTAGACACAGTAGACAGTGAGAGTAGTTACAGTGGAGAGTGAGCATAGATACAGTGGACAGTGAGCGGAGACACAGTGGAGAGTGAGAGTAGACACAGTAGACAGTGAGAGTAGTTACAGTGGAGAGTGAGAGTAGACACAGTAGACAGTGAGTGTAGTTACAGTGGAGAGTGAGCATAGATAAAGTGGAGAAGGAGTGTAGACACAGTAGACAGTGAGAGTAGTTACAGTGGAGAGTGAGCGTAGACACAGCGGACAGTGAGGGTAGACACAGCGGACAGTGAGTGTAGTTACAGTGTAGAGTGAGCATAGATACAGTGGAGAGTGAGAGTAGACACAGTGGAGAGTGAGAGTAGACACAGTGGAGAGTGAGAGTAGACACAGTGGAGAGTGAGCGTAGACACAGTGGAGAGTGAGCGTAGACACAGTGGAGAGTGAGAGTAGACACAGTGGAGAGTGAGCGTAGACCCAGCGGACAGTGAGCGTAGATCCAGCGGACAGTAAGGGTAGACACAGCGGACAGTGAGCGTAGACACAGCGGAGAGTGAGAGTAGACACAGTGGAGAGTGAGCGTAGACCCAGCGGACAGTGAGCGTAGATCCAGCGGACAGTAAGGGTAGACACAGCGGACAGTGAGTGTAGATCCAGTGGACAGTGAGCGTAGATACACTGAGGTGGTTTAATGTTATCAGCCAATTCTTACCATTTACGTATGTTTTCAACTTCATACGATTACTGACACTTTTTGCTAAATAATATTTATTTCCAGTTTCAGGCTCAGATGACGAGTTGACGTATTGATCTCTATGGTGCTCTTCCACTCAGGTCATATTTATTTATATAGCGCCCTTTACCACAGATGCAGGTCCAAGCTGCCAGCGAGCAGGCCAAAGGTGACAGGGGCAAAGTAAAACTTCCTCATAGCGAGAGGAAGGAACCTCAGGACTCAAGACTTGAAAGAAGAACCCGTCTTTCTCAGGTAGACAGCAGACAGCAGAACAAGCACATAACAGGATATGGATTTACAGCCCATATTTAGTCCTTAGTTGAGGAATCGATAAGTGATTGAAAGTAACAAAGAGAAATAAAAATCTGAATAAACATCAGCTGTTACCAGTGAGACCAGTGACCACAGTAAAGAGCTTATCACAATTAAAGACCATTAAACATCAATTACTGCTGATAGAAGCCTCCAGTGATGATCTGTTAGCATGAATATGAGAAGTGCTCAGTGTGAGGTAGAGGAAATGTCTGATTGGTCTGTTAATACACAGCAGAATCATCAGATGGGTGTGAAGGATGCAGATGAAGCTTACACCTAGCCTAGGACAGCATGAAGCTCCATTTTAGAGAAACTGGCACCCAGTGAAGGCAGGCGAAGCAACAGCATGTGTTTGGGTAGTTTGGGCAGTAGCTTCACATTAGACCACACAGCATGGGCAGTAGCTAATCATCAGACCACACAGCATGGGCAGTAGCTTATCATCAGACCACACAGCATGGGCAGTAGCTAATCATCAGACCACACAGCATGGGCAGTAGCTTATCATCAGACCACACAGCATGGGCAGTAGCTTATCATCAGACCACACAGCATGGGCAGTGTCTTCGCATCAGACCACACAGCATAGGCAGTGTCTTCGCATCAGACCACACAGCATGGGCAGTGTCTTCGCATCAGACCACACAGCATGGGCAGTAGCTTTGCATTCAGACCACACAGCATGGGCAGTAGCTCATCATCAGACCACACAGCATGGGCAGTAGCTCATCATCAGACCACACAGCATGGGCAGTAGCTCAGCTCAGGTAAAGAAAACACACAGAGGGTCAGCAAGGACAGCAAAGACATGAGGGCTCCCTGAGAAGTCAGCACCTCTGCGCACCACTGTCAACAAACCCGAGTGGGTGCGTGAGCAGCAGGACTGCAGCACCAGCATTCAGGAGCGCCTCCTTCACACTAATCTATTCCTACACTAGTCTGATTCTACACTCCTCTATTTCTACACTAGTCTACTTCTACACTCCTCTGTTCCTACACTAGTCTATTTCTACACTAGTCTATCTCTACAGTAGTCTGTTTCTACACTAGTCTATTCTACGCCAGTCTATTTCTATACACTAGTCTACTTCTACAATGGTCTATTCCTACACTAGTCAATTTCTACACTAGTCAATCTCTACAGCAGTCTATTTCTACACTAGTCTATCTCTACAGTAGTCTATTTCTACAGTAGTCTACTTCTACAGTGGTCTATTTCTACAGTAGTCTACTTCTACAGTGGTCTATTCCTAGACTAGTCTATTTCTACACTAGTCTACTTCTACAGTGGTCTATTTCTACAGTAGTCTTTTCTACAGAAGTCTGTTACTACACTAGTCTATTACTACACTAGTCTATTTATACAGTAGTCTATTTCTACAGAAGTCTATTACTACACTAGTCTATTTATACAGTAGCCTATTTCTACAGTGGTCTATTTCTACAGTAGTCTATTCTACAGTAGTCTATTGTGAACGGATGATCCACCACCATTTAGATGTACAAACTGATAGAGTAGGATCTGAACTATGAGGGGCTGGTCCTGTTACTCCTACAAAGATTTAGCCTATCTAGTAGGATACAGTAGAGTGATCTGTTGTGTCTAATGCTGCACTGAGATCATGTAGAACCAGTAAGAATCTGTTTCCTTGGTCTGAAGATACTAATAGATCATTTATAGTTTTCACCAGTGCTGTCTCAGTGCTACGATGAGGCCTAAATCCAGACTAAACTGTTCACCCCCTGTGTAGGTAGGAAACATATTGTCGTGCCACAGCTTTCTCTAAGGTCTTTGATATAAAGGGTAGACTGGAAAAATAACCTTGTGGTTGTAGAGACGACATTCTGAACCACATCTACCTCATAGATGTTTCAAAGGTAAAAGGTGGCATCATTCTTACACCTATATGCCACGAGCACCGTGGATAAAGTGACACCTGGGACTTTCCTACACGCTATCCCCAAACACGCTAGCCCCTCCAGATCAGCTGTTTTTAGATGTTTAGCTGTTTTTTACAGATGCCTTTAAGAAGTTCTCAATATTGGCTCTGAGTCACCCGTAATAAAAATATACGTATTGCCTGTTACCAAAATAAAATGACCCACACGTCATTTCAAGTTAGAATTAAACTGAATCCTCTACTTCCAGTGAAGTCTTTCTTTCTTAGATGTTCAAAACGTGGGCCTGTTAAAATGCTCGCTTGCCTTATTAACACCGGAGCTCACCAGATCAACACTGGTCACTGGTCTGTGTTTAAAGTGGTAGTCATTTCAGTAAAAGGATCCGTAGATTGGGAAGAGGTGCTACAGTGCAGGCAATGTCTCGTTCCAGGTGTATGGAAGCGTACGGTCATACGGGTCTACCAGCAGTGGATACAATCCCAGTCTACAGGGAATTCTCCTCGGAGTTGTGTCATGGAAGGCGTCCACCAAATCTGGAACCAACTGTGCATTTCTTTGGTGCAAGCGTGTCTGATCATTAATGTGGCTACATCCAGAAACTTCTCCAGTCCATGCCCAATCCATTCGTGCCCATGGAGGGGTTCATGCTGTTAGGTGTGGTTCAGTCACAGGGGGCTATATTCATACTGGTTTATATTTGTGAGGGAAGGTCATGTATGGACCTTATTTGGGTGTATTGTTGCATGCTGTGTCTGGTTTGTCAGCTCAGCACACACATAGCAGCATTGGAATGACGTAAGCAAAAGTTATTCTACAGTGTGGCTTGAATAAGTTGTAGTTTATTTACTCGTGTTTGGTGGTTTCACCTCCATGCTGTTGCTTGTTCACAGCTAACTTTAATTATCTTAAAATAGCAGACAACTACAGCCCGGAACTCCAAGCCCCGGAGCTGATCACTCAACGAGCTGCACCTGATGTACTGGCTATATAAGCTCCCACCAACCTGTCATGAACTGCTACACCTTTACAGACAGACAGACAACCACACAAACATGTGCTTTAAAAGGAGAGAGAAAGGAGGCAAGACGTGTTAGCAAGACATGCTACAAAAAGAGAAAACACAAAACACACCTGCTCTAAAAAAATGAAGAAAGAAAAAGATTGTCACATGGGTCAAACTGAACGAGCGAAAATAAAGAGGAACCTGAAGACAAAGTAAAGACCCAAGAAAGTGGTTGGTGTGGCTCAGCGGGTAACCCCTCTACCTACCAGAGAGCTACCACCCCATGTGGGAAACGTGTTTGAATCCCCGTCTAGGTAGCAAATGCTGAGCTACACCAAAAAGAGTCCTTGGGCAAGACTCCCAACACTGCACTGGCCTGTCACGGATAACCTTGTAAGTGGCTCTGGATAAGAGTGTCAGCTAAGTGCTGTAAATGTACATACGCCGTTTCCTGTTCTGTACACACCTCCATTCACAAAACCCCCTCGGACTCTCACGTGCATCGTTGTGTAGCCACTAGTGAGGTCAGGGGTTCGATCCTTGACAAGTTCCCAAAACACCCTTCCCCTCCCAACAGATCTTTCCTCACACAAGCCATCTGACGTGTATCCACATCCAGGACACCTTTATACCGGCGCTAACGGGTTCCCACCCTGCGCTTAGTTCCACACCCTTATCAGTACCGTGACAAAATCTTCTTCCTGTTCCACACCATCCCTAGATCTACACACTTCAGAATGATGGCTCTTCAAGGGTTCTTAGGTAAAGAAAGTGGTTCCATATAGAACCATATACACTCAAGCCCACTTTTAACCAAAAGGGCCTTGTTCTTGAACTGGTTCTGTTCAGGCTTCTTAGAGCCTTGGCGCTAGTCAGGGAACCGGCCTGCGATTGCACCAGTTTTTTTATCAAAGGATACAGCATCAACATCAACAGGGGGCGCTGCATAGCAGTAGTAAACAGTAGTCCCAAGATGGCGGAGTGTATAGATGACCTGGAAGTGTTTGTGCTGCTGTTCCAGATGTTTGTTTATATCCAGATAGCAGCACGGATCAGCTACTGGAGATAAGAGGACGTAGAAGAGGTTCTTTAGCAGACCACTGGGTGGCGCCATCATTGCCATCTCTTTCATTAACAACTGACACGACCACAGCGGTCATCTTGTTTTGCCCTGAAGAACTAACTATGCTTTGGTTCGAGCTGGGAACAAGTTTTTGGGTTCCAACCTGTTTATTTTTGCAGGCCACCAGTATGGGACCCGTTCCACACTGGTGGACAGGACCCTAGAACCTTTTACATGATTGATTAAAAGTTCTTTGCACCTGAAAGTGTTCTTCAGATTGAAGGAAAAGGTGCTGTAGATTTAACTTTTGAAAACATGGCACCTCCTTAAACTCGCTGTTCCCCCTTTTACCACCCCAACCACAGGCTGTACAGGAAGGACGTGGGTTGTGTTAGAAATGTCTCGGGGCTTAATTAGGATAGCCATACGAAACAGGAACTTCCTTTCTGAAGTCTTTAAATATCCCACGCCCCACTGAAACACATCAGTATAGGTGGCTTCGTCTGAGCCAGGTCCATATACTCTAAAACCTCTTACAATTAAAAAGCAAGTTAACGAGTCCAGGGTCACTTACAGGTGTGCGAGTGGGTCGAGCCAGACAGAGTCCCAGTAGAGTTCCTCCAGAGGGAGGCATCATGATCCCCTCTTAAAGTGCCACTCCTGAAATGCACATCAGAGGGCAGGCCTGGACTGTGAGGAGGCCTGGCAAAGGGGAGGGCAGCCTATCAGCTGTGTCAACCCACCATACGGGCAATAAGCCGGCACTGAGGTGGCTGTAGGACTTGCAACAGGAGGAGCAGGCAAATGAACAGGACCGGGCACAGCTCAGGAAGCCGCCACCAGAACGTAAACAAGAGCTGCTTGGAGAATCAGAACTGGAGCCCTGCATGGGATCCCTGGGTCAGGAACTAGAGTGGACCAGGGAGTGTGTTAGCCACAGGTGGCTAATTCTTTGTCCGCTGAGCTTATCTTGTTTTTGTACTTTGTGTAATAATTTATAAATGAGTATAAGCTTCTTTAGGAATACTCAATATAGCATATTTAATAAGCACTAATTGCTAAATATTAGGGGGTCATAAAGTCATGTATGGTGGATGCTAAAGATATACGAACCAATGTCATGTCACCCACCACTAAAAGCTGGCCACTCCTCCTGTTAGGTCCTGATGAGCTTCATTTCCACGGTGCCTCTGAGACTGAGTAGTTCTCTACACGGTACGATGGTGGTGATACTGCAGCTGGGTTTGGTGGTCTCCGTTTTGGGCTCAGTCGCAGGTAATGACTCTTCAGTACTTCTGTATATCAGTCTGTAGAGGTTATACTGTATTATACTCAGTATCATCTTAGTGATTTCCATATCAGTGATGGAGTGATCAGTATCAGGTGGTTACCGAGGTGTCACTCTGGTGTAGCTTAAACATGACTTATCATACTTCACCTCAAAGAGCTTATTTCTGTTCATGAATTTATGAGACAATAACTATACTAATAAAAACTAAATATCAGGGCAAGAAAACATTAATATAATTAAGAATATTAATATTATTAATTATTATTAATCTGGGTCTAAATACTGGCTTCCCCAAAATGGACAACAGCTCAGCATGAAGGTGTAGTGTTGTCCTCGCTCCTTCCAAAGCTATCCGGTTCCCACTTGTTTGGGTTCTGCTCTGTATGTTCCTTAAGAGGTTCTACAACTCCGAGGTCAGGAGACTGGGCCGGTTGGGTAACAGGTTTGAGGTTTGGGGCATGATCCTGTCTGGATCTGGAATCATGCAGATGCTGGTTCAGACTGTCACAGGCTCCTGTAATGACCATCAGCTTGGTCAGCAGCCGGTTAAGTCTTGACTGATGCACTAGTTCAGTGGTGTCTGACCCTGCAGCCCTGGAGAGTGGGATCTTCTGATGAATTATCTGGGCCAGGTGAGACAGATAGTGGTTGGACCGAGACACTGTAGGAAGCTAGACCACTGCAGCAGTTCTTCAGTGCTGTACACTGGGAACAGTGAATACATGGTGGACAGATCTATACTGGACTGTGGCTGAAAGGTTTTAAGGGCTGACTAGCTTTGTGCAAAGATTAAACCCGGGCCTTTAGCTTTAGAGGACAATGTGCTGTAACACACACACCGTCCACAGAAGACAGAGACAGATTAAAGTGCAGCTAAATAAAAATAGAACAGTAAACAGAACTGAGAGAACTTAAAACGAGATCTGAAAAACCAAACTCGCAGAATCCCTACGCATGTGGACAACCACCACACTACTCGGTAACAGTGGTTGGTCTGTACTCGGAAACTGGAGTGACCAAATTAAAACACAGAATTCCCAAAAAGAGGCTTCAGGGAACACCATGACTGGGTGCTGACATGACGGGGATCTATGAGAACGGAAAGGTCTACCAGAGAAACCCTGAGGCCCCAATGCTGGAGTGGAATTGACATGAAGGTCAGGAGAGAAGAGAGACCCAGGAGAGCTCCCGAGGAGCTTTACCAGATTACCGGCCAGGAGCCGTATAGCTCTCCGATAAGAGAACCCAACACTAAGCATGAAGGTGAGGGAGAGCTTCTCCTACTCATGGTGGAGTGGCTCTGTGCCTCCCTCTGGTGGCTGGGGGTGGCCTAGCAGGAAGCCCAGGCCCAGTCTGTGCCCTTATTAGGGTTCATAAAGTCAGTCTGAGATAAACCAGTGTGTATCATGTTTATTATTTTATTCTATTCAGATCAGACACACTGGAACTGACCACCTTACAGCTTTCAGCTGTGTTATGTGATATTAATCGTTTCATGCGGCTGCACCCTTTTCATAGCTGAGTGAGACACACACAGAACTCCAGCAGGTCTTCAAGACTGAACTTCAAGACTTACACTAATTACTGCCTCAGAGAAGGACAAGGCATCTACATAGAACAACCCAAATCCTGGGTTAACTGGCAACCCAGTGCTGGAAACATATAGTAAAGAACATAATGATGATGATGATGTTGACAGATTTAATGGGCAATACATTATTTAGAATTTAAGGATTATTTAAATGATGTGTTATATAAACACCAAGCAAACACAAAGTGAACAACTCATGGTATAAATAAGTATGGGTGATGAACACAAACTAGGGGCAGGTGAGGGAGCATGGAGAGAAGGAGGAGGCAGGGAGGAGCTATGAACCAAAATAAACAGAAGCGCATGGGATAGAACAACAAAGGGATATGGAAGTGACAGGAGGAATCAAAGGCAGAGACAGACAGGATCAGGGAAGGACAGGAGCAGGGCTAGAGAGACAGGAGCTCCTGAATGGTGAACATTATAAACTACATATACCGGTGCTCCTGAAATCATGATGCGTACCTGTGCACCTGTCATCTTGTCCCATTAACTAATGGTAGTTTAATGGGTGGGGGAATGGGATGAGTGGTGTTTGAAGACATCATACTATTGTTGTATATAATTATAAGAATTAATATCACCTAGT
>JAMWET010005239.1:0-112500 GCA_024036415.1 Prochilodus magdalenae | reverse complement strand
GCACACTGGTGTAGCAGCATCACAGACTGAGAAGGAGCCCACTTCTACCGTGTACAGTGCTGTGCAGAAGAACCGAAAACCTCCAGGAAATGGACAGTCCAGTCAGACCACTCCAGCTCCTGAGGACAAGGTGAAAACCATCATGTGTCTGAAGTTGCCATTCAAACTGGTTTCAGACTGATGATCTATTACCTCTGTAGAACCTTCTAGAGCGGTTCAATGCAGTCAGGGCTATTAAAGGCAATACGGTTGAAGCTGGGGGAAAGTATTTGTACTCTCACTCAGAAAGGCCTGAGGTGTAGAAGAAGCGGTCTGCTTGGTGCAGGATGGATATACTCTGACTATGCACTGTAATGTATAGGCTAGTGACCCCTACTGGCTGGTGTTGGCCTCTGATGACCATGGCAGGAGGTTCATAGGACTAAGGGTGGGAATCACAGAGGGCCTATAATATAATATCATCATGATGGCCAAGTCAGGATATGAAATTCTGAGAGAGGGAGAGAATTCTGAGAGATGGAGTCTGGGAGATTGCAGGCACCGGGGAAAACTGTAAGCGTGACACAATTCTGATTTTGCAACCTGCAGAGTATCACAATAACACACTGTGATTTTTAGCTTTGATCAGCTGTAAATGATGTGCCCAATAGAAAACTCTGTGTCTATAGGAATCTACTGGCCTTGACATCTACCCATCACAACACTAAACGCAACTGGTTTATTATCCTAGTAGTCCTGTGTAGTTCTATACTACACTCTGTAGGTGTACAGGTCCAGACTGTAGTCCATCTGTTTCTCTGTATACTGTATTACCCCGTTCTTCAATGGTCAGGACCCCCACAGGACCACCACAGAGCAGGTACTATGTGGGTGGTGGATCATTCTTAGCACTGCAGTGACACTGACGTGGTGGTGGTGTGTTAGTGTGTGTGGTGCTGGTGTGAGGGGATCAGACACAGCAGTGCTGCTGGACACCTCAGTGTCACTGCTGGACTGAGAATCGTCCACCAACCAAAACTATCCAGCACAACAGCGTCCTGTGGGGCAGCGTCCTGTGGGGCAGCGTCCTGTGGGGCAGCGTCCTGTGGGGCAGCGTCCTGTGGGCAGCGTCCTGTGGGCAGCGTCCTGTGCTCACTGATGAAGGACTAGAGGATGACCAACACTGCACTGTGCAGCAGCAGATGAGCTATCGTCTCTGACTGTCCATCTACAAGGTGGACCAGCAAGGTAGGAGTGTCTAATAGAGTGGACAGTGAGTGGACACAGTGTCTCAACACTCCAGCAGCACTGCTGTGTCGGATCCACTCACACCTGCACCACTCACACTAACACACCACCACCATGGGGTGTCAGAACCTCTCCCAGTGCTTACCAGGTGAAGGGCAGAAAACCCAGAACCAGCCGCCAGTCTGGGCAGATACACACAGACAGAGGGGGGCATTCATTTTATTTGTTCAGGGTTTTTTTGAGTAATGGTTTTGTGATATGTGTGTTAATAGAGGAAAAGAGAACTCGTTGATTTTATTATGGAACAGTAAACGTTGAATATTAATTAGATGTACTTTTTCTGTTTTATTTTTATCATATAGATCATGAAGCCTGGAACCATTTATGACACAGTGTAACCCAGCCAAGCTGTGAATCAAGCCAAACTGGATGGAGCTTCATCCACTGAGATATTATATCCTCTTACAGTGCTTCCTCGCATCCTGAGGGATGTGTCCGCTGTGCGTTGTTAGCCTGTACCTGCAGCCTGTCCACCACGCTAACGCCAGCTCCTTTTGTGTTCAGTTTGATTCTGAAATCTTCTTGTGTGTGTTGGGAGTTGATGAGCTGATCCGTCCAGCACATGTCTCATGATGCCAACTCAATTGGAGTGGCTATGGTGACATGACTGGTTCACAGAGACACTTATCCAAGGATTTGACCTATCTGGAGATTAGATGTTCCTGTCCTATATCAATATCCATTCTCACATCAAACCTGCAGTCATTAAAACTGTCTCTAATAATTATTAATGAAAAACTGCTACCTTTATTTTTGGGACAGTAGGATTTACCTGCACTCCAACCACCTTCTACATCATCACTTTTATTTACCTCTGGATCTCCTCCGCAAGAGTTGCATTTGATGACCAGGTGTTATGTTTGCATTGTTTAAATAAAAGCTTGTTTATCAGTAATGTCCGTCTTTCTGATGATATGGCTAGCTTTATTCTGCTCTGCCACCATATTACACACACAATACACCAAATATTAAAGTCACAATACAGAAATACATACGGAGAGAAGCTCAACTATTCATCCTCTGTTTCACTTTGTGGTGTATAAGAATTTAAGCCATGAAGATAGCTCCACCTGTACACTAGACCATCTGACTGGAGTAGAACACCATCCGGGTATCTCCAGTACACCATGAAGATAACTCCACCTGTACACTAAAACATCCGGCTGGAGTAGGAGACCATACGGGTATCTCCAATACACCATGAAGATAGCTCCACCTGTACCCTAGAATCTCTGACTGGAGTAGGAGACCATATGGGGATCTCTAGTACACCAGAAAGATAGCTCCTCTGTACCCTAGAACATCTGACTGGAGCAGAACACCATCTGGGGATCTCCAGTACACTAGAACATTGGACTGGAGTAGAACACCATCCGGGTATCTCCAGTACACCATGAGGATAACTCCACCTGTACACTAAAACATCCGGCTGGAGTAGGAGACCATACGGGTATCTCCAATACACCATGAAGATAGCTCCACCTGTACCCTAGAATCTCTGACTGGAGTAGAATACCATCCGGGCATTTCCAGTACACCATGAAGATAGCTCCACCTGTACACTAGAACCTCTGACTGGAGTAGGAGACCATATGGGGATCTCTAGTACACCATGAAGATAGCTCCACCTGTACATTAGAACCTCTGACTGGAGTAGGAGACCATATGGGGATCTCTAGTACACCATGAAGATAGCTCCACCTGTACATTAGAACCTCTGACTGGAGTAGAACACCATCCGGGGATCTCCATTGCCCGAAGATACAGCTTGGTGACACATGAGTTAAATCAGTTAAATTGTACAAATGTCCAAACAGTCAATAATGTTTGACAGTCAATACATTATGCAGCATTCAAGCAGCATCCACAGCCCAGTACCAGAAACACAGCCCCAAACCACCAAAACCCACAGAGCACATCAAAACACAAAAAAAAAAACACAAAGAGAGCCAAAAACGGCCTAAAGTTAAAATGTCCAGGTCCAGAACAGGTCGCAACCAAATAAAACTGACACAATAAATGAATTTAGCCACCAGTTACACCACACCAATTCACCCCGCACCATCAACAAAACAATACAATAACAGAGAAACAGCTCGATTTGGACAACTAACGGCACATAACATGTCATCCATCCATAATATATACAAAATTAAGATGGATGTTAGATTTTTTTTTTTTAAGGATTTACTATGACTACTCTCAGAGCAACGCTCACATGTCTTACCTCCAGGGAAGCACACACAGCATTGTGCCTTCCTGAGTGAGCAGTAGAAGAAAACAGCAACGCGTAGTGCACCTATTGCCATCTAGAGGCCACAACTAGTAACACCACCTTACAGTAATATTTTATGTACTAATCTGCCAAATTCGTGATACTAATATTAGTACAATATATACTGTGTAGTAGTACTGCGTAGTACACAATGGTGGGTTTTATAGGGTGTTTATTGTATACTGCCACATCTTTGTGTTTTATTTGTTAGCTGATTTAATGTGCTAGCCAGCTAAGCAAAGCTAGCTGGTCCCTACCCATCTCAGCCTTAGCTAGCTATTGTTAGCCCCATCTTAGCTATCTCCACCTCATCTGGCTAGCATTAGCTCTACCTAGCTAGCTGTCTTCATCAGCCCTTTTCTGATCAACAAGGCTGACAACTGAAACACAGAGACGTGGCCTAATAGTGAGAAACAACATAAATACCCACAGACTATACTGAGTATCTGCAAAGGGCCGGTTTGGCTTTGCTAGTAGATGCTAATGTTAGCCAGTTTAGCTAGCTAGTTACCATTAGTGTGATGTGGAACCAAGCTCTGTGTTTCTTCATTAGTGTAAGAAATATATCTCTGCTGCAGACTCTCCTTTTCTCTTTCTCATGTTAAGGAAAGAGCTAGAATGATAACTGAGTAGATTTTTGGACTCTGTTTAATCTGTTAGCTCTACTGGGTCTATTTAAATAAAGAGAGCTTCATACTTTTTTATACTTTTATATAAAAATATATTAAATAATAATAATATAAAAATATTTTTAAAAAAATATAAATGTTCTTTTATGTTTCTGTATAGTAGTATAAATTGTTATACAACACAAAGTCAAACAGAGGATGAATGGTTACGCTTCTTTGTGTTTTGACTATAGTACTGTGAGGGTAATGTAACATGGCAGTTCTGAATACAGGTAGCTGTATTGTTTACTTTATTCACAAGACTTACCATACTGAGAAAGAAGCTTGAGTTGGGTAAGAAAATATTTTTATTTGAAACAAAGCCAAGGTAAGATCTAGTCACCAATAAATGTATATATCACACATATACACACACGTGCACGCACACACACAGTGATCATCTTTAAAATAAATCTGACATTAATTTCTCTTGCACAAAAATCAACAAGTAACTACTTTCACAGTTTTGCGAATGCCCATATTCTGTAGCAATGGAATCAATGAGATCAGAATGATTAAAACGAGGTTAAATATACACTATATTGACAAAAGGATTTGCTCGTCTGCTTTCACAGTCATATGAACTTGATGAGGTCAGCACTCTGTGCACTCAAGTCAAGCAAAGTTCCCACAACGTTGGGAGAATAAGACTCTTAAATCTCTTGGTCTGTTAAGAGACATTAAGGGTTCCTCTCACTGGAACACAACTCCTGAACAACACCCCCAACAATATAATCCCTCCACCACCAAACTTTACACTCAGCACAGTGCAGTCAGACCCCGAAGTACCGTTCTCCTGGCAACCTCCAAACCCAGACTCATCCACTGGATTACCAGACGGGGAGGTGTGATTAATCACTCTTCACTGCTAGAGTCCAGTTGCGTTCGACGTTTTGCATTGTGCTTGGTAATGTAAAATTTTATATATATATATATATATATATATATAAAGAAATAACCTGATCAGACAATAATTACTAGATAGAGAGAAATGAATGTAATAATGTAAATTAAAACCTGTTTTTTTTTTTACCACAGGTCTCAGGAGGAAATCAAGATCTGCTGTTCTGGTACAAACGAACTGCTAACCATCTCAGGAGGCTAGTCTAACTCTTGTGGAGGAGATCCAGAGGTAAATGCATTATAAATACTGATATAGGACAGGAACGCCTCATCTCAGGATATGTCACATTTTTGGATAAGTGTCTTGGTGAGTGACCAGTCATGTCAACATTGCCACTCAAATTGAGTTGGCATCAACAGACGTGCTGGACTGACACCAGCAATATCCTCCTGTTGATGCTCATCCACTCCCAGCACACACAAGAAGACTTCAAAATCAAACTGAACACAAAAGCAGCTGCTGCTGGCGTTAGCGTGGCGGACAGGCTGCGGGTAAAGGCTAACAACACAAGCACAGCGGACACATCCCTCAGGATGCAGGCTTGAGTGGAGGCACTCAGTTGGTGCAGCTCCATCCAGTTTGGCTTGATTCACAGCTTGGCTGGGTTACACTGTGTCATAAATGGTTTCAGGTTTCATGATCTATATGATAAAAAGAAAACAGAAAAAGAGCATCTAATTAATATTCAGCGTTTACTGTTCCATAATGAAATCAATAAGTTCTCTTCTGTACTATATACTATAGTATATACTGTTTTACAGAACCGTAGAAAAAAAACACTGAACAAATACAATCAATAGCCATCCTGTCTGTGTGTCTGCCCGGTGAGGCTCTGTCCAGAGTGTTTCCTGCCCTCCACCCAGAAAACGCTCACATAGGCTGTGGCCAGATGGATACGTGGCTCAGAAGATGAATGCAAGGAATAAATGAATGGATAGATGGATGAATGAAGGAAGGAATGAATGAATGAATGGGTGGATGAATGGATGATGGAAGAATGAATGGATGGATGGATGGATTATGGAAGAATGGATGGACAGATGGATGGATGGATGAATGAATGAATGGATGGATGGATGGATGGATGGATGGATGGATGAATGAATGAATGAATGAATGAATGGGTAGGTGGGTGGATGTATGGGTGGATGAATGAATGAATGGGTGGATGATGGAAGAATGGATGGATGAATGGATGATGGAAGAATGAATGAATGGATGGATGAATGAATGGATGGATGGATTATGGAAGAATGGGTGGATGAATGAATGAATGAATGAATGAATGAATGAATGAATGAGTGGGTGGGTGGGTGGATGGATGGATGGATGGATGGATGGATGAATAAATGATCGAATGGGTGGGTGGGTGGGTGGTTGGATGGATGGATTAATGGATGAATGAATGAATGAATGAATGAATGGATGGATGGATGGATGGTTATACATACTCTGACCAGTCATAAAATTAAAAACACCTCCTCGTATCTACACCCACTGTCCGCTCCATCAGCTCCACTGACCATATAGGACACCCTGTAGTTTCACACTAACAGACCACCCGTACCTTGTACCACATCGTACCTGCTCGTTGGTGGTCCTGTGGGGGTCCTGCTGACCATTGAAGAACAGGGTAATACAGTATACAGAGAAACAGATGGACTACAGTCTGGACCTGTACACCTACAGAGTGTCCTGTACGGTCAGTGGAGCTGATACAGTGGACAGTGAGTGTAAAAAACTAGGAGGTGTTTTAATGTAGTGGTTGATTGTTGAACATAGAAAGTCACAGTCTATGTGCCTTACTCTGGCCACCAGGGGGCATCGGCAAACCAGCAATCAGTCCTAACACCCTGCACCTGGTGAATGGGCTATATAGGCCTCTCAGGAAGCGGCCTGGGTCGCCGGTTCTTTGCCACACTGAGTGTGTGTAAGGTCCTGGCTGGTAACGGTAGAGGGTTAGGAGTTTGAGCTCACCCTCACCCTCACATCTCTTTCTTTGGTTCTCTTCTCTTCAGAAGGTTGAGAGTGTTGGTGCTCTCCTTTCATAAAGAAAAAAACAAAACAAAGCTTTTCTTCTCCTTTCTGCTGAGGTCTCATCCTCCCCTCATCCCTCTGCACACTTCTCAGAGGGATTAGGAGTTCTCTCACCTCTCCCTCTCTTTGTTTCTGAGGCTCTCCTCTACTATACAGGGGAGAGAACTTCAAGTAAAAGGGGAGAACTGTTGTCCCTCCTTTCTTTTGTTTATTTATTTACCCAGTCTTCTCCACCCCTGACTTGGGTTGCTTTTTGTTGGGAGTTCACCAGGTTTAAAACTTGGTTGGTTTAGGAGGTTGCTTGTCTCCCCTGGCATCCCCCCCCCCCCCCCAAACCTATATTTAGTTTCTACCCATTTTATTGGCCTTCTGTTGAAAGATTGGCCATAGCCTACTGTGCCACCACTGGAGGGCTATCTGCCCTATGGTGGTCTGGATGCAAACCTCACCTTTTGACTACTTTGCATTTGGGTCCTCAATTTCCAACCCCATCGAGCCCCCAAATGGTGTTCAGGAGCCCTGAACTGTATTCCACAAGCAACTCTCATTATACCATGTTACTGCAATTCTCCATGTTGTAAAATCTGCATATAATGACTTGGGTATCACGATGATATTATATAGTGTCCCTGTTGGCAATTCCCAACATCTCTTCTTCCATGGTTGTCAAAGGCCAATGCCAGGAGCGACTTACTACACTAAACAGTACAGTGCAAGAATCAGTATAGCAGACTGCTTCTTCCACACTCTGCTCTAATCAGGACTTTCTGAGTGTGGGTAAAAGTACTTTTTAATAATCAGTCTGAAATCCGTTTGAAAGATAGCTGCTGGCATATGGTCATTTTCACCTTGTTCTCAGGAGCTGGAGTGGCCTGTCTATTTCTTAGAGGTTGTGGGTTCCTCTCTAGAACACTGTACACGGTAGAAGTGGTCTCCTCAGTCTGTGGTGCTGGTGCTCCAGGGTTCTGTTGACATAATGGAGTCAAATTCATATAATTCTGTATGTTGTTTCATGTTACATTCCAGGGATGATGTTAATATTGGCATAATTAACTAAATGAACATGAAATAGATGAGTTTAAGTAATTTCAGGATTTAACAATTTAAATCTTACCTCAATTTCTGCGTAGACCGTGTCCTCAGTCTGTGTAGGACCTGTACAGATTTGAACGGAATATGAATTTCCACAGCTACACTGTTCAACTGATATACAGCCGTTTGACCATTTTATCTTACCATGATCTGGTTCTTGTGACATGGACTTCTTGTTACACTGAGGCTTCTGGGAAAAGACTGTTCCTCTGTCCAGTCCCCTCAATCCTACAACACAAAATATACTGGCCCTAGAGTCAAATTAACAGCCCCTACATGTAACTAAGGGGTGACCCCACCCAAACTGTAGATACTTCAGAACATTCTATTCAGGAGAAAAGGAAATAACCAGGAATATCAAATCAATGATTTGATGAATTTTAGGTGTTTGGAGGAAGCAGAATCTGTCACAGAGAGACTATGCCAGTTCTAGGGTGTATCCTAGGCCTGACTGTTTTTCCAGGTTCCAGACAGATTTATTTAGACTGATGAATATTGGAACCATGAACATGTCAGATCATACATCAATCTCTATGGGTCTTATACTAGACTTTGAAAAACAGAAGAACATTATCTGGAGGCTGAACACAGGAATCCTATATTCTGATCAAATGAGGCAGAAACTGGGAATATCTCAACAATAATGATGGAAAAGCGTCCCCACCAATTCTTTGAGATGAATGTAAAGTAGTTTTTTGGCTGAGAATTATGGGATTTTGGTCTAATTTAAAATAACTAAAAGAAACTGATTGGTTAAAAATGGAATTAACGGATTTAGAGAACATGCATAAGATTTACAATAAGGAAATAATAGAAAATAATAAAGAAATAAGAGCATATTAAATTAATTCAAACAAATGCAGACAAGCGTCTAAACCGCTTAAATTTTAAAAAGCAGTAAGCAGAAAATACAATTTTAACAATTGTCTTTATTTTAGTGTACAGAATTTACTGCAGGATCCTGTACTTTATAAAGTTTCCATGAAAATCTAAAAATGCAGCTGGAATCAGACGACGTTAAGATAGAAAACAAGATTCTTATTGGTGAATTAAAAAGCCTTTATCAAATTTAAAGTAAATGTCAAGTTTAAAGTCCAGCAAGGCATGGTTGAGATGGTTTAGCGCTGAATGGTACAGGGAAAGGAGGGACGTCCTGATGATCAGTTATGGTGGTAGTATTTAATTATGTGCCTGGGACTGGGATAACTCCTTGGAAAGAGGCAGTGATCTCTCAGATACCTAAAGAGGACACAGATAAGCTTGAATGTGGACGTTACCGGCCGATAAGTGTATTAAACAAAGATCTTGATTTCCACTCATATCTTTTTGAGAACTGAAGCCCTGAAGACATTTTTATACAGAACTACAAAACTAAGTTTGGATTGATAAGCATGTAATGATGCAGGGGCTAGTATAAAATTAAACTGAGCTATGCTCATCATAGCTGCACAAAGAGCTGTGAAGGAAGGAATCAGAAGAGAGGAATGAAACTTGTTGGGTAAGTGTGACATTGTGAGAGAAGTTTCATGCTCGGCTGCACATGTGACGTAGGCAACGTCTTTCTGTACCTGACCGACCCAAAAGCCATGGTTACAGACATCCAGCGAGCAGTGGTGTCCTCCATGAGTCATCCTGTTAGTGCAGCACCATCGGCAGACGGCTGCACCACGCAGGACTACATGCACACAGACCGTTACCACGACTGTCCTTAACACCACGTCACCGTCACCAAAGACTGCAGTGGTGTCGTACCAGACTGTCATGGAGTGACTCAGAATGGCAGCGGGTCATCTTCAGTGACGAGTCCCGCTTTAGTCTTGGTGGAGACGCCCAACCAATCCGTGTGTGGAGGCACCATCTAGAAGACCTGGTGTCCCTCCACCTCCACCCCTACCGCACCATCTGCAGGAACTGTGTGAGGATGTTCAAGCTGCATGGGATGGATTATCACAGGACACCATTAGGAACCTCTACAGCTCCATACCGGATTTTTCAGGATTTTGATGAGCCGATCTTCCAATGTGAGCTTTATCACAGTGATCCAGAAATAATGTCTTCTATATCTATTGTCTACAACTACCAGACACAGGAACGAGTCACTAAGTTGCAAGTAACTTAGTGTCAGAGTCTTTTTCAAAGAACATTAACATGGTCCTTCTAACTCAAATTCTCATCTTGTTTACTTTTTGAGACAAACAACAAAGCATCCCAAAATCCTGTCCATGAGGAATTACATTTGCAAAAGGTCAAATTGGCGATTAGGCTGCAATATGATGCCACCATGACTAAAGACATGCTCCACTGCAGAGCTAGATACCTAACAGCTAACAGCTACTTGAAACTTATTCTTATTTATGAATAATAATTATAATAAAATTCCATTAGATGCTGAATGATTTCCTTAGTAACTGTGGAACCTACAAAGTACTGTGCAGCAAACAAAGTAAAGAACTTACTGTGATATGTACTAAATGTGGTATGGGAAAATACATTATACTACAGTTTAAAGCAACAGTGTCATGACTTGTGGGTGTATTAAAAAAAAAAAAAAAAAAAAAAAAGAAGAAAGGACTAGAATATCATATGAGTTGTTCTATGGTGATGGAGCTGTTTGCTATGGGACAGATTCATTTCTGTAAACAAGCTAACAAAGTACACTACATCATTGTTTCTCAAGCCTGGCCCTGGAGGCCCACCACCCTGCACTTTTTGTTTTCCGTTCTCCCAACACACCTGATCCAACTAATCACCTCTTTACCAGTCCATTACTGAGTTAAACTGGGTGCTGAAGCAAAATGAAATGTACCGGGCAGTGGGCCTTGAAAGCCAAGGTTGAGGAACACCGCACTATAAGGAAGTATTAGTCCACATTCCACCTACAGGAATTTTTAATGACATCACATTGTAAACCCATAAGCGTTAATTTATGGACCTGGGTTTTGCAGTTCTGACAGCATGTGTGAACTTTGCAGTAGCTCTGCATGTACTGAGCAGCAGAGTGTCTTGGACCTTTCTGCACTTTTGTCACTTGTGATTGTGATCTTCAGCACTTGGTGGCGGAGATGCTGTGGTTCCTAAAGGCTTTAATTTTTCTGTGAAATCAATCATAGTGGACAGTGGAAAATCTAGGAGGGACGAACAGAGGGAGAGAGCTTTGTTCACATCAGATGTTCATCATTACGTCGCTAAGCTTGCTAGCTTGTTAGCCAACTAGCTAGCTAACAGCTATATGTGAAATATACATAGCAGAGACTGACCTACTGTTCTTTTGTGCAGCCTCAAATGTCGAACAGTTTGAAATGGTTGCATTTCCTTCTGTGATCTTGACTCCACATGTCTGGCATATCACAGTTCTATCTATTTATTTATTTATTTATTTATTTATTTATTTATTTTTCTACAGCATAGTCTTTGTAGTTGAACAGGATTATTTATGGGAGCATGTTGCTTGTCTTCTCCGCACAAATTCAGTAAAAAAAAAAAAAAAAAGTCAGTAAAGTCAAGTTCCAAGTCTTTAGTGATGTTGTTGAGTCAAGTGACAAGTCATCAGTGACTCAAGTCCACACGTCTGATAAATCCCACATATATGGAGGGTCAGATGTGGTGTCACTGTTCTGCAGTGTTGGCTCCTACAAAAGTATGTCTGTATGTAAAGAGGGGATAATAAATATTTACATTCACCTTAATCATCCATTTAACAGGAAGAGCCCGTACCTGTTGATCCCCTCTTGCAACAGTATATCAATATGGCACCAGCGATGACAGCCACCACAGCCACCCCAACAAGCCATAAAAAGTTTGAGCCTGAGATCTGTTGATTGCTTCCATCTAAAAAGAAATACAGAATTAGTTAACTAACTGTGTGTGTGTGTGTGTGTGTGTGTGTGTGTGTGTGCACCCTCATCCAAATAGTTGTTTTAGTTCTCCTATACACCCAACCGTCTCAGTGAACATTGAAATGTGTATAAAAGTAGTAGTATTGTGTCTCAACAGAGATTATTTGATTACATTGTAGTGCTGGTACAGAAGAGGACTAGGGAAAAACTGCACTGTATGGGCAATTACTCTTTCCACACACAGGGAAATAGTGAGGAAGGTCATTAACACTAAGGTTCCACACTAAAGCCATACTAACTAGCCCACAACAGAACACAGTTAAACACAGCTAACTGTGTAAACCTATTTCAAGCAGTTCAACACCAATAACAGCCACAACAGGTGTCTCATTAACGCTTCCATCTGGACCCCATAATATTAATAAAGCACAGAGAATAAAAATCCCCCACATAATTTTGGATTTACTAATGGAATAGTAGAAGGGGGTGTACAATATCATAACTGTTGTTGTTGTTGTTGTTGTTGTTGTTGTTGTTGTTGTTTACTTTCTGTAACCTCTAAATATTTTCAGTCAAATTATGAACGTTTCTTGTAATAAAGTACTGTAACGCATCATTACTGGCTTACAGAACTTTATTATTTACATTATTTACACGTCTTTAATCATATTCAACACCTCCGAGACGCGGGTCTGAGTTATGAAGCATATTTCGAATCATTTTTTCCATGATCGTGTTCAAACTGTAGTTTTAGGGATGTAAGACTTACCCAACACAGAGAGACTGTACACGGCAACTACTCCAACCTGATCACCAGACACTCTCGCTTCATACAGTCCACTATCATTCTTCACTAGGTTCTTCAGGGTCAGACTGTAGGTTCCCTCATTAAACTCCACTCTGTCTTTATAACCGGAGGAGGGTTTAATCCGTTTGAATTCTTTAATATATTCTACAACATTATTAGTTCTGTTAAACAGCCAGGTCAAGCTAGTAAACTCTGGTACAGGTTTCTGTGTGTCCAGTTGAACAGATTCTCCAACAAAACGGGACAGATTTGTGTACTGGGACTCTGTAGAGGAAGAACAGAAACAAGTCATTAGGTTTATTATGATTAAAATGGCTCTGTATTTTACTATGATATATAAAAATATCATAAATGATTTAAAGTCTTATCATCTTTATAGTAACTGTAGTTACTTCAGTAATGAATGTAGAGGCTGAAAAGCTCTGCCATCATACATCTTTACTGAGGGGACAGTAATTGACTATTATTGACCTCACATGTCTTCTAGAAGATGGCCTATGTGGTCTCATCAGTAAACCTTTAATCACCATGTTCTGTGGTCCAGTTGGATACAGTTTTTCCCTGGTAACATCTCGCTATGGCGACCCACCACACCAGAGTCTTTACCACCACGGCAAAAAAAAACTAACCAACTGATTATTCATCTAATCCAAAGTCTCGGTAAGGACAACTCCCGCCCTCAGCACCCATGCATGTATTATGGAATTGAGTTAGTTAAAAGCACTAATAGACCATGTTACATCATCACATTACCTTTACCTTTCATCACTACAAAGATCGCAGATGATGCCGATGTCTGTAAACCCTCACGCCCGAAAATAATTAAACTACTCTCAGTTAAAGGGACGAGATGACGGGTGCACAGACACGCTGCATGATTTCAGGAGCACGGGTATACGTAGGTTATAATGCTCAGCGTTCGGGAGCTCCTGCCTGTCTAGCCCTGCTCCTGTCTTTCCTTGATCCTGTCTGTCTCTGTCTTTTGTTTCCTCCTCTTCTGCTTATTTTGATTCATAGCTCCTCCCTGCCTCCACCCTCTCACCACACCCCTCACCTGTCCATAGTGTGTGTAGCCCCTCCCACTTCCAGGTTTTCATCTATTATTTCATCATTATTATTATTATTATTATTATTAATTATAATAACAATCATAATTGTTGTTGTGTAAAATGTATCCAGTTAACCCAGAGTATGGGCGGTATTCAACCCTGGTTAGAGGTTAGACTACCGGCTGAGGTCTGTGTGTCTCACTCAGCTATGAAAGTAAACCGGCCTGTGTGAAACAGCTCTTCCCATAACTGAACTACCAAACAAGGAACTAACTCTTCCAGGTGGAGCTGAAACTGTAAGGTGGTCAGTTCCAGTGTGTCTGATCTGAATAGAATAAGAGAATAAACATGATACACACTGGATCATCTCAGACTGACTTTATAAACCCTTATATGGGCACAGACTGGGCCTGGGCTTCCTGCTAGTCCACCCCCAGCCACCGGAGGGAGGCACAGAGCCACTTCACCAAGAGTAGGAGAAGCTCTCCCTCACTTCAGTGCTGTACAGCTCTTGGCTGGTAATCTGGTAAAGCTCCTCAGGAGCTCTCCCGGGTCTCTCTTCCCTCCTGACCTTCATGTTTATTCCGGACCACACCACTCCAGCATTCCCCGCGGGGTTTCTCTGGTAGACCTTTCCCGGTCAGCTCTCGAGTGCCATACTCATGTTTCTCATAGTTCCCTCTCTCTCGAGTCAGCACCCAGTCAGGGTGTTCTCTTATTCCCCTTCGTTGAAATTTTTTTTTTTTTTTTGTTTTTCCATTTGGTCACTCCAGTTTCCGTGTACAATCTACCCACTGTTTACTGTAATGTGGTGGTTGTCTAAATGCGTAGTGATACTGAGAGTGTTCCAGTTACTCTTCTGCCCGGTTAGTGTGGGCCAGTTCCCTTTTCTTTGTGAGTTCTAGCACTAAACTTTAATCTACCTCTGTCTTCTGTGGACGGTGTATGTGTGTGGTAGCACATTGTCCTCTAAAGCTAATGGGCCGGATTTAACCTTCCCACAAATCTACACTGTAACAACCTTTCAGTCACAGCCCAGTATATTTAGATCTGTCCACCATGTATTCACTGTTCCCAGTGTACAGCACTGAACTGCTGCAGTGGTCTCCAAACCTGGTCCTGGGAGGTCTACCTTCCTGCACTGTCTCGGTCCAACCACTATCTGTCTCACCTGGCCCAGATAATTCATCAGAAGATCCCACTCTCCAGGGCCGCAGGGTCAGACACCACTGAACTAGGGCATCAGTCAAGACTTAACCAGCTACTGACCAAGCTGATGGTCATTACAGGAGCCTGTGACAGTCTGAACCAGCATCTGCATTATTCCAGATCCAGACAGGATCATGCCCCAAAACTCAAACCTGTTACCCAACCGGCCCAGTCTCCTGACCTCAGCGTCCTAGAACCTCTTAAACACACTGAACGGAACCCAAACAAACGGGAACCTGATAGCTTTGGGAGGAGCGAGGACAACACCTTCATACTGAGCTGTTGACTATTTTGGGGACGCCAATATTTAGACTCAGATTAATAAAAATTAATTGTATTAATATTCATATTTTCTGGCCCTGATATTTAGTTTTTAGTATAGATATTGTCTCATATTCAGACAGTGTAAGAAAATATAAATATATTAATATTTTAAAAAATCAATCCTAAATGAACTTAACGAGCTCTTTGAGGTGAAGTATGATGAGCCATGTTTAAGCTACAGCGGAGTGACACCTCGGTAACTCCCTGATACTGATCACTCCATCACTGATATGAAAATCACTAAGATGATACTGAGTATAATATAGTATAACCTCTACAGACTGATATACAGAAGTACTGAAGAGTCATTACCTGCGACTGAGCCCAAAACGGCGACCACAAAACCCAGCTGGAGTATCACCACCATCGTACCGTGTAGAGAACTACTCAGTCTCAGAGGCACCGTGGAAATGAAGCTCATCAGGATGTAACAGGGGGAGTGGTCACCTCTACCCAACTATCAGTGTGTGGTGGTTTATATATATATCTTTACATCTATCTAGAACATGCAGTCCAGCTTGCGGTCCTACGTATTTAATGATAAGTGAGGTGTGAATGTATGTTGCCAGTTTAGTTCAGCAGATATGAAACACACACAGCTTATTAAATATGCTATATTGAGTGTTTATAAAGAAGTTTATATTATAACCTTCAAAAGCCATGATAAGCTCAAGACCATCTACTTGTACCTAGTAGTCAGCTCCTGTTTCAAGTGCACAGCCCAGTATATTGTGCCAGCTGCTCCTTTTCTGTCTGGCACAACCTGGTCCTGCCCTTTGATCTGATTTTGGGAGTTGCAGCTTAGGAGAGGAGTTGTCATGTTGCTTCCCTCTGCACTCTACTTGGCCTCTGCCTGGCTCCACCCACGTGCACTCCTGTAAGTGACCCTGGACCTACTTAACTAGTGTCTGTGTTTAGTCTTTGATGTGTCCAGGTTTAGACTCCTGCTTTGTCTTTCTGGGTTTTAGATTGTTCAGAAGTCTGAATTGACCTGTTAAGTGTTACTTCTGGTTTTCGTAACAGTCCTTTGGGTGCCACGTCTTCATCAGCTCCCACAGCCCACACAAACGGCGAGGATCCAGCCAGTTCTCCCAGAGCACGCCAAACCAGCGTCTCACTCAGGAGCAGCACATGCCTCCCGTGCAGACTCACTTCCCCAACCACCCGCTCCCTAAGGACCCCATCAGTCCCTTATAGGCCACTCACCTCACCTGTTACTGACCAAGCACTGATGGTCTTTCCAGGAAGCGTCCCTCCTACTGACAGTTCTGAACTTGGTCATCTGGACTATCATTCCAAGATCCAGTCATACCAGGTAGATCAGTAAAAAGCCTTGGTGTCAAATTTCTGATCTGTTACCCACAAACACATTCCTGCACCAGAATCGCTTTCCTACATCTACAGCGTCCTAGAAACCGCTCACCTCTCCCTAAGGGAACATAAGAGAAGTTCACCCTTTATGACAAACGGGTAATGTCCTGATAGCTGGTTGAGAGGAGCGAGGAGCCACTCAGAGTTCGTATATAAGTGTGAGAAGAATTGACCTTAACCATTTTCGGGGACGGAAAACCAATATTGTAGACCCTTTATATCAGATCTTAATACAGCGCTGAATTACGGAGTTCTTATTAATATTCTCAGTATTTTCATGGCCCTGATACACTAGTTTTTAGTGTAGTATATTGTCCTCAACTAATCTCCAGTTAGACAGTGTGTAAGAAAATATAAACTATATTAATATTTTACCAAAAATCAATCCTAAATGTAAAGCCTAAAAACTGCAGAGAACTCAATCATGTGAAAGGTTCCATGATAGGACCATGGACGGGGTTCCATACCGGTTGGCGTGCTAATTCTGAACTGTTCGGCACATTCCCACCAGAAATACACAGGCCTCGCAGGTCACCTATACGCTCCACCTCGGTAGCTACCGCCCACCTGATACTTGATGTTCACCAGGTTCCAAAAAAAAAAACAATCAGACTGGCTTACCTGAAGCAACCACTAAGAACCAAGATTGTTCTTGGTTAGTGTTCATGGTTCTATACCATTATAACCTACTCACATTTTTTTGTTACTGAGCTGTGACCAACACAGCATGGAAAAGCATCGAACTGAAGCAAGTCCAACTTACCTATGTAATCACGGCTTACTAGCAGCTACAAAGTCATTCCGATATTGCCATGACTGTCATGGCCACACCAGGTCCGGAACGTCTGCTATAGGACTATGTAGCTTTACAGCACTACATCACTCGCCAACAACCATGGTTCTTCAGCTAGCAGCATGAAGAACTTCAGCTATAACAAGAAGCTAGCTTGGTATTCCCAACATGGACATCATAGAAGAGGCTCCATCAGGGAAGAGAAGGTCGTGAGCTGAGTAAGACCCAAATACCGGTGGGCGGTGTATGGTTGTCATCTCTAAAAAAAGGTTCATCCTGTGACAATTTCTGGTGAACCATTAACCATTCAAAAGAGCAGAACCATGCAGTCCATGTACTTTGCGGTCCACATATTGTAGAGACACTTTAATCAAAGATAAGTGAGATTTGTGAATGTTTGTATGTCCCCTGTAGACTGGGATTTTCCCAGTGCTAGTAGACCCGTAGCCGTCACGATATGCAGATTCACCCACACTATTATTTGGCCACGCCCACAATGCAGTGCCAATATTGACATGCTCTGGAGTGTTTTCCATACATGAAAGACTTATATGTACCTCTAACACTTATTCCTGTCTTCTGATCAATTCAAAGTACAAACAGAAGCAAGATAAGCTCACCAGACTACAAATAGGATTGAATTGACATGTGTGACTTGTTACCCGTAGTAGTCACCCTTTTAACCGAGAAACCAGCTCCTGTTTCCAAGCAAAGTTCCTCAGCCTGCCAGACTAATTAATCCTCCTTAATAAATAAAAGCTGCACTCCTTTGTTTAAAACCAGGGAGGTCTGTCAGAGCACAACCTGGTCTGTGCCAAAATTTTCCAGATTCTGCATTTACTGGGGAGTGCATTAACAGCTTAGGAGTTTGAGGCAGTAATTGTCATGCATGTTCCTCCCTCTGCACTCTTACTTGGCCATCTGCCCCAAACCAACCAGAACGTGCACTCCTGTAAGTGACCCTGGAATAATACTTAATAGTAGTGTCCTGTATTTTCTTGTGATTTGTATTAGTATGCAACTCCAGGAGTGTCAGCACGTTTTGACTCACTGCCCAAAACCACCCACTCCCTTAGATGTCCCTTTCTGGGGGTTTTTCACCTCATTGGGCCGGACCCTCATTCAGTTCACTACAATACAAAAGACTGGATGCCAGGTAACGTCCTCCTACTGAACTCCGGGAGTTCTTCTTCTTGGTCCCAAAGTCTGGACTATCAGTTAATCTGACAAGCTCCTAGTCATACCAGGTAGATCAGTAAAAAGCCTTGGTGTCAGGATGGATGTCATTCGTCTTTTAACGATCATTCCTAATATCACACAAAACTCCCTACAGGATGCAGAGCACTGCTAAGCAGGGAGTCTCCCTACAGGATGCAGAAAAGCTAGTTCAAGCCTTTATGACTTTAAGGTTGGACTGTTGTAATGTCCTGCTTTCTGGTTGTTCCAGCAACAGCCACTCAGAGTTCGTATATAAATGTGAGAAGAATGATGTCACCTTAACCCCTGTACAGGGTGGAAACCACAAGGTTCAGTCTACCCTTTATATCAGATCTTAGAGACAGCTGTGGCACGACAATGGAGTTCTTACCTTCACAGAAGACATACATGAACGGTCTCAGTCTGGATTTAGGCCTCATAGCACTGAGACAGCACTAGTGAAATCTGTGAATGAACCTTTATCAGCTGACGAGCCTTACTAATCTCCAGTTAGTCCAGAGTGCTGCAGCCAGAGTCTTTACACGAACTAGAGAACCTGACCATACCAGCCCAGTCTTATCCACCTTACCTTCTGACATATAAAGCTCTGACCGGCCTCGCTCCTCAGTACTCCAGGGAACCTAAATCGTACTATGAACCGACACGTAAACTCAGATCGCAAGATGCTGCTCAGTATTAGTACCAAGAATTAATAAAGTTACATCCAAGGGCGGAGCCTTTTCATACAAAGCCCCCCAGCTGTGAAATAACCTTCCAGTCGGGGTTCGGGACTCAGACACGAGCCCCAGTCTTCAAGTCTAGACCTAAAACCTACCTGTTCAGTCAAACCTTTGTTACCGTTTGGAAGGAGGAGTGTTATGGTAAACTGAGAATGCTGCTCACGCACTCACTCAGGTTTGTTGACTACAGAGCAGAGGGGTGCTGACTTCTCAGGGAGCCCTTATGTCTTGGTTACCTGCTGGCTCTCCCTTTTTAGTTACGCTGTAAAAGCCAGGCCTGCTGGACTCACTGCTACACTCTGTTAACACATGAGCTACAGCCTAGACTGAGTGGTCTAATGTGGAGCTACTGCCCATCCTGTGCGGTCTGATGCTGCCACTGCTGCTGCTGCTTCACTGGGTGACAGTCTTGACTGGGAGCCAATCTACCTGCGATGGAGCTTCTTGCTGTCCAGTGTGGAAGCTTCACCTGCAGCCCGCACACTCATCTGAGGATCCTGCTGTGTATTCACAGACCAATCAGACATTTCTTCCTCTGCCTCACACTGAGCACTTCTCATATTCATACTAACAGATTCTATCAGAAGTAATGGATGTTCATGGTCGTTACTGTGGTAACCTCCTTACAGTGGTCACTGGTTTTACTGGTAACAGTGGCTGAGGTTCATTCAGACGTTGAGGCTTGTTTCTCTTTGTTACTATCACTCTAAGTTATCGATTGCTCAGTTCAGTATTGCGTACTGTAAATCCATATCCTGTTATGTGCTTGTTTTGCTGTCTGGTGTGGACCTGAGAAGGACGGGTTCTTCTTTCAAGTCTTGTTTCCTCTTGAGGTTCCTTACTCTCTCTCTGAGACAGTTTTACTTTGCCCCTGTCACCTTTTGGCCTACTCGCTGGCGGCTTGGACCGGCATCTGTGGTAAAGGGTGCTATATAAACAAATGTGACCTGAGTGGAAGAGCCACCAGTCACCATCAGTGTCACTGCAGTGCTGAGAATGATCCACCACCCACATCGTACCTGCTCTGTGGGGGTCCTGTGGGGGTCCTGACCATTGAAGAACAGGGTAATGCAGTATACAGAGAAACAGATGGACTACAGTCTGGACCTGTACACCTACAGAGTGTCCTGTATGGTCAGTGGAGCTGATACAGTGAGTGTAGATACAAGGAGGCGGGTTTAAAGTTACGGCAGATGGGTGTATGCGTAGATGGAAGCAGCTTTCATTTATTGGATATGCATATAGTATCCTGTGTAGCTGTACCTGATTATCATAAACTGCATTGTTAGGGTTTGTTTAAAGTGCAGGCAGTCTGCTTTCGCTATTACAGCAGGCTTTTGTTCCCAGGGAGTTACAATGAGAAGATGACAGAAGTAGGAAGATGCGTGCTGGTCAGATGACTGATATGAGTGTTTCTTCATATGACAGGCTCAGCTGATGGACCAGATGACAAACAAGTGTCTCAAAATATCAACAGGAGATGGAAAAACCGAATTTAACTTGTGCAAGTCAGTGGAACCAGACTTTCCTTCAGGCCAGGCAGTTTTGGGCCATTTATGCTGAAATTTCCACACAGTGTAAACAGCAGCTGCTGTGTTCAAATAATGCATAAAAGTCCAAATCAAAAATTATATAACCTATTACATAACAGTACCATAACAATAACAACAACTGCTGTGTTCAGAAACAGCACTAACTCACACGACCTGCCTTGTAGTTAGCTGTCAACCACAAAGAGCTTTACTACCAGGGGAAGGGGAAACCGTCAGCTTGCTGTCTTGACCCTGGTCCTACTACTACTAGTGTTTCTGCATCTCTTAAAATAACCCCTAAAACCGGAATATTCCCCCGTGTGTTTGGACCTGCTGTAGCATCACCACTAATAAAGAAATCTCATCTAGACGATACAGGTGCCCAGCATCTACAGGCCTACATCAGACTTACCCTTCATGAGCGAAACTAAAAGTAGTATTTAACCAGGTTTAAGAGAAGTTCAGGTTTACATCTAATCCCAGTACAGAGACTGCTCTACCTGAAATACTCAGCCATCTTAGACTCAAATATAATCCTACTGGCTCTTGGATTTTGACAGTATGGATTCGTTGCCTGCCTGCTTGTGTTTTGACCCCTGCTTGCTTTGACTCTGATCTGTGGAGTTTTATTTAAGATGACTGTTCTGTCAGGCCAGATTAAAATGGAAATATTTGGTCTCTGTTCTGCTGACCTGGTTTAACATCAGAGTTGACTCAGGTTTGGTAATAGTGACGCAGAGGGCTGCTGACATATTTTTACATATGAACTGTTAACTCTTATCCTCCTTTGATGTTGGGTCATCTTGCTCATTTTTCTGTCTGTTGACCAGAGGAGGATTGGTTCCTCTTTTGAGTTTCGGTTTCTCTCGAGGTTTCTTCCTCAGTGCTTTAAAGCTTTGTTTTTGTCCTTGCTACTATTAACCTCAGCTGCTTTCCAGACAACAGAAATTGTAAAATGCGTTAAATAAAACAACTGACAATGTGTTTATGGTAATTATGATTAGTTTATTAAAGAAATGACTGAACATTCCATATTAACCCCACCAAAACAATCCTAACACTACCAAGACTTCTCCAAATGGTTCAGGAGTCACAATGTTAGCATATTTTGAGAACTCAGAACCCGGAAACCCAGTACTAGGGAACACTGATTTTGAAAACGCACCTAAAATCACCACATTTTTTCATTCAAATATTTTCATTAGTCATTCATCTTTCTAGTGACGATGTTCAGACTTTGGGACACGCTTAAATTAACAGTGAAATCCAACTGCTTACCATGTGATCACAAGGGGAAGGGATACCATCTCACTTTCTGCTCTAAAGATCAGGGGCGTGGCTAAAATAAGGCCCCATGTATGGAGTAAAACTCTTTGTGGTTTGGTAGTGATGTGAAAACATGAGGCAGTGTTTATACATATATTTTTTTATTTATTTAAATAAAAATTTGATTTAAATATTTCCATTAAAAATCACATTCAGCTACTGTCACTCACAAACTTCACATTATAGTACATCTAATAAACATACAGCTACAATATTCTAGTACATCCAATCAGCTGATTTCTGAGAAGCTACAACAGTGCTGCTAAAAGTCTGAGCCCTACAGAGAGTCTGTTAGATCCAGCTCTACAGTAGAGTAGATTATAATAAGAGATTATATAATCCAGGATTATGGAACTATAACAGCTATAATAAACTGGGTAACTCCATCCATGTCTTTAAGATGATCTGGTCCGTCTCGCTCTGATGTGGACGGTGAGGACTGCAGACAGCATGAGGATCAGAGTGATGGAATACAGCCCAGTCTTCAGCACACACACAGAGACACCATCAGGGGGAGACACTGAACCTGGAACACACAACACCCCCCCCCCCCCCCCACTGTTGTAGGACATATGATCAGCACAGAACAGAACTGACTGACCTGCATATGAGAAGAGCTCAGTATAGTGTAAGGTGGGATGAAGCGAAAGTCTATAAATCATATAGTGTAGGTAACAATTGAAATCAAATCGCTTTTATTGTCACGTCACTTTTTCACAGGTGTGAAGGTGAGTGGAAAAACTTAGGTGTGCAGTCCTTTACAGTACCTAAATACAAAAATATACATTAGACGATCAATATACACAATACCAAATACTGAAATCTCTGTTTATATTAATATACAGTAATGGGATTGGTGTGTGCTGGGTTGGATAGACCAGCAGGAACTACATCTCCATACCGAGACGTCTGGCGTGTTGGGTTAGCGAACACGGCGGCCCGACGCCATACTGACAGAGACAGACTTCTGTATGTGTAGCTCAATAAATATTGATCATATCAGTCTAAATTTATCATCAGTTATTGATCCTGGTCACCTTTATCTTCCTTAACACCTCCACTCTTACACCTCCTTCTGGGTGCAGCTGTTCTTTTGACAATGTGTGTGTATATGCAGTACACTAGGGACGTGGTTCAGAAGTTCTGTCTGCTCATTATCATGGTCGTCTTCAAACTGTAGTTTTAGGGAGGGAAGACTTACCCAACACAGAGAGTCTGTACCCAGCAACTACTCCGACCTGATCACCAGACGCTCTCGCTTCATACAGTCCACTATCAGTCTTCTGTAGGTTCTTCAGGGTCAGACTGTAGGTTCTCTCGTTGAACTCCACTCTGTCTTTATAGCAGGGGGAGACTGCAGTGTGTTTAGGTCTTTTAATGTATTCTATAATTTTATCAGATTTGTTAAACACCCAGATGAAGCTGGTAAACCCCTGTAGAGTATCGTGTATATCCAGTTGAACAGAATCGCCAACAAGCCTGGACATCTTTTCCGTTCCTTTGGACTCTGTAGAGAAAAAACATAAGTCACTACGCATGAAAAACAACCACCCTATATTAATGTGTATAAACCCAGCATCAAAAGAGTAGCTGCACAAACAGCTGCACCCAAAAGGAATCAGCCCATAGCAATGAAACTTGGTGGGGAGGTTTGACATGGTGAGACATGCTAATGATTCAAGTTTCACGCTCGGCCCCACATGTGACATAAGCAAGGACAGGGCCTTATCTCTGTACCTGACTGACCCAACATTCACCATTACAGACCTCCAGCGAGCAGTGGTGTCCTTCATGAGTCATCCTGTTAGTGCAGCACCATTGGCAGACGGCTGCACCACGCAGGACTACATGCACACAGACCGTTACCACGACTGTCCTTAACACCACGTCACCGTCACCAAAGACTGCAGTGGTGTCGTACCAGACTGTCATGGAGTGACTCAGAATGGCAGCGGGTCATCTTCAGTGACGAGTCCTGCTTTAGTCTTGGTGGAGACGCCCAACGAATCCGTGTGTGGAGGCACCGTGGTCAGCACCAAGATGAACGGTTTGTCGACACACGTCCAGAAGACCTGGTGTCCCTCCACCTCCACCCCTACCGCACCATCTGTGTGAGGATGTTCAAGCTGCATGGGATGGATTATCACAGGACTCCATTAGGAACCTCTCAGCGCCATACCGGGACGTCTGGCGTGTTGGGTTAGCGAACACGGCGGCCCGACTCCATACTGAGAGACAGACTTCTGTATGTGTAGCTCAATAAATATTGATCATATCAGTCTAAATTTATCATCAGTTATTGATCCTGGTCTCCTTTATCTGTAAGGGGCCGGTCGATGCCTCTGGCCTCCAGCAGGGGGCCTGGGGCGCGCAGTAGAGGAGCTGGTGGATCTGGGTCAAAAATGTCAAGACCCAGGATTCCGAGCCGTAATCAACACCGACCAGGCTCACCTGTATGGTACAGCATAAATACCTAGCCTGGTCACAGTCACACCTGTCAGAGGGGCGAACAGTAAGGTAGAAAACTCCTGAGAGAAAAAAAAACACGGAAGGAAAACCTTAGGAACGTCGTTCGTTGTAGTGAGGTTCTATCTCCTTCCTTTGAGCTCATGAAACTAAGTGTCTCTTTTGTTTGAGATTCCCGCCATTTTGTTTGTATCCCATTTAAATAGCTGGCTCCACATGCTACCACACAGCCTCAGTGGCGCGTGGTAGCGCATTGATTGGCGAACATTTTGCTGATTCGAATTGTGATATATTCAGACACACATCTCAAATATATAAATCCAGACTTTTATTAATCACCCAACATAACAGGATGGAGGAGGAGGAAACCGAACTTCCATTAGCTTAGCTAACGACGACGCAACGGAGGCGGCTTCTTCTTTTCTGTCTAACTCCGCGGTACAGTTCAATCACACCAGTAACGGTGCCCCCTAGTGGCTGAACTCTGCAAATCCAATATAAACACATTCAGTTCTACCATACTACACGAATCTAGCCTCGTCATGTTACAAACGCATTACAGCCTCATTCAGTAAATATACGATAAAACAGTTCAGTCTGTAATTCACGTAACATCGTCTCACTGCAACACCACACTTCCTTCTGGGTGCAGCTGTTCTTTTGATAATGAGTGGATATGCAACCCATCAGAGCATATACTAATCATTTCCATGACCATCTTCAAACTGTAGGTTTAGGGATGCAAGACTTACCCGACACAGAGAGTCTGTGCTCAGCAACTACTCCGACCTGATCACCAGACACTCTCGCTTCATACAGTCCACTATCAGTCCTCTTTAGGTTCTTCAGGGTCAGACTGTAGGTTCTACTATTGAACTCCACTCTGTCTTTATAGTGGGGAGTGATAATAATATTACTGTGGCTTTTAATATATTCTACAACATTATTAGTTCTGTTAAACACCCAGGTAAAGTTAGTAAACTCTTGTACAGTATCCTGTATGTCCAGTTGAAGAGAATCACAAACCAGTCTGGAAAGATCTGTGTACTGGGACTCTGTAGAGAAAGAACCAAAACAAGTCATTATGTTTATTCTGATTAAACTGGATCTGTATTTCACTATATGTTTATATATTATATATAATTTAAAGACTGTATACAGGTCTTATTAAAGTCTATTTAAAGGCCACTTCAAGAGAAACGTTCAAGCTGCATGGGATGGATTATCACAGGACACCATTAGGAACCTCTACAGCTCCATTCCAAGACGTCTGGCGTGTTGGGTTAGCGAACACGGCGGCCCGACACCATACTGAGAGACAGACTTCTGTATGTGTAGCTCAATAAATATTGATCATATCAGCCTAAACTTATCATCAGTTATTGATCCTGGTCACCTTTATCTTCCTTCCCACCAGCACCGCACTCCCACACCTCCTTCTGGGGGCAGATATTACCATGGCGATGGGGGTAATTGGGTATAATCATTGTGTGATTTCTGCACCCCACAAAATTACCACAAGTTATTAAAATATTAATATTAAAAGTTAATATTATATATTAAAGATATTAATATTATTAATATTTATTAAAATATTAAACCTCAAAGGACTATCGGTTAATGGTTCAAAAGTATTTCCTGTCTATTATTATTATTATTATTATTATTATTATTATTATTATTATTATTATTATTATTATTATTTTAATTTATTTTTATTTTTTTACCCATTAGTACCCAGCCCCGGGTTGCCAAATATTCCAGATTGATTGTTTTCAGCCACATGTAGATAATGCAGTCAGTAGTACTGAAGGTCACTCTTGAAGACTACCTGATGGAGTCCTGCATGTGTGTCTGACTCGGCTATGAAAATGAAGCAGCTCAGCAGATTAGTTCACATAACACAACCACCATATAAGGAACTAACTCTCTCTAAGGTTCCAGGTGGAGCTGAAAGCTGTAAGGAGGTCAGTTCCGGTGTGTCTGATCTCGTAGAAATGATTATTATCAGTTTAGAATAAGAGAATAAACATGAAACACTGGATCATTTGAGATTTATGAAGCTGTGGTTTAATCCCTGCACAAAGCTAGTCAGCCTAATTACAACCTTTCTGTCACAGGACAATAGATTTAGATCTGTCCACCTTGTATTTGTGTTCCCCAGTGTACAGCACTGAAGAACCAGAGCAGTGGTCTCCAAAGCTGGTTCAGGAGTTCACTTTCTTATAGAGATAAGGTCCAACCACAGTCTGTCTCACCGGCTCCAGATAATAACCTTCCTCAGAAGGTCCTGATTGGTGGGGTCAGATGCATTAGTGCTAGGATGGAGGGCAACCTGTAAGAACAACACTCTGCAGGAAAGTAGCTCTCCAAGGCCGCAGGGTCAAACACCACTGAACTAGTGTATCAGTCAAAAGCTATTGACAAAGCTGATGGCCATTACAGGAGCCTATGACGGTCTGAACCAGCATCTCCATGATTCCAGATTCGAGAATGATTTCACAGGAATCCTCTGTTACACAGCAAGCTCTGCAATAAAACCTCAATATTCCATTTCTATTTCTACAATGTGCAATTAAAACCCAGGAATCTATTTCTATTTCTACTATTTATATTTTCTGTAATTATTCTGTATATAGATCTTATTTATTATTTGTATGTTTCCTGATACTTCTTATCTTATCTTAGAACTTCTTAAGGGACAAACTGAACAGAACCCAAACCCGCGAGTTATAGCTTTGAGACGAGCGAGGACAATAAAACACCTTCACGCTGAGCTGTTGTCTATTTATGAAGAAGTCCATATGTAGACCCAGATTAATATTTTCTTGCCCTGATTTTGGTACAATTATTATAAACATAAAAGAATCAGGTGTGTTTACTACAATGTATTAAAATGTTAGTTTTGAAAAACAAACAAATAAAAAAGCTAAAAATAAACAGGTTCTTTGAGGTTTATATGGTAATAACTATGTAATTACTCAGTAATTACCTGAAAATGAAGTACTGAAGTTTAGAAGAGTCATTACCTGCGACTGAGCCCAAAATGGAGACCACCAAACCCAGCTGGAGTATCACCACCATCGTACCGTGTAGAGAACTACTCAGTCTCAGAGACACCGTGGAACAGGAAGCATGGTCAGCTCTACCAGTGTATACCTGAGGTGGACGCTGGGGGTGTAATAAAGAGAGCACTACCTAACATGACACTACAAGACTCACCAGGTGGACTACTTGCCTCGACAGTGTTGCTGTTCCTGTTATTTTATTTATGTATCGTCAGCATCCAGTACATGCTCAACTCCCACATAGACATACAACTTCAAACGCTCCACAGTAACACCCATCAAGCTCAAGCATTGTTGGAGCATCGCTCATTAAACAGGCATCATGAGAAGAGCAGGTGTATCTTTAATGAGATTCTGATCATATACAGAATATACAAACACATTATAGTACATCTAATAAACATACAGCTACAATATTCTAGTACATCCAATCAGCTGATTTCTGAGAAGCTACAACAGTGCTGCTAAAAGTCTGAGCCCTACAGAGAGTCTGTTAGATCCAGCTCTACAGTAGAGTAGATTATAATAAGAGATTATATAATCCAGGATTATGGAAACCCTAATAACAGCTTCATAATTAAACTGGGTAACTCCATCCATGTCTTTAAGATGATCTGGTCCGTCTCGCTCTGATGTGGACGGTGATGACTGCAGACACGGACCTCACCGCTGCTTCCTACAGGAATCAGCACTGATAGCGTGCCGTCAGGCGTATCAGGATGATGTGACGTGCGGTCATGTAGGTGAGCATATGTAGACTTTAGTATTACATGCACTTTCAGATGTACTTAAAATGTATCCCCACAAAGCCGCCACAGTCTCATTATGGCACCTACCAAAGGATCCTCTCTCAGACCCTATGGTTCTAGCCTTTTTTTTATTTTTTTTAGCGTGCCACAGTCCTGCAGCTCAACACACTCATTCAATCCACCCCCCACATATGCGTAACATATCGAGTTCCTTACCATAGTAGCTACACAAGTTGACCAAACTATTCAGAACTCGCAGTCCAACCCCATTTTTTTTATCACACTGACCATTAGCGCAGAGCACAACATTAGAGGATATGTATTATGGTATTGATGCATATATTCTACAGTCAAAACTTGTATCCCACTTATCATGGACTCTCGCTCTCCCCCCCCACCTCCCTCCCGAGTTCCCTCCTCCGCACCGCTTCCCTCCCCCCTAGAATCATTCAACCCCTACACCGGACACACACGCACCTTCTTAGGACTGTTAGCTATATGCCCAGACCCACCCCTTTCCACTGCACCAAGTATGCACCCGCTGCAACAACGTCATACGACGCATGCAGTACCGCCCAACTCCGGACACCCACCAGCTGCTAGATACCCACGGGAGAGCTATTCCGCAGGGCAAATTCCTACACTCCTCTGATGGTCCCTTGACCTAATGAGTCACAGTTTTGTCGATTTCTTCGCACTCCCAGCTCACACGGTGTCGCACCCAGTTGCGCCCATCCCCCTTCCCTATCACATACCAAGAGTTGCTCCCCCCATACGTATAAGCGGTCCATTGGTCGAGCGACCACCCTTTTTCTTGCAGCCTTAGCCAGCACCCTTCACTTTCTCCAAATGTCTCCAACACAGCAGAACACCTGAACTATTCGAATGTGCCCCGAGTTTCCGGAGTCTCTCGCGTGCTCTCCATCGTCTCTGATACACACCAGCGAAGGACACTCCAGCAATCTTCCAGATTCCCCCTAGCGGCCCATCCCCGCTGTTTTAGACTAGCCTCACTCATGACGGGCGGCTCCACCTTTAGATCCAACCTGCCTCCTCTGGATCCCTGGGGCAGCCAGGACCGGAACGCTTCCTTATTCTCACCACATCCCAGGTCAGTGTAGGCCTGTGGCTCTGTGTGCTTTGACCTTGCCTATTGTGCTTCTAGCTGTACTACTCTCAGGCACTCTATTCTCCCAATCTCATCCCTCGACCAGTTAGCCAGACAGTGTGTGCTCTTACACACCCATCAGTCAAAACATTAAAACCACCTCCTTGCATCTACACCCTTTATCCATCCTATCAGCTCCACTGACCATATAGGACACTCTGTAGGTGTACAGGTCCAGACTGTAGTCCATCTGTTTCTCTGTATACTGTATTACCCCCACAGGACCACACAGCAGAAGGTACATATCCGTGGGTGGTGCGATCAGTCGCAAGCACTGCACGTGACACATGAGTTGCGTGGATCTAGTGTGGTACCCACCACCCCCCCCCCCCCTGCTAGCCCCCCCCTTTTGTTCTTCCCCCCCCCTTTGCTTTCACTCACATCAGATGAGGTATGTTCCGGTTGCTTCCCTTGTCCGTGGCATGTGCGCATCAGACCTGCCTTATAACCCACACACACCACTGCTCATAATCATTTCCCCCCTTCTCTATAGCCCTTCGTCTTCAATACTAGTAGTATCCTTTTCAGGGAGCAATTAGACTTTCACCCCAACCACATGAGAGACTACTGATTACACAAGCCAACATCACTGTGACATTTTCTCTGCACTACCACCAGGACACACATAGTCCTCGCCCATCTCCATATCAGCCCTCCCACACTACTCAGCTCTCGTCCTGTCCCCACGGCCGCGTTGTTCTCATGGATTCCAGTCAGACTTGTATTGGTTCCCCCCCACTATTTAGAAACCTCACACCTCACTGCCTTTATATCGTGGTCCCTCCCCCTCCCCACGATGATTTGTTAATCACTCGTACTGTGTCTTGATTTATAATATCATATATCACTCCTTACACACATTATCTGTAGTTCTCGTTAACCACCACATGTGGGAAACCCACCAGTAGACCTCTGCCAGCACACCAGTACAATGATCCAGAATGTCCAGTGACAAGAGGAATCATCATACCAGCCACAGTACTAAGGACAGATTATGCAGTACCGACCACTACTAGCATTTGACAATGAGTAGAATAGAACGTACTCATTACGTTCTAATTCTGATCCTTTAAACTGTGTTACTGTACTTTCACCTACACTCTATAATTTATCCTCTCTATAACTATTATGCTAATTCAATCTAAACGTAGGTCTCCCCGTCTTACACGAGCTAACTGTAAGTTTTTACACTTATGTCGTGATTGCTGAAATCGTATCTCCCCCGTGTGGACATCCCTCCACGACAGTTTCCTTACCCTAACTCCGTGGACATGATTACATGACCTATTACTCTGACACCTTCCAGCACCCCCGCGCGACCCTTCTCCCTCAAATATCGGTCTCGTATGTGAGATGTGTCCACTCATAATCATCGCGCTGTATACACTGTTACCACACTACACCTCCCCCCTTGCAAGTACTCTGTGTGTAGTGTCTAAGTATGTCGTCTTTCCCTTCCTGCGGATGGGCATTTCTTATGTATACCCGCGCAGTCTCCCTTTTTTTCCCCCCTTTCCACCACTCGCAAGCAGTCAATCTATTCCGCCAGAACCCTTCGTAGTCCATGACTAACGTCAAGTTACTCACTTAATTACTCAACCTGCTCTTAATGACGCTCCGCCTCGAGGGAGTAAGCCCGGCTCCACCCCTGTTTTTAGGTCCCTCATGTGTCTCTTCCGCCCTGTTTCCTGTAACTCCAGTTTCCCAGGATACCAGACCCTGCCCCCCACTCACTCAGTGTTTACCATGCAGGTCGTCGGTGTGAGTTGTCCTAACGTGTCGCTGATATCAACTTTCCCCACCCTCACCTTTGAGAATGATACAGTTTTTCCACGAATCTTGTTTGTAAGACAGGTATCATCCTTCACTTCATGATTTACTGATGCTGAGCCCGATCCGCACTATAGTCTTGAACTCTCACTGTTCTCTTCTATTTTTTCTGTACAGATACAGAAAATGCTGCAAACCCAGAAAGAATCTCCCCATTCAACCCCCACTCCACCGGAATGAAACCTCTGCGTGGCGCAGGTTTGACATTCGCCTCGTGCGTACATTTGACCAGTCACGAATGCCTTTTCCACGCTTTTTCGCCCCTTCCTATCCCGCCCGGGCCCCCGCTACATTATCTGCACTTGTGATACCAATGGATCGGCTCTATCATCTGTCACAATTGACATGACCCCCAACTAACGCAGACCACAGTTACAGAACCCTCCGCCCCATTGGTGATGTCGCCAAAGTCAGTCGAGGTTTGCCTCACTCCCGATGGTTAGTTGGTCCCAGCCTACCTCCCCACCTGCCGCAGACTCTCCGGTATGCGACCCACGCTAGCTGACCTCAACATTGTGACACAAGGATTCGTCTCTACCACGACCCGGTACGCTTAAAACCACCGTCCACCCTGTCACAGCAAAGACTGCTCGAGTGGTGTCGCTACCAGAACTGTAATTGGAGTGCAATCGAGAATGGGCAGATCCCTTCTCCTTTTCCCTTCTCGCCCCTTCCCCCTGTCCCCCCTCTTGGGGGCCCTAATACCCCCCCTAGGAGTAAAAAACCACAAATAAAAAAAAAATCTCTACCCCCCCCCCCCTCCTCCTCTTCTCGGAGCTCATTCTCGAGTGACGACGTCCACCGCTTTAGTCTTGGTGCCCGATGCCCCACGCCCATCACGAATCACGTCTTGTGTGGAGGCACCCGTGATCCTTGCCTTCTGCCTCACCCCCGTCCCAGTACCCAAACCGAGCCATGAATGGTTTAGTGCTCCACACAGCAACCGCGCACCTGGTTGTCCTTCCTACACATCTTTGCCACCCCGATCTTTACCACACGAACCCCCCCGTGTCGAGAATGCTTCAACGCTTGCGCCTAGGATGGCCCATTATCACCGGTAACCTTGTCCCTCATCCCAACAAGTCCACCCGCGCAACAGCCCCCAAACAAATCCACACACTGCAGCTTCTAACTAACCCACACGCTTCAGAGACAGGTTTCGGTTGCCTTCCTTCTGGGTTAGGGTCTCTCTTAGGCGGTGTGCAGTATACAGGCCAACACAAACGTACGCGGCAGGCGTCGACAGTTACTAACACCATGTGGTCTATCATTCACAAAACCATGGTACGTGTTCAGACAGATCCGCGTTAGGGATAGTAAGAGCTACCCAATCACAGAGACAACGTACGACAGCAAACTAGCGTGAAGTGAGCTGATCCCCCCACCAGACTGCCGTAAAAACGCTTTCATACAAGCAAAAATAATAACACAAAGTACACTCATGTAAAGGTAATTCAAGGGCCGAATCCAGACTGTACCCCCGGTAGTCCTCATTAAAAATCCCACATCCGCCTCGCTCGTCACTTTATAACAATGAGGAGGGTTCTGTAACATCTTTGTATTTTTTTTCTATTATATGCCACAACAGTATCTCCTAGTTCTGTTAAACACCCAGTAACATGCAAGGGCAATAAACTCTGTAACAGGACGCCTGTATGGCCTTTCAGCTGAACACGCGAGAATAGCCAATACCCTGATCGGCCGGAAGATGCATTTCTCACCTTTAGACTCTGTTAGAGATTAAAAAGAACAGATCAATTATATAGGTTTACTCCTGCATTCAAACAAGTATTCTGACTATAAATTACACACTTACGTATATACTATCCTAGAATAATAAAGGAAAGTCCTACTGTATAAGGTATTTTACAGTAACTGATATTAATACTCCAAGATAATTAATGATAGAAAAGACTATATACTACAGGTAACACAAAAACAACCTACACCACCTATCTCTCCTATTCCCCCCCTACCTCCCACTTCTCGTCATAGACTTTTTTACTGGAGAGAGACATTTTTGGCTATTGATTACTTATATTATTGACATCATAATACTTCACAACCCACACATAAGCCCACTTATCAGTATGACATTACAGGGGTTGGACAATGAAGACACTGCAAACCTACCTGGTTTTAGAACCACTAGTGTCACCTTTAACTACGTATGGTGTCAAGGGCTCTCCCTTTGCAGCCATAGATACATGACGTCCCCCAGTAGCCGTCTTACAGGGAATGAGCCCCCCCCCCATTTAGCCGACTGCCGCCCTACCAGCACACGCTGAGTCATAGAGGGAGATTAAAAGCACCATTACATGTGTTGAAGAGATAGGGGCTCAGGCCTCTCACTCACGTGTTAAATCTCATTGCATTGCTAGAGCGGAAGGTTCGAGTACCTTCTTGCGTGGAACCTATTGCTGACTTCACCTAGGATACCGCTGGCTCTTGATACATACACCAAAAGACTTGCTCCTCCATTCTGGTATCTTGGTCAGCAGATGCTCCATAGCTATAGACAGTGCCCACCAACACCATCTGTCCCTCCTTTTCGAAAACCTCTGGTATGTCTCCTCCATAAGTGGGTACTCAGTTGTCCACTCCTGCAGCTATTTTGAGATCAGTACAGCTGTGCTCCCCATTCTATTACCCTTCCGCTAACTGAACCGTGCACATCACCCTATGCTCTATACCTGGTACTGCCAATGGCAAATAATGAAGTAGGCGCACACTAGGGCTGGTCCCAATTCCCCCAGCCATGGGGCGGACGACCTCCTTCACCCACACTAAAAATGGACGAGTGTGTTCCAGTTGTCATTGTCCAACCCCTGATATTGTCGTCTACACCTGAGTGGCGATAGGGCTACGGTATTTTCCCCTGGCCTCCTACATCCATTCCTACTGATCAGCTAGACCCCACACCACACCAGAATCTTTACCACCAAGAGGCAATGTTACAGAAGTGGAGTTAATTAGGTAACAGTTGGTTATGTTGAGTGTGGAGACGAGCAGTGGGAGAACTCTAGACAGAAGTACCCCACTAAAACCTATAGATGTAACTGCCCATGAAAAACAACTAATAATAATAAAAATAATAATTAATTCTAATAATCATATCCACTCATAATCAAAAGAATAGCTGCACAAAATAGGCTGCTGCACCTCAGAACTGTAAGAACATGTGGAGTTTATTAACTTTCAGTCTCAGTATCGTTTAATCTCTTCGTACCTGACCGACCCAACAGCCACGGTTGTGGCCATGCGGGACTACATGTACACAGACCGTTACCACGACTGTCCTTAACACCACGTCACCGTCACCAAAGACTGCAGTGGTGTCGTACCAGACTGTCATGGAGTGACTCAGAGTCAGTTTTCCCAGGAATCCTCTGTTATTCAGTAGGGCTACACTCCAAAACTCAAACTTGTTACCCAACCAGCCCAGTCTCCTGAACTCAGTGTCATAGAACCTCTTAGGGAACACTAACAGGAGCCAGGACACCCAAAACCAAAGCCACGGGAACCTGATAGCTTTGAGAGGAGCAAGGACAACACAACACCGTCATGCTGAGCTGTTGTCCTTTTTGAGGAAGCCACTATGTAGACCCAGTTGAATATTTTCCTGCCCTGATTAGTTTTAATATAGTTATGGTCTCAAATATTCACAGACGATGTGAGAAAATATTAGTCTTGGAAAAAAAAAAACTAAAATGAACTAAACAAGCTCGTTGAAGTAAAGGATGATAAATCATATTTAAGCTACACCAGAGTGACACCTCGGTAACTACCTGATACTGATCACTCCATCACTGATATGAAAATCACTAAGATGATACTGAATATAATACAGTATAACCTCTACAGACTGATATACAGAAGTACTGAAGGTTAGAAGAGTCATTACCTGCGACTGAGCCCAAAACGGAGACCACCAAACCCAGCTGGATTATCACCACCATCGTACCCTGTAGAGAACTTCCCTCAGTCTCGGAGGCACCGTGGAAATGAAGCTCATCGTGGTCTTACAGGAAGAGCGGTCAGGGAGCTGTTGTGGGTTGTTGTGTATTGAAGACAGCCCTACATCAAATTCTCTTTTGTAAAACTTGATGACAATACGAGATAAATATCTTTATTTAAAGGCTTGTAGGCCACCCACTGTTTTATAGACTGTACAAGAAGGATGTGGTCTCAGGGCTTAGGTGGATCTTGGCCATACTTTAAAACAGGAGCTTTCTTTCTGAAGTCTTTAAATATCCCGTGCATTACGGGAAAAACATCTGTATACAGGGTGAACAGGCAAGTAGGCATGTTGCAACTGTGAAGTTGGTTCATCTGGGCCAGTCCTATATAAAACAGGCAGGGGTCAAAACAATTTCAGAGACTCCTGAACGATCTAAAACTCAAAGACACAGCAAGAGTCAAAACCTGGACAACATCAAAGAAGGGAGCATCAGCTTTAGACTAACAGCTGGAACAGGATCCCTGGGAGCAGGAACTAAAACTAACTACCTGGTACATTTTAGTCACAAGTGATGATTATTATTATTTTTTTTTTGTCTGGTGAATATATCTTGTTTTTGTAATTTGTACAATATCTTAAACATGAATCTAAACCTCTTTATCAAATCGTAAACTTGGCATGTTTCATAAATTGTGTGTGTGTGTTTTTAACTTCTGTGTAGAGCTCACCACTCCTCCTGTTACATCCTGAGGAGCTTCATTTACTCTGTGCCTCTGAGACTGAGTAGTTCTCTACCTGCTACGATGTTGGTGATACTCCAGCTGAGTTTTGTTGTCTCTGTTTTGGGCTCAGTCGCAGGTAATGACTCTTCAGTACTTCTGTATATCAGTCTGTAGAGGTTATACTGTATTATACTCAGTATCATCTTAGTGATTTTCATATCAGTGATGGAGTGATCAGTATCAGGTAGTTACTGAGGTGTCTCTATGGTGTGGTGTACTTATCATACTTCTCAGAGTTTGTTTTGTTTATTTTGGCTTGTACTTTTTGAAAACTGGTATTGTATCACATTGTCTGTGAAAGCCTGAGAAGACGGATATTAAAAACTAAATATCAGGGCGAGAAAATATGAATCTGGGTCTAAATATTGGCTTGATCAGTCATCTTTTGCACAGCAAATGGTATACCACTACCTCCATTACACAGACACTAAAGGACTTTACACAGGCACTGAAGGACTTTACACAGGCACTAAGGACTTTACACAGACACTGAAGGACTTTACACAGGCACTAAAGGACTTTACACAGGCACTAAGGACTTTACACAGACACTGAAGGACTTTACACAGGCACTAAAGAACTTTACACAGGCACTAAGGACTTTACACAGACACTAAAGGACTTTACACAGACACTGAAGGACTTTACACAGGCACTAAAGGACTTTACACAGACACTGAAGGACTTTACACAGACACTAAAGGACTTTGTCTTTACCTTGTGCTTCTCTTGTTACTTCTGTGTACTTTGTATATCTGCTACTGGATGTCTGAAAATCCCTCCCTTTCTTCCTTTCTTCCTTTCTTCCTTCCTTCCTAAAGAGACAAAAGCCCAGCATGAATGTGTTGTGTTGTCCTTGCTCCTCTCAAACCTATCAGGTTCTGTTTCTGGTTTTGCCCTCTTGTTTTCTTTGGTGGTTGTTTGTGTCTTTGGTTATTGACTCTTGCTTGTATGGCTGGTTCATGACTCTGTCTGTACTGTGTTGTTGAGCCAAACCGCTAACCTGTTAATAAAGCCTTGCTCTGTGTTTAGTTCAGCATGAAAATACAGAACCAGTTTAATCAGAATAAATCTAATGACTTCTTTCTGTTCTTTCTCTACAGAGTCCCAGTACACAGATCTGTCCAGGTTCGTTGGTGATTCTCTTCAGCTGGACATACCGGATCCTGTATCAGAGTTCCGTAGCTTGTTCTGGGTGTTTAACAGAACTAATAATGTTGTTCAGTTTTATAAAAAACATAAAGATGTTGTAATCTCCTCCGGTTATAAAGGCAGAGTGGAGTTTAATGAGGGGACCTACACCCTGACCCTGAAGAACCTACAGAAGAATGATAGTGGACTGTATGAAGCGAGAGTGTCTGGTGACAGGATCAGAGTAGTTGCTGTGTACAGTCTCTCTGTGTTGGGTAAGTCTTACATCCCTAAACTACAGTCTGAACACGATCATGGAAATGATTAGATATTTAGATATTATTTTATAACTTTTATAAAGCGGCGTCTCTGAGGTCTCTGAACAGCCGCTGCCTGTTTGAACTGAGTTATTGCCCATAGGTGTAGGTTTCTCCACGTCTTCTTCGTCAGCACTACAGTATGTCCCATATTTGATGTTTTGAGCTGCTATTGAGCAATGAGGGGTAAAAGGAGAGTGACTCACGTGTGCTGTAAAAACTTTACCCTCTTCAGACACAATTGAGCAACAGAACACAGGCTCAGAGTTTCCATGGATCATTGGGGTTGCGGTGGTTGGGGTGATTGTCATCGCTGTGGTTGCTGTCATATTGATATACCGTCGCAGGAGGAGATCAGCAGGTACGGCCTTTTCCTGTTAAATTAACACGAATGTACATATTTATCATCCTCTCTTTACATACAGACACGCCTTATAGGAGCCAACACTGCAGAACATACTGACACCACATCTTACCCTCCATATGTGGTATCTATGGATATCAGACCTATAATACATTATTTCTGGACCATAGTGATAAAGCTCCACTTATACTAGTCAGGCCCAGTATACACCCTAGAAAAGGCTCACTGAAATCCTGAAAAGACATTTCAGTCCTAGAACCACATCACCAGTACACAAAATACGCTGGTTCCCAGCAAACCTGATACAGAACTGTCATATGTATATACCTTTATACTTATTTCCTAGTGTTACATTATTCAGAGCCCTTACATTAATAAACTGGAACACACTATGGGGGTGTACGAGGTCAGACTGATTCAGATGCCCGTCCAAACTCATAGTGGAGACATATGCCAAGCTCACAAACAGGTGACCAAACCCAGAAGGGCCATCCAGAGGGTCTAAACACCAGACGTGTGGACTCGAGTCACATGACTTGGACTCGAGTCCGACTCGAGTCACTAAACTGATGACTTGTGACTTGACTCGACAACATTACTAAAGACTTGCGACTTGACTTAGACTTTACCTTTACTGACTTGGACTTGGAATCGGACTTGAGCTTTAAGACTCGAAAAGACTTGACAAACCTACTTTAACATAATGAATAAGTAAAACTGAATCACATGACTGCATCATTTTATATTAAATGGCGCTGGAACGCTAGGGAGCTGAGCCGCTCAGCCCAAATGATCCGTAACCTAGCAACAAGTAAAGCCGTAACCGTACAGCCAATCACGGGAAGCTTTGAGGGGGCGCCAGTGTTGAATTTGTGCGGAGAAGACGAGTAACATGCTCCCAAAAATAATCCTGTTCAGCTACAAAGATTATAATGTAGTAAATAAAAGAAGAACTGCGGTGTGCAAGACATGTGGAGTCAAGATCACAGATGGAGGTGCAACCACTTCAAACTCGACATTTGAGGCTGCACAAAGAACAGTAAGTCTGTGCTGTGTATATTTCGCGTATAGCAGTTAGCAAGCTAGCAAACGTAGCGACATAATAATAAACAACAGCAAATGTAAACAAAGCTGTTGTCCTCTGTTCGTCCCTCTCTCACACCGTTCACTGTGACAGATTTTACTGAAAATTAAAGTGTTTAGGAACCACAGCATCTCAGCCACGACGTGGTGAATTAGCATAGAGCAGAAAAGTGTCAAACACAGCAGTTCACACATGCTGTTATATATATATATATCGTCGCTGTCCAAGGAAAAACAAGTATCTCCAAAATGGCAACTTTACAAGAGAGGCCAAAAACCTCATTCAATTTTAATGTAAGTCAATGGAACCAGACGTTTTTCTAAGCAATTTTGGGCCATTTCTGTTGGTCTATTCATCATGTAGATCTCACAGTGTAAACGACTGCCGCTGTTTTCAAATTATGCATAAAAGTCAAAATGGACAAAAAATGGAGATACATGTTTTTCATTGGACGGCGACGATATATATATTACAGGTCCATACATTAACGCTTATGGGTTTAGAATGTGATGTCATTAAAAATTCCTGCAGGTGGAATGTGTTCTACTGCTTCGTTATAGTGTGGTGTTCCTCCACCTTGGCCTTCGAGGCCCACTGCCCTGCACATTTTACTGTTTTTTCTGCTTCAGCACCGATTTTAACTCAGTAATGGGCTGGCTATGAGGTGATTAGTTGGATCAGATGTGTTGGGAGAATGGAAAACAATAAAAAGTGCAGGGCAGTGGGCCTCCAGGGCCAGGGTTGAGCAACAATGATGTAGTGTACTTTGTTAGCCTGTTTACAGAAATTTATAGCATACTGAAACAGCTCATATGATATCATGAATCATATGATATTCTTGTCCTTTCCAAATTTTTTTTAATCCATAAACCTTGACTTTTTGTTGCTGTAAACTGTGGTATAATGTCACATTCATTTTTCCATACTGTGTTTAGTACATATCTATTAGAGATTACAGTAAGTACTTTGTTTACTGCACAGTACTTTGCAGGTTATTTAACGATTTGCACTACTTGTTCCTGTTAAGTAAAATAGCACTTTGTTGTTTGAACTGTTTGAGATGATGCAAGTTGTTTTTGTTATACTAAATACAAACTTTAAAAACATTTATGATTATGTCAGTTTAATATACTATGAATCAGCTGCATCAGTTATGTGAAATATTGAAATGACATCTGGTGACTTGACTAGGACTCGAAGTTTAAGACTTGGGACTTGACTTGAGACTTGCTTGTATTGACTTGGGACTTGACTTGAGACTTGCTTGTATTGACTTGGGACTTGACTCGAGACTTGCTTGTATTGACTTGGGACTTGACTCGAGACTTGCTTGTATTGACTTGGGACTTGACTCGTGACTTGCTTGTATTGACTTGGGACTTGACTCGTGACTTGCTTGTATTGACTTGGGACTTGACTCGTGACTTGCTTGTATTGACTTGGGACTTGACTCGTGACTTGCTTGTATTGACTTGGGACTTGACTCGTGACTTGCTTGTATTGACTTGGGACTTGACTCGTGACTTGATTGTTAAGACTTGAGACCTACTTGTTACTTGCAACTTAGTGACTTGTTCCCATGTCTGCTAAACACAGACATGGCAAACTGAGCAAGAAGGGCCAAAACAGAGTCCAGAAGATCAAACCAAGTCGGATATGATCAATATTTATTGAGCTACACATACAGAAGTCTGTCTCTCAGTATGGCGTGGGGCCGCCGTGTTTGCTAACCCAACATGCCAGACGTCTCGGTATGGAGCTGTAGAGGTTCCTAATGGTCTCCTGTGATAATCCATCCCATGCAGCTTGAACATCCTCACACAGTTCCTGCAGATGGTGCGGTAGGGGTGGAGATGAAGTGACACCAAGGCTTCTGGACATGTGACGCATGACAACAAACCGAAGATGATGTAACGGTCTGTGTAGATGTAGTCCTGCGTGGTGCAGCCGTCTACCAATGGTGCTGCACTAACAGGACGACTCATGGAGGACACCACTGCTTGCTGGATGGGTCAGTCAGGTACAGAAAGACCTTGCCTACCTCACGTGTGCAGCCGAGGGTGAAACTTCTTTCTCACGATGTCAAAGCGTCCCACCAAGTTTCATTCCTGTCTATAGATTCCTTCCTTTACAGCTCTTTGTGCAGATATTTCTACGATGATGGTTTATTTTTATTCTAGCCCCTGCATCATTACACGATGCTTATGAGTCTAAGCATTTGTAGTTCTCTATAAAATTTCCCAATTAACTTTAGATCAAGTTTTTTCCACATCACGGCTCAACAGTACACCCTGAATAGCTCCATCACATGCTTGCTTATCGGCCGGTAACTTTTACATTCAAGCTTATCTGTGTCCTCTTCAGGTATCTGAGAGACCACTGCGTCTTTCCGAGGAGTTATCCCAGTCTCAGGCACATCATTAAATATTACCACCATAATGTAAATCCATCTGGTCCGGAAGCCCTGTTGGATTTGGGATTTCTTTTCTGTTACTCTATTTTAATCACTCACGTTAAATCTATCAAGTCTAAAAAGTCTCCATATTAGCTCCATCTGTTTTGGGCTGTGTGTACAGATTTTCATAGGGAAAATTGACTGTTGTATGTCTTATTTTGAGGTGCACAGATATTGATGTAGCATCCTTTATGTCATACCCATGTTTGTTTTTTTTTTTTTTGTTTTTTTTCACTTGTATCTTTTTTAATTAGTAAGCAAGTGATGTAAACAGTTTTCCTCCCATATCATTAGGTCTGGCTTTTTATATCATTTGAATAAATTCTGTTTAAATCTCTCTTCTAATCGATTATTATTATTATTATTTCCTGATTCTGTTTCTTTTTAATCTCTTCTTTTTCTTTTTCTTTTTTAAAAAAATCCATTTTATTTAAGGATCCCTGTGCTCAGCCTCTAGTTAGTATCCTTTTGTTTTTCGGAGTCTGGAATAAGACCCATAGTAATTGCAGTATGATCTGACAAGTTCATGGTTCCAATATTCCAGTTCACCACTCTAAATAATTCTGTATGGGACATGGAAAAACAGTCAGGCCTAGTATACACCCTAGAACAGGCATAGTCATAGAACACCAGGTCTATGACTATATATATATATATATATACATACACAGGTTGGCTTAGTGTCCTCGTAGTGGCCATTGATGTTTATAGATGGGATATAAATTTATAGATCTCATTGTTTCTCATTGGTCATTGGTCATCACTGGTTAACCTAACTAATCCAATAACTATCTTTCTTTTCTTTTCCTCTGTTTCTCTACATTAATTGTGAACTCTCATCCTCTGTTCATTTAACTGCCTGTTGTTGACCAGAGGAGGATGACTTCCCCTTTTGAGTTTCGGTTCCTCTTGAGGTTTCTTCCTGTTGCTCTAAAAGGTGTTTCTTCCTTGCCGCTATTAACCTGAGCTGCTTTCCTGACAGCAGACGTTGCAAAAACCCTATATAATAAACTTGCCTTGACCCTACACCTTAAATATACCTGAATGGTCATGCTCTCTCGTGATAACGTGAGGCAGCGTTTATATGTATTTTTTTTATTTAAATAAAAATGTAGTGGAAATATTTCACGTTCAATCACATTCAGTTTAAAACAAATAAGAGAACTTTAAAAATAAACTGAAAAAAGATGAGCTGATATTTAGGAGAAAGTTTGGGTCGGCTCCCAAAAAATATTTAGCTCATTACAGATCTGAAATCAGAACACTTATTATTCTACGGTTGTGCTGTAGTTTGAGCTTTAGTAGTAGTTTGAGTTCAATTGGTTAAACAGTCCAAAAATGAAAATCACTAACAAACTAAACAAACAAAAACGATAGCAGACATCAAATTTACACTGTGCACTTTACACTTTATACCAGCATATCAGAAAATGCAGCTACATGCTTCGACAATTGTGTTAAAATGTCATTTTGAATAATTTATTTTGTTTAATTTATTACAGCAGCATGTATTCCACCACTACAGTAATAACTCCTGCTGGAGCTTCTTTGGGAATTTCAGTACTGCGTTTCTCACATACTTAACCTCACTCAAAGCATTATCAGAATTACTCTCACGGATTAAACAGACTTCACATTATAGTACATCTAATAAACATACAGCTACAATATTCTAGTACATCCAATCAGCTGATTTCTGAGAAGCTACAACAGTGCTGCTAAAAGTCTGAGCACTACAGAGAGTCTGTTAGATCCAGCTCTACAGTAGAGTAGATTATAATAAGAGATTATATAATCCAGGATTATGGAACTATAACAGCTATAATAAACTGGGTAACTCCATCCATGTCTTTAAGATGATCTGGTCCGTCTCGCTCTGATGTGGACGGTGATGACTGCAGACAGCATGAGGATCAGAGTGATGGAATACAGCCCAGTCTTCAGCACACACACAGAGACACCAGCAGGGGGAGACACTGAACCTGAAACACACAACACACCCCCCACTGTTGTAGGACATATGATCAGCACATAGAACAGAACTGACTGACTCACCTGCTCCACAGGAATCAGCCTGACAGTGGACAGAAGGGTTTAGAGTGATAACTGATTATCCTGTTAGAGACTCATCAGGTTCAGGTTCATCAGGCGGGATGAAGCAAAGTCTATGATTGAATCATATAGTATAGTTTTTATGGGATTGGTACATGCACGTGCAGGTCTGTTGGGAAGGAAGATAAAGGTGACCAGGATCAATAACTGATGATAAATTTAGACTGATATGATCAATATTTATTGAGCTACACATACAGAAGTCTGTCTCTCAGTATGGCGTCGGGCCGCCGTGTTTGCTAACCCAACACGCCAGACGTCTCGGTATGGAGCTGTAGAGGTTCCTAATGGAGTCCTGTGATAATCCATCCCATGCAGCTTGAACATCCTCACACAGTTCCTGCAGATGGTGCTGTAGGGTTGGAGGTGGAGGGACACCAGGTCTTCTGGACGTGTGACAACAGACCATTCATCTTGGTGCTGACCACGGTGCCTCCACCAAGAGGTCCATCGCTGAAGATGACCCGCTGCCATTCCGAGTCACTCCATGACAGTCTGGTACGACACCACTGCAGTCTTTGGTGATGGTGACGTGGTGTTAAGGACAGTCGTGGTAACGGTCTGTGTGCATGTAGTCCGTCTGACAATGGTGCTATGCTAACAGGATGAGTCATGGAGGACACCACTGCTCGCTGGAGGTCCACAAATGTGAAACTTTGAATCGTTAGCATGCCTCATGATGTCAAACCTACCCACCAAGTTTCATTCCTGTTGACTGATTCCTTTTGGGTGCAGCTGTTTTTTATGTTAAGTGCCAATATAAAATTATGACTGATGACAACAGTGCTGTGTTGTGTTTTGTTGTGGTGCTGTTGTGTGTTTCTGTGTTACGTTGTGCTGTGCTGTGTTGGGGCTGCATTTTTTCCTGCCTCGGAATTCCACACTGTAACACTTACCTAACACAGAGAGTCTGTACTCAGCAACAACTCTGACCTGTTTACCAGACGCTCTCGCTTCATACAGTCCACTATCAGTCTTCTGTAGGTTCTTCAGGGTCAGACTGTAGTTTCTATAATTGAACTCCACTCTGTCTTCATAACCAGGATACTGTCTAGTTTTATTAGTTTCCTTATAATATTTTAGAATATTAGTAGTTCTGTTAAAAACCCAGATAAAATCCTCAAACTCCACTACAGCACGCTGTATGTCCAGCTGAATAGAATCTCCAACTGATCTGGACACATCACTGGACCCTGCAGAGAGAGAATAAAGTGGTATGTGATGTAAGGACTGTATATGAAGGTGTTTACAGTGATTGTAGTTTACTTTAACTCATATAAAGCCCACATTCTGGTGTTTACTGTCACACTTCTGGGTTCTTCTCCTGCAGCGGATGCCCCAAACTACACATCCCATCAGCCATCTCTGCATGACGTCATACCCCTGTGCTCTCAATTCACCATTTACAACCTGTTCAGCCTCACCTGTCCCTCGTTAGCCTGTATATATACCAGTCTGTCCGCACTTCCTCTTTGTGTGGTGTTGCCAACCTGTTGACTGGTTTAGACTTTTTCTGGTTTCTGTTGTTTGGTGCTCGCTTTAAGTTTCACTCGTTGGTTTGATCCTCGCTTCTTCTATGTTTTACAGCTCTGTTGTCTCTGTATCGGGTATATACGCTCTGATTGGTTTGTCTGGTTCCCTGTTTGTTTAATAAACCAGCCTGTCTTTTAGTTCTGCTCACGGCGAGGTTTGTATGTCAGATGCTTGACTGAGAGGACAATTTTGATAGAAGTCATTATTATTATTATTATTATCATATACATATATCTCTCTGTTCTCTCTCTCTCACATTCTGACTGTCTCTTTGTCTCTGTCTTTTTGTCAGTTTTTCTGTCTCTTTCTGTGTCTCTCTCTCTCTCTCTCTCATTTTTTTTTAATGCTATTTCATGCAGTCAATATGACAATGAAATAAAGACTTTAATCCTGCTTCCCCATTTCCTAGATGCATAAAAAGACCTCATATCCTCTGTAAGTTCGCTTCTGCGCTCTTCTTATCTCATCAGTAAAGTTTCCAACAACTCAGTTCTGAATTACTCTAACACAGGTGAAATTTCAGTTTAAAAGCACAAATTAAATTATAATAACTGCAGATTTACAGTCAGCAGGGTCCTCTGTGGATCATTCCTCAGTCAGGGATATATTAGGTGGAGAGGCTGATCATTCTGCGAGTTTTGAAAGTTTAGGGCCACTATCTACCATTTGTGCTGCACAGAGCGGAACATTTAACCCACCCGTGAAGTGAAACACACACACACACACACACACAAGAAGGCAGTGAACACACTTGCCCAGATCAGTGGGCAGCCCTATCCACAGCACCAGGAGTGCCTTGCTCAAGGGGACCTCAGTTGTTACTGTCGGTAACTGAACCGCCAACACTCTGGTCACAAGGCAGGTGCACCCACACCCACATGATTTCAGGAGCATGTATAGATAATAATGTTCATGACTCAGGAGTGCCTTTACATCACAGTGTGCTGGTACTGCCCTAAGATGGAAGCATTGGAAATCTGATATGTGATATATTAATCTGCTGTTCTCGGTTGTAAACCAGCTGCTAAAATAGTCTCTTTCACCACAGCTTTGAGTTTAGGACCAGCATGGTGCATTATCTGTATCTAGATGAATGGAAGGAGACCATTCTCCTCAGCCTGGAGCTTGGAGCTGGGAATTATCAGGACTTGGTTGCTGTGAAAATGCCAATTTATTTATTATTCCAAATCTGGAATAAAATTATACATTAAATAAATAATAAAATGCAATACTTTATGAAGCAAACTATGAATAATGTCACCGCAATTTCTAACACAACAACAGTAGTAGTAGTAATAATAATAATAATAAATGATAATAACTAGCATGTTCTGTAAATATTTGCCCAGCTGTAGGTTGCCAAATAACCCAGATTGGGTTGTTTTAGCCAATAATCTGTTTCATGTGTAAATAAAGAATCTACATAACTCCCTCTAGATTACAGGTGGAGCTGAAAGCTGTAAGGAAAATTGAGGAAGTTTCAGAGCCTCTTATCAGGTAGATGTTACTGTTAAGAGTGAGATTGATTTTCTGAACCTTGGTAAGAACACAGACTGGGGCTGGGTAAAGCAACCCCTGGCCACCAGAGGGAAGTACAGAGCCTACTTACAGGGAGCCCTCTCTCACCTCCGTGCTCCGTATTGGGTTAGAACTAGGTCATTACAGTAGCCTGTGTCCGTCTGAACCAGCATCTGCATGATTCCAGATCTGGGCAGTTTTCCCAGGAATCCTCTGTTATACAGCCGGATCATGCCCCAAACCTCAAACCTGTTACCTAACAGGCCCGGTCTCCTGATTTCAGTGTCCTAGAACCTCTTAAAGAACATACCGAACAGAACCCAAACCAAACCCACCAGAACCTGATAGCTTTGAGGGAAGCGAGGACAACACAGCACCGTCATGCTATTCAGAGAAAACCCATATTTAGACCCAGTTATATTATCTAGCCTTAAAATTTATTTTTTAATATCTGCCATTTAAAGAAGCCTAAATTAACTATACAAGTTCTCTGTAGTGAAGTATGTGATATTTAAGCCACCTCAGTAACTACCTGACACTGTATTATAATATTTAGAAGAGTCATTACCTGCGACTGAGCCCAAAACGGAGACCACCAAACCCAGCTGTAAGATCATCGCCATCGTACTGTTGCTGAGGCAAATTGAAAACAAAGCTTCTCGGGATAAAGAGGAAGTGTCTATGATACTAAACTGGGGTGGAGGTGGAGGTGGGGGTGGAGGTGTTATGGAGAAAGCAGTACATTTGAATTTTTTATGAAAGACTTCCATACCAGTGAACTATCTCTGACTGGGTCCTGGCTTATATGTCATCAGCTTCCTGTGTGTACTGAACTCATACATGGACATATGGTCTGGCTTCACAGTCAGTGTCTAGTTTTCTCCCTGCACATTGAAAGCTTACTGATGTATGAGTAAATGAATGAATGAATTAATAAATTTGTTACGCTTGAACTAAAGTTCATATGGCGAGCTAGCACATTAGCAGGTCTACACTCTGAACAGGTTAGGACCAGCTAACTTCATTAAAAGCACAATATTAATTTTTAACGTGAGTTTCTTATTGCTTCCTCGCCCTGTTACAGTTTGGTCTCCCTCTTCCTCAATCTCCATTGGTCGTACTCCAGGTCGTACTTCCCCCGTCATGTCTATTTTAGGCATCTTTATGATGGTGACCTGGGCCCAATCCCATTTTACCCCTTACCCCTAACACGTAGCCCTACCCCTCCGTTTTGCATGTTCAGGTCTAGGGGTAGGGTTGTCCCACCTGGTGTTGAGATGGAGGGGTAGTGTGGCGAAGTGTGAGGGCTGCATGGCCCATCAAACAGAGATTTTTACAGGTATGAGCTTTTTCAGGACTCAGTAAACCCTTTGCTGAATTGGGCTGTCTTTTTTTAAGATGGATGGTGTGCTGTGCCAGGTTTGTGCATCCAGATCTAGTTTGAAAAACACAGGTTAATCTAACTTCTTGACGAGGGGCCAAATGGTTCAGTTTAGGCTTACATGAAGACTTACAATGTAGCACCATCCTCTTCCACCTGCTGGACCAACAGAATAAGGTTTGGTTCTGTGTGCTCCTTCTATTCTCTCATGAGGTTAACATGGTACGTCTGATTTTATCCCCTTGGATGCAGGATGAAGCATATCAAAGATCACAGGCCTTTGCTTCTTCAGGACTTTAGAAGAGTCCCTGCCACTTTGTCATACCAGGTTGTTTGGTTCTGCTGGGACCTCTCCAGATGTTCTCCCATCTACATATTCTGCAACACGAGGTTGACACAGCCTTTCTCTTGACCAGCTTCAGGCTTGTCCTCCTACTGATGGTGCAAGAGATCAGAAGGTCCAAGCAGGTCACATGTAGCTTCAAATGCACACAGAGAAAGAGTAAGTCTTGTAGATAGACAAACTAATGTTACTTGGGGAGCTCCTGCCTAGAACAGGCAAATGAACTGTAGGCCTACCAGCTCTGCTGTTGTGGCTGACTTTGGCGGACCCTGACAACATATCTTAACCTCCATATTGATGATCTGATCTTCTGGACTCCATTTCCCATAACCCACCACCCGATGACATCACTGTCACATGTCCGCCATCTCCCAATCCTTGTCCATTTTCTAGATCCAAATCACCCGAATATGGATCACACCTGTGGTTAATTCAGTCTGTATGTACACTCCTCTCCCCCGCTGACCCATTGTGAAGTATTGTCACTCTGTGTGTTTGACTGCTTGAGCGGGTCTCTCTAGTCACTCTTGTTTGCTACTCTGGTCTTGACTTTATTCTGATTCGCTGATCTACTCTTTTGTCTGTGTCCTTTGCTGGTCTGATGGTTTGCCAGGTTTTGGCGTCCGCTTGTTTCGTGGCTCTGAATCGGTCTTGCCCTTCTGTTATGTCCGCCTTGCTCTTGTGGCTCTTGTTGTTTACAAACCTGTTAAATAAACCGCGCCTTGATTTTAGCTCAGTGCTCGTCACAATCTGTTTGTCCATCAACACACACATGTGGTATTTATGGATATCAGATCAAAGAGACTTTATTTCCTGATCACAGTGATAAAGCTCCACTGGAAGATCTGCACTCACCAAAAGATATTTCAGTTCTAGAACCGACATCAATTCAGTACACAAAAATACTTTTTGATTGCATTACTGAGGTTTTGCTTACTGGTTCTGACCCCTGTTTAGTGTCCCCGATTCTCCCCTCTTCGAATTCTCCTTTTGTCTTGGTGGTAGCCTGTACGTCTGCCTCGGCTGGTTTTCGACCCTGTTTCCGCCCTCCCTGAACATTCTCTGCTTATCTCCCTCTTATTCCGTCTGCTGGTCTCTTGACTCTCTGGTTCTCGACCTTTTAGCTTTGTCTCACCTGTTCTATTGACCTGGTATAAACACATGTACATTGCTGGCCTGTCCTTTTTGTATGTGTAAAGCTTCCCGGTCTGTGTTGTCAATAAACCTTCTTTGACTTTTCAGCTCTGACTTGCGCGTGTCAAGTTCTTTGCGCCTGACATTAATTATGTTTATTTTATTAAAGTGAGAAACACACATGAACTCAGAAACACCAAGCCAGTACTAGAAACACTGATCTGAACACACATATCACCATATTTTGCATTCATTAAAAAAGAATCTGCCTGAAAATCTGTTTTTCATTAGTGACCATTTATTAGTGAGAAATGTTCAGACCTCGGGAAACATCTAATGGAACAGTGAAATCTAACCGTTACCAATGTGATCACAAGGGGAGGGAAAGGCCCCATCTATGGACTAAAAAAATCCTTGTGGCTTCGGTAGTGAAGTGAAAACGTGAGGCAGTGTTTTATACATATGTATGTTATTTAAATAAAAAATTTGATTTAAATCTTGCGTTTGTTGTAAAAATCAGGTCAGTTTTTTTTAAAAGTGAAAAAGATGAGCTGAAATTTATTTAAACACTTAATAATCTAATTGTTGGTTGTGCTGCTAGTTTGAACGCTTTAGTAGTAGTTTGGAGTTAAATATGGTTTAAAAAAAAAATGAAAATCAATAATAAACTAAACTATACAAAATCAAAAACGGCAGCAGACATCAAAATTTACACTGTGCTTTTATACCAGCATATCAGAAAATGCAGTTACATGCTCAACAATTGTAGTTAATGATATATCTGAATAATTTATTTTGTTTAATTGTACAGGTGGGGTGATGATTTATAGGATCCACCTAAATAAAAATGGGAAATGGTTGGTGATATAAAGTTCCTGTTTGTGGCACCACGTTATTATATGGGAGGCGGGAATACTTTTCAAGATGTGGTGGATGGCCATTTTGAAGTCGGCCATTTTTGGATCAAATTTTTAGTTTTTGCGATGGGAGAAGGTCATGTAAAGACATCTGATATATGTTTGGATTGTCAATGGCCGACGACACGACCAATCCACCTTTCAAGGAAACTGTTCATATAGGAATGATCGGACCTGACATCCCATAATGTGGTGGTATGACCATCTTGCTGAAAAAAACTCCGTGCAAACATGCCATCTTCAGTGCATAAAGAGGGAAGATGGTTGCAGAGCACCACATTTATCGTCGTCGGCCAGTTAAATGTCCCTTATTATCGGTCACCCGATCTGACCACCTCCTAGACTTCACTTAAAAGCCTTTTCATAATTACTCTCACGGATCGTACACAGACTTCAACATGATAGTACATCTAATAAAACATACAGCTACAATTATTCTAGTACATCAATCAGTGATTCTGAGAAAGCTACAAACAGTGCTGCCTAAAAAGTCTGAGGCCCCTACAGAGAGTCGTGTTAGATCCAGCCTCTACAGGTTAGAGTAGAGTATATAAGAAGATTATATAATCCAGGATTATGGAAACTATAACAGCTATATAAGATGGGCTAACTCCATCCATGTCTTTAAGATGATCTGGTGCGTTCGCACTTGATTGTGGACTGGTGATGACTCTGCAGACAGCATGAGGACTCAGAGTGAGGGAGTGTACAGCCCAGTCTTCAGCATGCACCACACAGAGAACAGCACAGCAGAGGGGGAGGGACACTGGATCTTGTATATATCCCACCAAGCACAGCGACACACCACTGATAGTAGAAACATATGATCAGCACATAGAACAGAACTGACTGACTCACCTGCTCCACAGGAATCAGCCTGATGGTGGTCAGGCGTATCAGGATGGTGAGTGGGTCATGTAGGTGAAGCTTTGTGACTTTATTAATGAATTCCAGATGTTTAAAAATGTATTCCCACACGCAGCTCCTATTCTGGACACCACAGGTCCTCCTACCCCTAGTTTTAGCCTAAGCAGCCACAGTTGCAGTCAAAACTATTCAACCCCCATTGCTAAATTAGTCTAATTAGCAAAGTTACAAACTTTCAGCTGTCAACCCAAATACACAAAACGCGAGCATATTTCAAAAACAGGAACCGCAGTGCATGATCACTCTATTAGGGGACACTCTACCATTGTCTGCTCTATCATATGTAGAAATGGACATGTCAGAGAGACGATAGCTCATCTGCTGCTGCACAGTGCAGTGCAGTGTTGGTCATCCTCTAGTCCTTCATCAGTGGTCACAGGACCCTACCCACAGCTAGCAGATAGTTTTAGTTGGTGGACGATTCTCAGTCCAGCAGTGACACTGTGTCTGATCCACTCACACCACCACCACAACGTTAATGTCACTGCAGTGCTGAGAATGATCCACCACCCACCTCATACCTGCTCTGTGGTGGTCCTGAGGGGGTCCCGACCATTGAAGAACAGGGTAATACAGTATACAGAGAAACAGATGGACTACAGTCTGGACCTGTACACCTACAGAGTGTCCTATAAAGTCAGGGAAGCTGACAGGATGGAGGATAAACGTAGAGACATGGAGGTGGTTTTAATGTTATGGCTGATGGGTGTAGGAGATTATTTTGGGTTAAATAATTTTGAAAGTCGTCATCAGAGATGAGGGTGAGAGTTATAAAGCATATGTGTAATCATTTCCATGATTGTCTTCAAACTGTAGTTTAGGGATGTAAGACTTACCCAACACAGAGAGACTGTACTCAGCAACTACTGTGACCTGATCACCAGACGCTCTCGCTACATACAGTCCACTATCAGTCCTCTGTAGGTTCTTCAGGGTCAGACTGTAGGTTCTATTATTAAACTCCACTCTGCCTTTATAACGGGAGGAGGGTTTAATCCGTTTGAATTCTTTAAGATATTCTACAATATGATTAGTTCTGTTAAACACCCAGGTAAAGCTAGTAAACTCTGGTACAGTGTCCTGTGTGTCCAGTTGAACAGAATCACCAGCCAGTCTGGACAGATTTGTGTACTGGGACTCTGTAGAGAAAGAACAGAAAAGAGTCATTAGTTTTATTCTGATTAAACTGGCTTTACAGTAACCATAGTTACTTCAGTAATTATTGTAGAGGCTGGAAAGTTCTGGTGTCATAAGTCTTTACTGAGGAGACAGTTACTGACTATTGATTATCGACAATTCTTGACACCACATGTCCTCTAACAGTTGGTCCATGTGATCTCATCAGTAAACCTTTATTACAGCCTTGTTCTCTGGTCCAGTTAGGTACAGTTTAAGTAGACATTTTAACTAAATACCAGTATATACACAATAATCTATAGCAGACTATATTATTTATAGTTTAATAATATTGCTGAGCCGTTCCTACCTACTTAGGTTCATCCTGTACAACCCTTTTTGTTTTACTGTGCTGTGAAACTGCTATTGGCTGCTAAATTTCCTTCAGGATCTATAAAGTATCCATATACAGAATATACAGCTCTGGAAATAAATAAGAGCACACTCTGGTCTTAAATCAGCATCTCCACATGTACAGCAGGTTCTCAATGAGGAACCGAAGGTTGGGTTCTAGCTTTACTGGCTGCTACAGTGAGCGTCTGGTTCATAAGGTCAAGCAGCCAACACACAGGACAACACAGCTACAGTTACGTAAGATGACCTCAAGTGACCTACATCATCTATCTATCAATCACTCACTCTCGGACCCCATGCACGTATTTTGGAATTGGGTTACCAGCACTAATAGACTGTATTACATCATCAAATCAAATTTACATTTCATCACCACAGAGATGTGCACACAGGACCATGTACACAGTGTAGTAGGGTAGTTAGTTATGTTGTCAGCCCTGTGCAGATATACCCTCTCCTCTCTCTAAGTCAGTAATTAGTGTAGGTACTGAAGGTCAGTCTTGAGGACTACCTGCTGGAGTTCTGGAGCCCTGTTCACTCACTCGGCTATGTAAGTGAAGCAGCCTGCAAGAAACAGCTCTCAGAAGAGCTCTACAGATTAGTTCCCATAACACAACCACCAAATAAGGAACTAACACTCTCTAAGGTTCCAGGAGGTCTGATCAGTAAGAATTATGAGTCAACGTCTAGAGAGGAGGTGCAGAACCAACCACCTCTCTCTGAATGTGGACGAAAGTAAGGGGACGGTTGTTGACTTCCAAAGAGTGTGAGTTGACCACCCCTCTCTGAACATGAATCATGCAGAGTCACTGGCTCTGCTGTGGAAATCGTCAGGGTCACCAGGTTTCCTCTGTGTCCATATCACGGAGAACCTCACCTGGATCCCTCCTCACATGAAGATCCATAGCCAAGAGAACACAGCAGCGCCGCTACTGTCCTGTGGAGACTGAAGGAGGCCTCCATCTCCCCCTCCCAAACCCACCATGGTTCTCCCTGCGCTAATCAATTCTGAGAGTTTTTTGGATCTTATTTTAAAATCTTTCAGTTCCCTTTCCTGTTCTTCGCCGTTGGTCTAATCCAGTCCACCTTTATTCTACTCAGATATACAGAAATCACAAAAACGTATCTGCAGAAATACGCCCCGACGGAATCAGCTGACAGGAATGAAACTCGGTGGGGTAGATATCCAGCGAGCAGTGGTGTCCTCCATGAGTCATCCTGTTAGTGCCAGCACCGGTGACAGACGGCTGCACCACCCAGGACTACATGCACACAGACCGTTACCACGACTGTCCCTAACACCACGTCACCGTCACCAAAGACTGCAGTGGTGTCGTACCAGACTGTCATGGAGTGACTCAGAATGGCAGTGGGTCATCTCCCCAATGCACAATGTAATTACAAGAGCCTGTGACAGTCTGAACCAGCATCTGCATGATTCCAGATCCAGGAATGACTTCCCAACAGTCCTGTTATTCAGCCGGACCATGCTCCAACCTCAAACCGGCCCAGTCTCCTGACCTCAGTGTTCTAGAACCTCTTAAGGAACATACTGAACAGAACCCAAACCTGATAGCTCTGAGAAGAGCGAGGACAACACAACACCGTCATGCTGAGCTGTTATCTATTTATGAAGAAGCCGATATTTACCCAGTTGAATATTTTCTTGTCCTGATATTTAGTTTTTAATATAGCTGTTGTCTCAAACCTTCACAGACAGTGTTAGAAAATATTAGTTTCTAAAAATAATCAAGCCTAAATGAACTAAATGAGCTCTCTGTAGTGAAGTATGATAAGTCATATTTAAGCTACACCAGAGTGACACTTTGGTAACCACCTGAAACTGATCACTCCATCACTGATATGAAAATCACTAAGATGATACTGAGTATAATACAGTAAAACCTCTACAGACTGATGTACAGAAGTACTGAAGTACTGAAGAGTCATTACCTGCGACTGAGCCCAAAACGGAGACCACCAAACCCAGCTGCAGTATCACCACCATCGTACCGTGTAGAGAACTACTCAGTCTCAGAGGCACCGTGTAAATGAAGCTCCTCAGGATGTAACAGGAAGAGTGGTGGGGTGGGGTATGTGAAAGTCCTACATTAGATTCTCTTCTGTGAAACATAGAAGACCGCTCAGTAGGACATTCACCAGGGGGGCTTCGTGTCTTGATACTATTGCTGTTCCTGTTAATTTTCCCTATCTGTATAATCCAACCAGCTCTGTAGCTCAAACATGTTGGAGAATTTTGACGGTTGGTGCTTAAGAACCTACTGCTCTTTGGTTCCATCTGGGAATAAACGGTTCAGGTTCCTCTTTATTTGTGGTGGACATTAGAATAGAATAGAATAGAATTGCATTTACATACACTTTAAATTAGGTTCGACACTGGAACGGAACCCCTTCCATAGCAGTAGAAAAGACCCATCAACCAACCCTGTTCCCCCCCCCCCCCCCCGCTATCAGTAAGAGTCTTGAATATCGTGAGAGCGTCTATAAAAAAAAAATTTTTTTAATGGACAATGTGCTATAGATGTTTCTTTACAGAACCTATTTGAAAACATCCCACCCTGCTTCCCGTTTATCACACCCACCACCTGCTTAAAGGCTGTACCGACTTAGAACGAGACATTCACTGCATTGTACTATGGATCCCATCTCTCACACCCGCAGGTATTTATAGCCCCGTCAATCTGGTGCAGTGCCATCTGCAGGAGCCTCCAGGTACTACCACCTTAAACATGTAAGGTGGAAATTCCCGCCTGACTGCTGGTCTCTTTGTCTTTCCTTCGGATGAATTCCAGCTCTTTAAAAAGCCAGACAAAACCAAGTAAATAAGCAGGAGCTCAAACTAATGTTAATAAGGCAAGCGAGCACATTAGCAGGCCCACATTTTATACAGCTAAGTAGAAGTTTATTCAGGTTAACTTGAAGTGGGAAGTGTTACTTCTGGTGTCTGGTTATTTGGGTTTCTCATTGGTAACAGGCAATAGGTCTATTTTAATAGCATGACTCAGGGCCCGTATGCAGAACCTGGTTCCCTCTTAAATGTATTTATAACAGCACTTGTTACTTTACCCACAGAGCTAGCGCTGTAGAGGTGTGAGAAGAAGAGTGGCACCTTAGTAGCAACTGAGAAACATGTGGGTGTGGTAGATGGTATACACAAAACCTTCTTTAAAGGGTGGACAGCCACAAGCGTGTCTTTCAGGAGCACCATAGACCTCGCTGTTAGCTGGCAAAACAGCTTTTTGTTTTGCACTCTGTTGGTGCAACATGTTGGTGATCATGTTGGTGTGTATTGATTTGGGATCTACTGCTTGAGATGTACTTCTTTAGATCAGGGTACATTTATCAGAGCTATGCTGGCTACTAAGAAGAGGAGAATGCACACACAGTTCAGGGATATATTGTTAATAAGCCTAACATCTGTCTATTTTAGTATATGTAGGTCCACCCGTAGGTGCAGTGGTACCCATCATTCTTTCATTTGACTGATGACCCTTATTGGTTTTTAGCTGCTCACCACACACATCTTTCCTCCTGAGCTAACAGAACGAGACTTAACCTCTGACCCTGCTGTTATGACCCAGACAAGGCTCAGGCCATGATACGGTCTAAGAATGGGCTTCCTCCCCAGACCTGCCAAACAAAACACTAGTACTGGAAAAGTGTACCATGTGGACAAAAGTATTGGGACACCATCATCATAGGTTGTCTGGTTCTGCCGGGCCCTCTCGAGGTGATCTGCCATCTGTATATCCTGCAACACGAAGTTGACATTGCCTTTCTCTTGATCAGCTTCAGCTTGTCCTCCCAGTGTTGTGGCTGGATTTCAGTTATTTTTCTGAAATAATCTGTGGCCAAATGTACATAGCGGTTCCCGGGCCTCAATAGTGGGACACCAATAGAACACTGGAGTTGAATGACTTCAGTAGAGCACAGTCACTAGCTTCAATGTCCACAATGAACTTGTGGAAAAGGCAAAGCTGGCAGCACACAGAGCTGAACACGGAGATCAGCAAACATGTGTCCTTGTCCTTGTTCTGTTTGACATTCCCCTTCCGATGAGACAGTGTATCAGTGCGGCTACGTCTGTGAAACAGAAAGACATTTCTTGGCAGCTGAGGTCTGTGCCACATGGTTGTTCAAACGAACCGACTTGACAGAGAGACGTTGTCTCAGGCCAGCCCTCCCTGCTCCCCCCCCAACATTTTAACAGTACTACTAGACGGTGATTTCCCACAGATGAATAGGACAGTGGTGCTGATACTTGCAGGAGGAAAGTAAGCACTGAACAAGTTAAACTGTGGAAACGTTCTGTCAACAGGTCTTTCTCCTAAACCACAAAGACCTGAAGACTTCAAACTCTAAATAAAAACCATACAGAGGCGCCCCCTTGTGGATAAACACCTGACAATAAGAATAAAAGTGGGTCCAGAACAGAGCCTTGTGGAATACCACTGAGAATATCAGGCTTATCTGAGATATGTTCACCCATACTTACACAATACTGCCTTCCAGTTATAATTATATTTAACCAGTTTAACACAGTAGTGCAGTAGTGCTCTGTGGTCTACAGTACTTAAAATAAAAGGACCAGTGGATATAATTTTTCTGCTCAAAGGAAATGTTCTTTTATTGAATGAAGCAGAGACGGTCACTGAATAACAGTATGGAAGCCATAGAAGTTCCTCGATCCATTGAAACTTCACTTTACAGTAACCACCAGACCCACATCAAGCTTGACATGCATTTATCTTAATCTAGCAACCAACAACAACAACAGCAAATGTCTTTTTGTAATGGATGGTGTAGCGCATGCATGTAGCTTCATTTGTATAACACCTTTCCATATATACATGTCGTCGCTGTCCAAAGAAAAACATGTGTCTTCATTTTTGTTGATTTTTACTTTTTTTCCTTGGTTGATCACATGAGCTGCTGTTTACACTGTGTGGAGATTTCATGAAGAATGGACCAACAGAATGAACCTGCTTAAAAAAACATCTGGCTCCTTTGACTTCCATTCAAATTAAAGGTTTTTGGCCACTCCTATAAAGTTGCCGATTTGGAGACACATGTTTTTCTTTGGACAGCGACGATATAGTTCTCATGGTGCTTGTTAACGGTCTTATTAGCAGTACTTCCAATCCAATACCTGGATATCAGAATTAAGTAGCTCACGAAAAAAGTACACACCAGTTAGAGACTCTCTGCAGGACTGCTACAGTTAGACATTAGGTTTTTATGTGGTTACTGTTATGCCAGTTGTTTTGCTTTGTAGGCCTACAAAGTTAGGAAGGAGTACTGCACCCTGGATCCGGAATACTGAGAGGATTCTTAACCTGTCACATGTGGGGCCCAAAAAACATCCTTGCCTAGATGCCCCAAAAGGCTACAGCTAGCCCTGCTTAATATACCCACATCAATATTAAATCTGTATTGTGTTATGACCAGTAAAAGCAAGCATGGCTGGAACTGCTCATTGCATCTCAGTGTGAACAGTAATGGAAAATTAATATCGGAAAATTGGAAAAGCCGGGAAAGTTATGGTAGGACAGTCTTACACAAACACACCATCAGTGATGCTCAATAAACCTGATGTGGCCATGTGTTCCCAACGTTAGTCAGGGACAGGTTCCGCATCTGGAGGTGCTTTAAGAGCTGGTTAACTGTATGTTCTGTAAATGACCCAAGACTAGCCCCTCCGTCTTCAGCAGTGGCCCAAAGCCACCCAATTAGAGAAGGACCAGCTGTGGGCTCCCACTAGACGGCTCTGAAACCACTGGGAATCCTCTTCCATGACTTTGACTTCCTCAAGGTTGATTCAGTTTCCTCCAGTTAGGCTTCATTCCCAGGTCTGTCGTAAGCGGTTTGAGGTTCCACAGGATCCTTCTATATGATGGAGCAGTAACAGAAAAGGTACAGATTAATATTCAGAATCAGAGTTATCGTTTTATAAAGCGTGTTTACAGGGTGTATCTCCCAATAACAGTTTATTTACCCCGTATGGATAACGACCCTGAAGGTTCTACCGCTCTTTAATTGACTGAATGGGTTCTTGGGGGTTCTTACCTCATCAGGAAGTGTTTCATAGATGGACTCCGGAGAGGTCTTTCGCTGCTGCATATTTTCGGGAGATGAAACGACATATGATGAATTAAAAGAAGTATTTGCAATAAGACAGTAAGAATCAAAGCTACAACATGTCATCACTGTCTTCCATTAAACTAAATTAGGCTTTTGCACATCTTGGTGATGGATAAAGGAAGGAAGGGATGACAGAACAGTGTTGGTGATGGGTAAAGGAATGAGGGGATCAATGAACAATGTTGGTGATGGATAGGGGAATGAAGAGATGAAGGAACAGTGCTGGATAAAAGAATGAGGGGATTGAGGAAAAATGCTGGTAATGATAAAGGAATGAAGGAGTGACAGGCAGCTACAGACAGGTCTAGCTTGCTAGCTGTTGGTTATGCTGGTTAGCTTTAGCTCGCTAAGTTTCTCTGACTCTGAAACTGCTTGTGTGGGCGGGGCCAGAGACATCTATTTTACAGGGCGAGGAGAGGAACATGGTGAATAGAACATCAGGCCTTGCTGTATATACTGCATGTAGGGTTGCCACCTTTCAGAAATGAAAATAAAGGTGGGGGGGCGTGGTGATGTGGGAGTGACGTGTTTGAAATTGCGTCCCGTATTTGATCTGATTCCAGGGGGGCGGGGGTAGGGGGTGGTTTTGGGCGAGAGTGTGATCAGTCATGTGACGTACGTGTTTATTGGACATTTATGGTAATACGGAACAAAGCCCACTCCGTATTTGAACTGAGTCCGGTGGTGTGGGGTGGTTTGAGAGAGATTGATCATTCATATGTGTGTGACAGATGTGTATATCAGACATTTATAAAAATACTGGTTTGGTATTGGTTTAATACGGGACGAGACATTTAATTGCCAAATAAAGGACGATTCCGTATTTTACGGGACGGGTGGCAAACCAACCTGTACTGCTTATTGTTATTGATAACTTATTGTATACAGCCATATTCACCTTGTTCTTGGGGCTGGGGGTGGTGTAACTGGACTGTCCTTTACTTGGAGGTGGGGGCTTCTTCTCTACAGTGCTGTACACAGTAGTGTGCGCCTCCAGCGTGATGTGTGGTGTTCCAGTATCGGTGTTCTGTAAACATGAAGCCACATTCTCAGATACTCTCTCACCATAGTGGCACAAACAGCTGCACCCAGAAGGAATCAACCCACAGGAATCAAACTCGGTGGGTGGGTTTGACAGAGAGAGACATGCTAATGATTCCAGTTTCACTCAACAGCCACGACTGCAGACATACAGCGAGTAGTGGTGTCCTCCATGAGTCATCTTGTTAGTGCAGCACCATCGGCAGAAGGCTATCCTTAATACCACGCCAACGGCAAATGGTATCGTGCCAGACTGTCGTGGAGAGACAGACTTCTGTATGTGTAGCTCAATAAATATTGATCATATCAGTCTAAATTTATCATCAGTTATTGATCCTGGTCACCTTTATCCTCCTTCCCAACACACCTGCACTCCCACACCTCCTTCTGGGTGCAGTCTATACACTGGATTTCATGCTACGATCCCCACATGATCAGATACATGTATATATTTATATTTTTATTTATATTATGTGTCTGAATATCTACAGGAATAAGAGTGATTCAGTCTTACCTCCACTTCTGCATAGACAGTGTCCTCACACTGCATGTCACCTGTACAGGTTTGATTGGACAAGGAAAAATTAACCCTTCAAGTCACTGAGGAACAGTAACTGTAGACACCGTCAAAGTCACTTTGTGTAGCTGCTGTACAATCATTTATTCTGATGCACAGTCGGTGAAACACACTGGGATAATATTACGAGGCGGTAACAGACATAAAGGAGGTCTCAGTCCAGCAGTGACACTGAGGCATAACTTCTGGACACCTCAGTGTCACTGCTGGACTGAGAATCATCCACCAACCACCAAAGCTTGTGTGTTTAAGGTGGTAGTAACTTCAGGCTCCTGCAGGTGGCGCTGCACAAGGATGATGTGTCTATAAATTCCTGCAGGGTGTGAGTGACGGGATCCATAGATTGGGACGAGGTGCTACAGTCCAGGAAATGTATTGATTTACTCAGCACAATAATCTGGGTGGTCCGAAGGTGGACCAACATTGGCAGGGTGCTGACTTTATCAAGCCAGTGTACCAATATATGCTTACTGTCTGGGTTACTGGGTGGATGAAAACGATACCCCCTTCCAAACTGACTCAGGTGGGTAGTTGGCATGTTGTTCATTTCCTAAGCCATTCCAGAAAACCTGAGTTTCAGTGACCAGCTGTATTAGCTCTCCCCACTCAGCGGTAACACCAGTTTAGCGACTGACTGACTACCACGTTCTGTGACTGGAGTTCTGGAGTTTATAATTCAGGGATATTAATAATCATTAATATTCACACTGAACACGCATCTGAGGTAAACAGCCCATACCTGTCGATTTCCTCCGGCGAAGACATAAACGAATAAAGACCGCTATCAGAGTGATGATGATGATGATGATGACTACGGCACCCCCACCAAGCAGCAGCCAGTTTAGTGGACTGGTTCCTCCTAATGGGGGAGGGGGAGTTACTCATTTCGTTGGTCTTACAGGTACAGAGCAGGTTACATACCAGGATGTGTCTGTGTACACACCTTCACCTTCATCAGCACAGAGTCGTTCAAGTTCTACCGTCTCCAGAACAGCCTCCTTCCAGCTAACTGGGTTGCTATGGTTACAGATGATGGAGCTGCCATTGATGGACAGGGAAAGGGTGATGCCTCTGGGTGATGTCACTTCCTTCTCCTCACAGATTTTATTATAACACCTGGAGCTGATTGAGAGGTCATGACCTCTACAGGTGAGAGTGATGTTACAGGTGTAGTTGCTTGACTGGGGAGTCAGGACTGGAGCCTCCACTGGATCTGAGGTAAACATATATAGACATTGAGAATATTAGAATGTTATATAGTCATATAAACAACAACAAAAAAGATGCAGAGTGACTGCGTAGCTGATGATAGCTTGTTGCTAACCAGCTGCTAAGGTGCTAAAAATGAATAGGCATCTATGGAGGGAACGATGGATGAATAAGCAACATGTAGTGTGGGTCAGTATGTCTGAGGATTAGAGTTTGGGGATCTGTCCTGAGTGAGTACATGCAGTTTGGTGGTTGTAGACTAAAAGGTACGATGGCCAAGAAGTGCAAAACAAATTGAAATGGGATTGGGCCTATATGGTAAGGATTGGCCTGGGTGCTGGTCATAACTCGGGCGCCAGGGGGCAGCAGCGAACTGGTAATCAGTCCTAATATCCTGCACCTGGTGAATGGGCTATATAAGCAGTCTGGGTTGCTGGTTCTTTGCTACACCGGGGGTGTGTGAGGTTCTGGTCGGTAATGAAAGAGGGCTGAGTGTTTGTGTTGGCTATGAAGGCAGGGGTGGCTGTTTTGGTCTTCTTCTTTTAGTCTTAGTTTCAAAGTGAATGTATTTAAGCTGTTTCTACTGGCTTATTTCAGATCAGAGATTTTCAAATGGCCAAACTCATCATTTTAATCTAGCCTGACTAGCCATGGGTTAGCCTTAGGCTTAAGTTAAGTAGGCTTGGGGGGTGGGGGTAAACTACATGTATGTGCAACTACACTTTTTTCTTTTAAACAGCTCAACACCACTGACCAACAGGGAAAGTGGTGGGCTAGTTAGTTACCACTGAGGGTCAACACTAAAACCAACTAAAACTAGCCCACAGCAGAACTCAGTAAAACACAGCCAACACATTAAACACTATTTACAACAACCACAACAAAGATGTCTCTTAGGCCAGGAGAGTGGCATCTCTGGAGGGCACACTCTGCATCGTCATGCTAGCACAGCCCAGGCTGGACCACATAATGTTAATAAAGCACAGAGAGGAAAAACCTCCTAGATTGTTTTGGATCTAATAATGGCATAGCCACTAGGGGGCTGTAGAAAGGGCAATACAATACTATGACAGCTGGGTGGTGGTGGTTGTTGTTGTTTAATTTCTATAACCTCTGATTCATTTAGTCATATTATAAACAGTGTTTGTGCTTCTTGTAACAAAGTACTGTAACACTATCATTACTGACTTTTGTTATTTGCATTATTTACACAATGTTAATAATATGCAACACCTCAGAGACGCAGTCAGAGTTCTGAAGCAGTGACGTGGTGATGGTGTGCTAGTGTGTGTTGCACTGGTGTGAGTGGATCAGGGTTATAAACCACAAGTCTAATCATTTCCATGATCGTCTTCAAACTGTAGTTTAGGGATGTAAGACTTACCCAACACAGAGAGTCTGTACTCAGCAACTACAGAGTGGGTTAAATAACACAATGGGCCTGTGTTTAAGCTTGTGTGTGTGTGTGTGTGTTAAGCTACACTATGTTGCCAAAAGTATTCACACACATATAAACTTGAGTGACATCCCATGTTTAATCCATAGGGTAATATGATGGGCCCACCCTTTACAGCTTTAACAGCTTCTACTCTTCCTGGAAGGTCTTCCACTGGGTTTAGGAATGTGTTTTATATTTATTGAGCTACATATACAGATGTAGATGGTGGAGTGACACCAGGTGTGTTGTGTTGTTGTGCTGTGCTGTGTTGGGACTGCATTTTTCCTGCCTCAGAATTCCACACTGTAACACTTACCCAACACAGAGAGTCTGTACTCAGCAACAACTGTGACCCGGGCAGCAGATCCTTTCGCTTCATACAGTCCACTATCAGTCTTCTGTAGGTTCTTCAGGGTCAGACTGTAGTTTCTATAATTGAACTCCACTCTGCCTTCATAACCAGGATACGGTCTAGTTTTATTAGTTTCCTTATAATATTTTAGAATATTATTTGTTTTGTTAAAAACCCAGATGAAATCATCAAACTCCGGTACAGGAAGCTGTATGTCCAGCTGAACAGAATCTCCAACTGATCTGAACACATCACTGGACCCTGCAGAGAGAGAATAAAGTGGTATGTGATGTATATAAAGGTGTTTACTTTAGTAATTAATATAAAGTACAGAAACATTCAGGTGTTTACTGAGTGTAATGCTTCCGGGTTCTCCTCCTGCATACAACTACACAACCCATCAGCCATCTCTGCATGACGATATACCCCTGTGCTCTCAATCCACCAATCACAACCCATTCAGCCTCACCCGAGTTCTAATCTGCCTCACCTGTCCCTCGTTACCTTCCCTGTATATATACCAGTCTGTTCATGCTTCCTCTTTGTGTGGTGTTGCCCACTTGTTGACCTGCTGAGTGGGATTCGTGTGCCACGGTGTGCCACGCTGGTTCTGTCGTTTGGTGCTCCCTGTAGTTTGTTTGCTAGGCCTATCTCACTCGTTGGTTTGATCCTGGCTTGTTCTATGCTTTATGGCTCTGTTGTCTCTGTATCTGGTATATACGCTCTGATTGGTTTGTCTGATTCCCTGTTTGTTTAATAAACGAGATTGTCTTTTAGTTCTGCTCACGGCGAGGTTCGTATGCCAGATGTTTGACTGAGAGGACAATTTTGATGGAAGTCATTATTATTATTATCATATACATATATCTCTCTGTTTGTCTTTCTGTCTCTGTCTGTGCGTCTCTCTATCTCTCTCTCTCTCTTTCTCTGTGACTGTGTCTCTCTGTTTGTTTCTGTCTCACCTTGACTGTCAATTTGTCTGTGTCTCTCCTTTTTTATTTAATGCTATTTCATGCAGTCAATATGAGAATGAAATACACATTTTAATCTTTCTTCCCCATTTCCTAGATGCAAAAAATGACCTCATATCTCTGTAAGTTGGCTTGTGTGCTCTTCTTATCAGTGAGAGTTGAGAGAGGGTGAGTTTCAGTTTAAAAACACAAATTAAATTAAATTATAATAACTGCAGATTTACAGTCAGCAGGGTCCTCTGTGGATCATTCCTCAGTCAGGGATATATCAGGTGGAGAGGCTGATCATTCTGCTAGTTTTGAAAGTTTAGGGCCACTATCTGCTGTTAGTGCTGCACACAGCGGAACATTTAACCCACCCATGAAGTGAAACAGGCACATGCACACACGAGGGGGCAGTGAACAGACTTGCCCAGAGCAGTGGGCAGCCCTATCCACGGCACCTGGAGAACCTTGCTCAAGGGGACCTCAGTTGTTACAAAGCAGTGACTCAGGAGTTCCTTTACATCGCAGTGTGCTGGTACTGCCTGAGATGGAACGTGGAAGCAATGCAAATGTGATATGTGCTATTATATGAATCTGCTGTTCTTGTGTTTATGGCTTGGTGCTGTTCAGGTCCAGCATCGTCATAGGTGCAAATCTCTCTCTGTATTAGGGTTAGTGGTTAGTGGTGTAAACCAGCTGCTAAAATAGTCTCCTTCACCACAGCTTTCAGTTTAGGACCAGCATGGTGCATTATCTGTATCTGGATGAATGGAAGGAGACCATCCTCCTCATCCTGGAGCTGGGAATTATCAGGGCTTGGTTGCTGTGAATGGACAAACATGAGGCTGCTGGTTTATCTCAAGTCTTTGTGTTGTTTTGATATGCCAGTTTATTCATTTTTAACAATAAAATGCGATTATTATTTATTACATTTACTACAATTTATTATTTACTACAATTATTATTGTTATAGTTATTATATAAGTATGTTAATGATTATATAATACAATATAATTATAATTAATTGTTATTACTAATTATTATTATAAACAACAACAGTAATGACAATAATAATAATAACTAGCATGTTCTGTACATTTTGCCCAGCAGTAGGTTCCCAAATAACCCAGGTTGGGTTGTTTTAGCCAATAATCTGTTTCATGTGTAAATAAAGGATCTAACTCCCTCTAGATCACAGATGGAGCTAAAAGTTGTAAGGAATGAAATGAAATCTTATCTGGTACTGTTAAGAGTGTATAAGAATAAGAAAAAGACTGAATGATATTATTTTTAATGAGACTGATTTTCTGAACCTTGGTAAGAACACAGACTGGGCTGGGTAACCTGCAAAGCAACCCCTGCCCACCAGAGGGAAGTACAGAGACTACTTACAGGGAGCTCTCTCTCACCTCCGTGCTCCGTATTGGGTTAGAACTAGGTCATTACAGTAGCCTATGTCCGTCTGAACCAGCATCTGCATGATTCCAGATCCAGGCAGTTTTCCCAGGAATCCTCTGTTATAGAGCCGGATCATGCCCCAAACCTCAAACCTGTTACCTAACCAGCCCGGTCTCCTGATTTCAGTGCCCTAGAACCTCTTAAAGAACATACCGAACAGAACCCAAACCAAACTCGCCAGAACCGGATAGCTTTGAGGGAAGCAAGGACAACACAGCACCGTCATGCTATTCAGAGAAAGCCAACATTTAGACCCAGTTATATTATCTTGCCTTGAAATTTAGTTTTTAATATCTGTCATTTAAAGAAGCTGACATGAACTAAACGAGCTCTCTGAAGTGAAGTATGATAAGTCATGCTTAAGCTACTCCAGAGTCACACCTCAGTAAGCACCTGATACTGATCACTCCATCACTGATATGGAAATCACTAAGATGATACTGAGTATAATACAGTATAACCTCTACAGACTGATATACAGAAGTGCTGAAGAGTCATTACCTGCGACTGAGCCCAAAACGGAGACCACCAAACCCAGCTGCAGCATCACCACCATCGTACCGTGTAGAGAACTACTCCGTCTCAGAGACAGTGAAAATGAAGCTCATCATGATTAACAGGAAGAGTGGTCTGCTGGTGTTTTGACCCCTGCCTGTCTAGATGTTATATATATAGGACTGGTCCAGATGAAGCCACTTCACACTTACCTACTAGCCTGCGGTTACGGATGTGTATACGCACATGTATGTATGGATGTGTTTCAGTAGTGTGGGACGTTTAAATACTTCAGAAATAAAGCTATAAGCTTTATTTAATTTAATAAGGCTATAAGACAAGATAACCTAAGCGCTGAGACCATGTCTAACACAACCCACATCCTTCCTGTGCTTGGGGTGGTAAAAGAGTAGGAGGGAGTTTTTGCACGCTTCTATATAGACCCATCTATAGCATCTAGGGTTAGGGTTAGAACTCCTAATCATGCAGTGGAAGGTTTTTCCACCAGCGTGAAATGAGTTTTATTCCAGTTAGCTCGCCTAATTTTGAACCATTTGATGCTGTTGACAAAAAAAAAAACAATCGGATCAAGCACCAACCAAGGTGACATCTACTGGCTTTGTCAGTCGTTGAGGAAAGAGATGGCATCAATGGCGAGATGGACTGGGCATCAATGGCGAGATGGATTGGGAGCACCTTCTAGCAGTAGTGAGAGGATCCATAGAGTGAACACGATGATCAAGGTGGTCCCACAAGTGCTCATTTGAGTTCAATCTGGGGAATAAGGGGGCCGGGGTAGTACCTGGAAGTCTTCATCAAGCTCTTCCAACCAGTGTTGAGCATATCTAGTCGCGTGGCATGGCGCATTGTCTTGCTGGAAGATCCCATCCGCCCCAGGAAAGACAATCAGCATGTATGAGTATACATGATCTACAGAAGTCATTCCCAAATATATAGCCTATTGCACATCTTATCTACACACCAAGCCAGCTAATGATAAGTGTCTTCCTTCATGACCTGTGTGCAGGCCATAATAATGTGACTCGACTGTATCATAGGCATACCTATATCATACGTCATTTATCACTAATCTGGAAACTCTGTCTGGCTGTTTGTCATTTTGCCTTTACCAGACAGAAGTAAGTAAATTAGCATGAGCTCCTAATGTTGATATGACAAGCGAGCACAATATCAGGCCCTTCGCTGGAAGTAGATCATTCCTTTTGATTCTAATTTGACCAAACGAGGGAAGTGTTACTTCTGGTTTCTGTTTGGTTATTTTGGTTTCTCATTGGTCACAGGCAATAGGTCTATATTTAGTCCATAGAGGTGCTGGTCATAAAATTAAAATGTCATGAAAAGGTTGATTTTTTTCAGTAATTCCATTCAAAAACTTGTATGTTATATTCATTCATTACACACAGACTGATATTTCAAGTGTTTATTTCATTTAATTTTGATGATTATAACTGACACCTAATGAAAACCCCAAATTCAGTATCTCAGAAAATTAGAATATCGCTAATCAAGACCAATACGAAAAAGGATTTTTAGAAATGTTGGCCAACTGAAAAGTATGAACATAAAGTATGAGCATGTACACACTCAGTACTTAGTCGGGCTCCTTTTGCCTGGATTACTGCAGAACTGCGGCGTGGCATGGAGTGGATCAGTCTGTGGCACTGCTCAGGTGTTATGAGAGCCCAGGTTGCTCTGATAGTGGCCTTCAGCTCTTCTGCATTGTTGGGTCTGGCGTATCGCATCTTCCTCTTCACAGTACCCCATAGATTTTCTATGGGGTTAAGGTCAGGCGAGTCTGCTGGCCAGTTAAGAACAGGGGTCCTTCAACCAGGTACTGGTAGCTTTGGCACTGTGTGCAGGTGCAGAGTCCTGCTGGAAAATGAAATTTGCATCTCCATAAAGTTGGTCAGCAGCAGGAAGCATGAAGTGCTCTAAACCTTCCTGGTAGACGGCTGCGTTGACCTTGGACCTCAGAAAACACAGTGGACCAGCACCAGCAGATGACATGGCACCCCAAACCATCACTGACTGTAGAAACTTTACACTGGACCTCAAGCAACGTGCATTCTGTGCCTCGCCTCTCTTCCTCCAGACTCTGGGACCTGGATTTCCAAAGGAAATGTAAATTTACTTTCATCAGAGAACAGAACTCTGGACCACCCAGCAGTCGGGTTCTCTTGTCTTTAGCCCAGGCGAGACGCTTCTGACGCCGTCTCTTGGCTGGACACGAGGACTGCGACAGCTGAAACCCATGTCCTGCATACGTCTGTGGGTGGTGGTTCTGGAAGCCCTGACTCCAGCTGCAGTCCACTCTTTGTGAATCTCCCCCACATTTTTGAATGGGTTTGGTTCCACACTCCTCTCCAGGGTGCGGTTATCCCTACTGCTTGTACACTTTTCTCTACCACACCTTTTCCTTCCCTCCGCCTCTCTATTAATGTGCTGGGACACAGAGCTCTGTGAACAGCCAGCCTCTTTACCAATGACCTTCTGTGTCTTGTCTCCTTGTGAAAGGTGTCAGTGGTCGTCTTTTGGACAGCTGTCCAGTCAGGAGTCTTCCCCATGATTGTGTAGCCTACAGAACTGGACTGAGAGACCAGTTAAAGGCCTTTGCAGGTGTTTTGAGTTAATTAGCTGATTAGAGTGTGGCACCAGGTGTCTTCCATATTCAACCTTTTCACAATATTTTCTGAGATACTGAATTTGGGGTTTTCATTAGTTGTCAGTTATAATCATCAAAATTAAAGCAAATAAACACTTGAAATATATCAATGTGGAATGAATGAATAATATAATAAAGTTGAATGAATAATAAAGTTTCACTTTTTGAATAGAGTTACTGAAATAAATAAACTTTTTCATGATATTCTAATTTTATGACCAGCACCTGTATATAGAACCCTCTAGGTTCCCTCTTTTTGAGCTAATGTATAGACTAGTCCTCAGTGCTAGTGCTGTAGAAGATGAGAGGAGTGTCACCTTTTAACTGAGAAACTAGTATGTGGTATCTAGAAAAGGCCTCTACAGGTTGGCCACCCACCAGGTTGTCTTTCAGGAACACCATGGACCTGGCTGTTAGCTGGTATGGCTTTGTGTTTTCCACTCTGTCTACTATTAATTGATGATCATTTTGCAGGCATGTAATGATATGGGGTCAATGGAAATCCTACTGCTTTAGCCAAATACGACCTTTTGGACTATTGTACACTTCACTACATAACTTTGTGTGGACAGTTTGGGGAAAATCTTTCCTGTTCCAGCATGACTGTAGGCCCGGTGCCCAAACAAGGTCCATAAAGGCTGGTTTGGTGGTTCCAACACCTGTGGCATGAGCTAGTATGAAGATTGGGAGTCAGGCCCTTTTTCTAATATCAGTGTCTGACCCACAAAAATTCCCACCAGCACACCCCGGAATCATGTAGAAAGCCTTCCCGGAAGAGTGGCAGCTGTTATAGCCACAAAGTTGGGACCATCTCCATATTCACTCCTATGATTTGGCATAAAAGCTTCTGTAGGGAGAATGTGTATGTGTCCCAATACTTTTGTCCATATAGTGAAGCTCCAAGGATGAGCACGGAAAACCGCAAACTACCTTAACTCATCTTTAAAACCAAAAGTGATGGACAGCAAATGATGCTCTCCCTGAGGGAGAGGGCCCCACCTAGTGACCAGCCACTGACACACAATGCATCTTAAGTGCTGTATAGGAATTGCACAGTAGGAAGCTCTTTACTGCTCCCTACAAATGAACCTGACCCTAACCCTAACCCATCGTCAGGTCATCTCAGGATACACACTCTCAGGACACTTCTTGCACCGGCCACCACAGGTCGGACTAACTGGAGTTCTAAGGACTTTGCTCCAGCTCCTTCTCACCTGAGCTCCTCCCGTACCTGCCCCCCCTCACCTGCTTCACACCCCAGCTCATTATCCCTGCCTTTAAAAAGTCTTCCCTTTGGCTAGGTGTCTGTGGAGCATTAACCTCTGGACTGTTGACTGGCTTTTGCACTAGTCTCTGTCTCATTGTCCTCAGTTTCCTCAAGCCTTCTGGTACCTTTGAACATCTATTGTATTTTTTGACCGGAGTGTTCCCCCGGTTCCTTACCCTTGAGCCTTTCAGACCCTCAGGCCCTTCGTTTTTGTGGTTTGTGTATTTCTTTTTTTTCCAGATCTTTGTTTTTTTTGGTGTCATTTTTGAGATTTCTGTGTTGTGTTTGAGATTTCTGAGTGTTGTACTTTTGGACTTTTTGTGTGTCACGTTTTTGCCATTTCTGTCTGGACCCCCTCTCTGTGTCTGAGCTCAAATTGCTGAAATTGTAAACAAACTATATGTGGATATTAACTTGATTCTTAACACTGCTAGTAGTTTTGGGTCAGGGTTAGAAACTGTTGGGGGAACATTTAATTTTGTAACACTGTACCACCATTCCAGCACTTTACTTCACCGTACCAACATTCCAGCATTTCACCGTACCACCATGACATCACTTCACTTCAGCACAATACATTTATTTAGACTGATATGATCAATATTTATTGAGCTACACATACAGTCTCTCAGTATGGCATCGGGCCCCCATGTCAACTCAACACACCAGACGTCTCAGTATGGAGCTCTAGAGGTTCCTAATGGTGTCCTGTGATAATCCATCCCATGCAGTTTGAACATCCTCACACAGTTCCTGCAGATGGTGCGGTAGGGGTGAGGTGGAAGGACACCAGGCCTTCTGGACGTGTGACAACAAACCGTCCATCTCGGTGCTGACCACAGTGCCTCCACACACGGATTCGTTGGGCGTCTCCACCAAGACTAAAGTGGGACTCGTCACTGAAGATGACCCGCTGCCATTCTGAGTCACTCCATGACAGTCTGGTACGACACCACTGCAGTCTTGGGGACGTTGCCGTCGTGTAAAGGACCGTTGTCGTAATGGTGCATGTAGTCCTGCGTGGTGCAGCCGTCACAAACGCTAATTAACCATCAACTACTGTTCGTCATCATAGCCAATTTACCTGGAAAGTTAATAAGCCAAACATTCACCAGCCATGGTCACAAACACTTCCCACGTCCCAGTAACATGTCAATCATAGCAGTGGTGTGTGTGTGTAGCACGTAGATGGTAGCAGCTTTCGTATCCGCCTCTACTAACAGCATTATTAGTGTTAGTCTAAAGTGCAGGCAGGGTGACTACAGTCTGCTCTCGTTCACAGGGAGTCATGAAAAGAAAGAGGAAGGATAACTGCAGTTGCTGTGACGTTGTTGTTATTCTGCAGAAACAAGAACTGAGTTGAGAGAAGTGGGAAAATACGAGCGAGTCACATGACTGATGATTCCAAGAGATGCGTTAGTGTTTCTAGTGATAGAACAGCTCAGCTGGTCCGGCCTGAAGCGAGCATGATGATGCTGACAGGGCATCAGAGCAGCTGATGTGCCAGTGTATGAGCACCAGGTAAATAAGGCCATATGATGACATCATAGCAGTCTCCACATATGTACACTCATCAGAATAGGAACCTATAGCTAAGCTGAAAGGCCGCAGGCACAGGCTAACGCGTGCAGCGCTCGGTTCAGGCTGCGGTTCTGAAAGTGAAACAGCTGTGAAATCACGGGAGATCTTCTCAATCGACTGTGGGAGTCAAGATCGGCTTTCAGTTCTCGCAGTCGGTGCACCTCCATCCAGTTTGGCTTGCCTTGGTGGCTTGGGTATCTGCTTGAATAAAAGCACACAGAGAAAAATACTAATAACTAATTCATATTCAGAGTTTACAGTTTCATAATGAAATCAGAGTTAGCAGTCCATAGAGCAGGGTTACAGGATTTCCCCTCCCATGCCTCCCATGTGGGGGTGGTGGGAATATCTATCCATCTGAACTTTTCTACTACTAGAATAATAACCCGGTTGCTTTAAGTAGCAGGATTGGATTAACCAGCACCAGCCAGTAGTGGGCCAACACCCTATACAGTACTGTCCTTATATCCATCCGGATTTGAACCCCTCTACCGTGCTCTAGCTGGATCATAAAGTTTCAGAGACAAATGGTGGTCGTCTTCACCTTGTTCACTGCCTTGTTCTCCGGAGCCGGAGTGCTCAGACTGGACTTTCTTACACTTGTAGGTTGTGGCCTCTCCCCTATAACACAGTACACAGCAGACGATATCTCCCGCACCACAGGTGGTGTTGCTGCACGAACGTTCTGTAGATATGAATAAAACACATTGTCATATAATCATATAATACTGTACATTGTGTTTCACGTTACATTGCGTAGAAGATTTTAACGTTGGCATAATTAATCAAACCAACATTTAAATACTCAATCAACTCATATCAACTCAAACTCATAATCAAAATACAGCTGCACCCAGAAGGAACCAGCCCACAGGAATGAAACCTGGTGGGTAGGTTTGATATTGTGAGACATGCTAGTGGTTCAGTTTTCACGCTCGGCTGTGCATGTGACATAGGCCAGGACAGGCCTTATCTCTTTACCTGACTCAAAGGTCATCCTGTTGTGCGTGCGTTTTCATTCTGACTCGTGCTGTGGTGTTGTGGGCACCTTTGCTAGTAAAGTAGACCTCAGAGAAGAGCGCGAAAGAAATCTGAGTTCTTGGAAGGGTTGGAGAGGACTGGCATCACACGGTTCTGGGACGCGGGATGGCCTAAATGACGTATTGCGTGCCGTACTGGTCACACTGAAACCACCATTGCACTCTGTTGGGAGCAGTGGATAGAAGAAGGCAAGCACCAGTGACATGATGGATCTAGGAGATCTACACCAACCGCAGAGAGTGCAGCATGACCCAACAGCCACCACTGGACATCCAGCGAGCAGTGGTGTCCTCCATGAGTCATCCTGTTAGTGCAGCACCATTGGCAGACGGCTGCACCACGCAGGACTACATCCACACAGACCGTTACCACGACTGTCCTTAACACCACGTCACCGTCACCAAAGACTGCAGTGGTGTCGTACCAGACTGTCATGGAGTGACTCAGAATGGCAGCGGGTCATCTTCAGTGACGAGTCCCGCTTTAGTCCTGGTGGAGACGCCCAACGAATCCGTGTGTGGAGGCACCGTGGTCAGCACCAAGATGAACGGTTTGTCGTCACACGTCCAGAAGGCCTGGTGTCCCTCCACCTCCACCCCTACCGCACCATCTGCAGGAACTGTGTGAGGATGTTCAAGCTGCATGGGATGGATTATCACAGGACACCATTAGGAACCTCTACAGCTCCATACCGAGACGTCTGGCGTGTTGGGTTAGCAAACACGGCGGCCCGACGCCAAACTGAGAGACAGACTTCTGTGTGTGTAGCTCAATAAATATTGATCATATCAGTCTAAATTTATCATCAGTTATTGATCCTGGTCACCTTTATCCTCCTTCCCAACACACCTGCACTCCCACACCTCTTTCTGGGTGGAGCTGTTCTGTTGATGATGAGTGTAGTCTGAGGTTAATGTCTGAATGTCTGCAGGAATAAGAATGATTGATTAAATCTCACCTCAATTTCTGCATAGACACTTCCCTGGCATTGTGCGACACCTGTACAGATTTGAATTGGTTAGGAACGCTTCACATTAACACAGCTCTTCATTTCCACAGCTATGTAGTTAAACTGATATACAGCCAGGTTTACACAGTTTGTACAATTTGTGTTGCATACCAAAATACGATCCTTCTGAAATCGACTGCTTGTTACTCTGAGGCTTCTGGGAAAGAACTGTAGCTCCCTCCAGTCCCCTCAATCCTACAACACAAGATATACTGGCCCTAAAGACAAGTTACAGCCCCAACACGTAGACAGCTTTGATTCTAAACCAGATCCATGCAGTTTATCCAAGAGATCTCCTTGGCTACAATATATTAGTATGTCAATGGTCTCATCCCACCACCCACAGTCTGATCACATCATCAAGACTCGTAAGTCTATTATTAAATTACTATTATTGAATAGAAAACAATTAAAACAGTCATATATCAGGGTTCTGTACTGGACACCATAACTTTATCTACCTCTTATTAACATATACAAACAAATTCACTTTTTCACTATTGCACTTTATCCCTCTATTTATGTAATATATTTTAATTTTCATATGTCATTTCTGCACTATACATTTCTTATTGCTTTTTTATATTTTTGATTATATACAATTCCATATACATCTTTATTTTAATACTCTGCTGCTGTATATTCCATATACTCTGTTCTTTAATACTCTGCTGCCAGTTGCAATGGAATTTGGTTCTTTTTTTGTGAATGTCATAAGTGTAACCTCCAACATGATCTGCTCTTCATTTAGCCCATATCTATTAATATAGAGAACCATATTAAAATATTTGGACGAATAAAAACATTGGCTTTAAGGATTCTGCTTTATGTTGTAGGAACTTCACATCACACAAGGACAGCTGTTTTAATTCTGGTGATTTTAGGGTTGCTGTCATTCTGCTGGACCTGTCTTCTGTTGAGCTACAGATGTCTTAACATTTTAGAATTCTAGAAATCTACATTATAGATGTTATTGCTGCAGTCCAGAGTTCATCACTCCATCAAAGGATGGCAACCTGTCCAGGTCCAATAGCAGCAAAACAGCCTCACAGTAAGATACTGCCACCGCCATGTTTCACAGCTGGGATGAGGTTCCTATGCTGGAGTTTTGCCTAACTCCTCTCTAATCTCTAATTAAAGTCATGATAAATAACTTTTCTGGCCAATCCCTCCACATGACGTTATTTCTGCCATCCTCTGACTCATCTAGCTGGTCTTCCTGGAGAATAAAGGCTTTCTCTATCTTATCATTCCATACATGCTGCTCTTATTCAGCCTGAGGTTTGCTTAATGATAGACTCATGATATTAACCAATATACAAGAGGCCAGCATATCCTACCTGTGACCTTCCAGAATATTCTGGACCTTAATCTTGTCATTTTAGTTGGATGACCATTCATGGGAACAGAAAACAGGGTGCAATTTCTGCCTGGCAGTGGATCGGTAAAGTTCGAATTCATCAAATTAATTGGGACCTCTTCCAGCCTAATAAGCTGGAGGCTAATACAAATACATTTCTGAGTGCCCTGAATTCTATTTTATAATTTATTGAGACAGGGAATAAACATGTCCATATATATGATAAATATGTTTTGCCTAAGACGTTACTGATGGATCACTTTCTTCAATAAATGGATGGAAAAAACATACAAGTGTTAGCTGGTCTCTCGTTATCTGTTACTATGACTTAAATAAGCTCTGGTTATGTTTTAGGTCACATTCACCAAACTAAAATTCACAAAATAAACGTTTCAGACTTTCAGGCTTATGCTCTGCACATATTTGATATTTGGACCTGGATGATGTCCATAAATACCAGGGTAAAGTGTGATGTCATTGTGTTAGCTCCTACTAAGGCCTTGTTGGTATGCATAAAGAGAGGATGTAAAGAGAGGAGGATAAATGTTTACATTCACATTAAACATGGAAACACAGAACAGGGTCGTACCTGCTGATCTCCTCCGGCGGCGGTATATCAGTAATATGCATATGGCAGCAATCACAGCGATGACAACCAGCGTAACCCAGACAAGCCACGATGAGCCTGGGTTCTGTTGATGCTTGGCTTCTAGAAAGAAATACAGAGTGGGTTAAATAACACAGTGGGCCCAGGTTTAAGCTTGTGTGTGTTAAGCTACACTATGTTGCCAAAAGTATTCACACACACATGAACTTGAGTGACATCCCATGTTTAATCCATAGGGTAATAAGATGGGCCCACCCTTTACAGCTATAACAGCTTCTACTCTTCCTAAAAGGTCTTCCAATGTGTTTATGGGAATCACACATAAACAACAAATGTCTGTTTTTTTACTGGGAGCGTGGCGCCTCCTAAGAGGAACTTATGACCACACCCCCTAAGTTTAACACAGGGTGTTAAAACCTCCCAGATTTTCCTTACACTGATGCAATAGCCACTAGGTGATTGTCAGAAACAGATCAATAACCCAACACTGTAACCGTCAGAGTGTGGCTTTTCTTCATACTCATTTAACTACAGTTGTGGAGGTGTGTTTACTCAATACACTGATCATCAAAAGAACAACTGCACTCAGAAGGAAGTGTGGGACTGCAGATAAAGGTTACCAGAAACAATAAATTTTGACAAATTTTGACTGATAAGATCAATATTTATTGAGCTACACGTACAGATGTAGATAGTGGAGGTGGAGTGACACCAGGTGTGTTGTGTTGTGTGTTGTTCTGTTTTTGTGTAGTGCTGTGCTGTGTTGTGTTGTGTAGTACTGTGTTGTTGTGTGTTGTGCTGTGCTGTGTTGGGACTGCATTTTTCCTGCCTCAGAATTCCACACTGTAACACTTACCCAACACAGAGAGACTGTACTCAGCAACAACTGTGACCTGGGCAGCAGACGCTTTCACTTCATACAGTCCACTATCAGTCTTCTGTAGGTTCTTCAGGGTCAGACTGTAGTTTCTATAATTGAACTCCACTCTGCCTTCATAACCAGGATACGGTCTAGTTTTATTAGTTTCCTTATAATATTTTAGAATATTATTTGTTTTGTTAAAAACCCAGATGAAATCATCAAACTCCGGTACAGGAAGCTGTATGTCCAGCTGAACAGAATCTCCAACTGATCTGGACACATTACTGGACCCTGTAGAGAGAGAATAAAGTGGTATGTGATGTAAGGACTGTATATGAAGGTGTGTACAGTGACTGTAGTTTACTTTAGTAATTAAAAGGAACAATCAGGTGTTTAAGTGTCACACCTCCTCCTGCATCCGATGTTCCAAACTACACAACCCATCAGCCATCTCTGCATGACGATATACCCCTGTGCTCTCAATCCACCAATCACAACCCGTTCAGCCTCACCTGAGTTCTAATCTGCCTCACCTGTCCCTCGTTACCTTCCCTGTATATATACCAGTCTGTCCGCACTTCCTCTTTGTGTGGTGTTGCCCAGCTGAGTGGGTTTGGTGCCTCTCTGGTTTTGACTTTTTCTGGTTTCTGTCGTTTGGTGCTCCCTGTAATTAAGTTTCAGTCTTTGGTTTGATCCTGGCTTGTTCCATGTTTCATGTCTCTGTATCTGGTATATACGCTCTGGGTTGGGTTGTCTGATTCCCTGTTTGTTTAATAAACCAGCCTGTCTTTTAGTTCTGCTCAGGTCGAGGTTTGTATGCCAGATGTGTGATTGAGAGGACAATTTTGATAGAAGTCATTATTATTATCATATACATATATCTCTCTGTTTGTCGTTCTGTCTCTGTCTGTGCGTCTCTCTATCTCATCTTCAGTTGTTACTGTCGGTTCAGGGAATTGAACCGCCAACCGTCTGGTCATAAGGCAGGTGCACAGACACCCACATGATTTCAGGAGCATGTATAGATAATAATGTTCATGACTGAAATCTGATATGTGATATTATATGAATCTGCTGTTCTGGTGTTTATGGCTTGGTGCTGTTCAGGTCCAGCATCGCCATAGGTGCAAATCTCTCTCTGTATTAGGGTTAATGGTTAGTGGTGTAAACCAGCCACTAAAATAATCTCTTTCACCACAGCTTTCAGTTTAGGACCAGCATGGTGCATTATCTGTATCTGGATGAATGGAAGGAGACCATCCTCCTCATCCTCATCAGGACATGGTTGCTGTGAGAGGACAAACATGAGGCTGCTGGTTTATCTCAAGTCCTTGTGTTGTTTTGATATGCCAATTCATTTGTACTGGAATAAATCTGGAATAAAATGATACATTGAATAAATAATATGTGATAAATAATTTATGAAACATTTATTATTGTTATAATTATTATATAATATAATTATGTTCATTATTATTTAATACAATATAATTACAATGAATTGTTATTAACAATTATAATTACTATTATTATAATTAGCATCTTCTGTACAATATTTTCCCAAATAACCCAGATTGGGCTGTTTTAGCCAATAATCTGTTTCATGTGTAAATAAAGGATCTACATAACTCCCTCTAGCTTACAGGTGGAGCTGAAAGTTGAGGAAAATGAATGAGCCTCTTATCTGGTAGATGTTATTGTAAAGAGTGTGTAAGAATAAGAGAAAAAGACTGAATGATATTATTTTTTGTGAAATTGATTTTCTGAACCTTGGTAAGAACACAGACTGGGCTGGGTAAAGCAACCCCCGGCCACCAGAGGGAAGTACAGAGCCTACTTACAGGGAGCTCTCTCTCACCTCCGTGCTCCGTATTGGGTTAGAACTAGGTCATTACAGTAGCCTATGTCCGTCTGAACCAGCATCTGCATGATTCCAGATCCAGGCAGTTTTCCCAGGAATCCTCTGTTATAGAGCCGGATCATGCCCCAAACCTCAAACCTGTTACCTAACCAGCCCAGTCTCCTGATTTCAGTGTCCTAGAACCTCTTAAAAGAACATACTGAACAGAACCCAAACCAAACCCGCCAGAACCTGATAGCTTTGAGGGAAGCGAGGACAACACAGCACCGTCATGCTATTCAGAGAAAGCCCATATTTAGACCCAGTTATATTATCTTGCCTTGAAATTTAGTTTTTAATATCTGCCATTTAAAGAAGCTGACATGAACTAAACGAGCTCTCTGAAGTGAAGTATGATAAGTCATGCTTAAGCTACTCCAGAGTCACACCTCGGTAACTCCCTGATACTGATCACTCCATCACTGATATGAAAATCACTAAGATGATACTGAGTATAATACAGTATAACCTCTACAGACTGATATACAGAAGTGCTGAAGTACTGAAGAGTCATTACCTGCGACTGAGCCCAAAACGGAGACCACCAAACCCAGCTGTAAGATCATCGCCATCGTACTGTTGCTGAGGCAAATTGAAAACAAAGCTTCTCGGGATAAAGAGGAAGTGTCTATGAAACTAAACTGGGGTAGAGGTGGGGGTGGAGGTGTTATGGAGAAAGCAGTACACTTGAATTTCTTATTAAAGACTTCCATACCAGTGAACTATCTCTGACTGGGTCCTGGCTTATATGTCATCAGCTTCCTGTGTGTACTGAACTCATACATGGACATATGGTCCGGCTTCAGAATCAGTGTCTAGCTTTCTCCCTGCACATTTAATGCTTACTGAAGTATGAGTAAATTAATTAATGAATGAATTAATTAATTAGTTACGTTTGAACTAAAGTTCATATGGCGAGCTAGCACATTAGCAGGTCTACACTCTGAACAGCTTAGGACCAGCTAACTTCATTAAAAGTGCAATATTAATCATTAACGTGAGTTTAATTGTGAGGTGTTTATTGTATAGGGTTTCTTATTTCTTCCTTGCCCTGTTACAGTTTGGTCTCACTCACTCACCACCATACCAGCACTTTGCTTCACCGTACCACCATACCAGCATTTCACTTCACTGTACCACAATACCAGCACTTCACCGAACCACCATACCAGCACCTCACTTCACTGTACCACCGTACCAGCACTTCACTTCACCATACCACCAGACCAGCACTTCACTTTACTGTACCCCCATACCAGCACTTCACTTTACTGTACCACCATACCAGCACTTCACTTCACCGTACCACCATACCAGCACTTCACTTCACCGTACCACCATACCAGCATGTCACTTCACCGTACCACCATACCAGCACATCACTTCACCGTACCACCATACCAGCATGTCACTTCACCGTACCACGATACCAGCATTTCACCGTACCACCATACCAGCACTTCACTTCACCGTACCACCATACCAGCACATCACTTCACCGTACCACCATACCAGCATGTCACTTCACCATACCACCATACCAGCACTTCACTATACCAACATACCAGCACTTCGGTTCACCGTACCACCATGTCAGCATTTCATTTCACTGTGCCACCATGCCAGCACTTCACTTCACTGTACCACCATACCAGCACCTCACTTCACTGTACCACCATACCGGCACTTTACTGTACCACCATACCAGCACTTCACTTCACTGTACCACTTTACCAGCATCTCACTTCACGGTACCACCATACCAGCACTTCGGTTCACTGTACCGCCATACCAGCACTTCACTTCACTGTACCACTTTACCATCATCTCACTTTACTGTACCATCATACTGGCACTTTACTGTACCACCATACCAGCACTTCACCATGCCAGCATACCAGCACGTCACGTCACCGTACCACCATACCAGCACTTCACTGTACCACCATACCAGCACTTCGCTTTACTGTACCACCATACCAGCACTTTACTTCACCGTGCCACCATACCAGCACTTCATTGTACCACCATACCAGCACTTCGGTTCACCATACCACCATACCAGCACTTTACTTCACCGTACCACCATACCAGCACTTCACTTCACCGTACCACCATACCAGCATGTCACTTCACCGTACCACCATACCAGCACTTCACTTCACCGTACCACCATACCAGCATGTCACTTCACCGTACCACGATACCAGCACTTCACCATACCACCATACCAGCACTTCACTATACCAACATACCAGCACTTCGGTTCACCGTACCACCATGTCAGCATTTCATTTCACTGTGCCACCATGCCAGCACTTCACTTCACTGTACCACCATACCAGCACCTCACTTCACTGTACCACCATACCGGCACTTTACTGTACCACCATACCAGCACTTCACTTAACTGTACCACCATACCAGCATCTCACTTCACGGTACCACCATACCAGCACTTCGGTTCACTGTACCACCATACCAGCACCTCACTTCACTGTACCGCCATACCAGCACTTCACTTCACTGTACCACTTTACCATCATCTCACTTTACTGTACCATCATACTGGCACTTTACTGTACCACAATACCAGCACTTCACCATGCCAGCATACCAGCACGTCACGTCACCGTACCACCATACCAGCACTTCACTGTACCACCATACCAGCACTTCGCTTTACTGTACCACCATACCAGCACTTTACTTCACCGTGCCACCATACCAGCACTTCACTTCACTGTACCACTTTACCATCATCTCACTTTACTGTACCATCATACTGGCACTTTACTGTACCACAATACCAGCACTTCACCATGCCAGCATACCAGCATGTCACGTCACCGTACCACCATACCAGCACTTCACTGTACCACCATACCAGCACTTCGCTTTACTGTACCACCATACCAGCACTTTACTTCACCGTGCCACCATACCAGCACTTCACTGTACCACCATACCAGCACTTCGGTTCACCATACCACCATACCAGCACTTCACTGTACCACCATACCAGTACTTCACCATGCCAGCATACCAGCACTTCACTGTACCACCATACCAGCACTTCGCTTTACTGTACCACCATACCAGCACTTTACTTCACCGTGCCACCATACCAGCACTTCACTGTACCATCATACCAGCACTTCGGTTCACCATACCACCATACCAGCACTTCACTGTACCACCATACCAGTACTTCACCATGCCAGCATACCAGCACTTCACTTCACCATACCACCATACCAGAATTTCACCGTGCCACCATACCAGCACTTCACCGTGCCACCTAACCAGCACTTTACTTTACTGTACCACCATACCAGCACTTTACCGTACGACCATACCAGTTCTTCACCGTGACACCACAGCAGCAGCTGCATGACCCTCACCCTCTGTTTTAGCTCTGCTAATATTCATACAAACAGGTCACCTTAACAGGGTTCTCACAGTAGCCACTGATGATTATGGATGTTTTGAAAGTTTATGGATCTTCATCTGATTTCCTAACAGTCATTGACCATCACCGGTTAATCTAAATACTTCTGTCCAACCCCAGGCTGCTATCCTCTCCCCCTTTTCTCTGTACCCAGTGTGGTATGTAAACTGTTACTCCCTGTTTTTTTTGCTCGTCATGTGTTGTTGTCCTGTGATTCCGTGTTGATCAGATGAGGATGGGTTCCCCCTTTTGAGCTTTTGGTTTCTTTCTTGCTCAAAGGGAGTTTTTCCTTGCCACCGTTGGCCTTTGACCTTGTTTCACTGGAAACACGTGCTGTAAAATGCCCTATACCAAGTCAACCACACTTCCAAAACTTCCATTGTCCATGGCGTGAGTGGATCAAAACACCTTTGGGACCGATAGCAGTTTTCTGAACATTTTCAGCCCTACACAGTTAGGAGAAAACACTCAGCACCCAGGAAACAAATACAGAATTATATTTATAACAGCTCTAATAAACTGGGTAACACCATCCATGTCTTTAAGATGATCTGGTCCGTCTCGCTCTGATGTGGACGGTGATGACTGCAGACAGCATGAGGATCAGAGTGATGGAATACAGCCCAGTCTTCAGCACACACACAGAGACACCAGCAGGGGGAGACACTGAACCTGAAACACACAACACACCCCCCACTGTTGTAGGACATATGATCAGCACACAGAACAAAACTGACTGACTCAGGTGCTCCACCTCAGTTTGTCTCCATCCTGTTCACTTCCAAGGTAAAGCCTCGAACTTGAATTAAAAAACGGCATACAGTCACATGTACAGTCATCTGAAAGGTTTTAGCACCAACATGTCATGTTGACTTTCAAAATGAACAATTTTTTTATCAGAAATTAAAATATAGTTTTTTTCACAAACTGCAGTTACACCTCATATTTATGTTATACATTTTATATTTATTTAACATTATAAAAAGAAATAGTCATATTCAACGGTAATTTAATGACAGTATATACTCTCACCATACATCTCCTTGCATCTACACTCAGCTCCACTGACCATATAGGACACTCTGTAGGTGTACAGGTCCAGACTGTAGTCCATCTGTTTCTCTGTGTACTGTATTACCCTGTTCTTCAATGGTCAGGACCCCCACAGGACCCCCACAGAGCAGGTATGATGTGGGTGGTGGATCATTCTCAGCACTGCAGTGACACTGACGTGGTGGTGGTGTGTTAGTGTGTGTGGTGCTGGTGTGAGTGAATCAGAAACAGCAGTGCTGCTGGACACCTCAGTGTCACTGCTGGACTGAGAATTGTCCACCAACCAGAACTATCCAGCCAACAGCGTCCTGTGGGGCAGCGTCCTGTGGGGCAGCGTCCTGTGTCCACCGCTGAAGGACTAGAGGATGACCAACACTGCACTGTGCAGCAGCAGATGAGCTATCGTCTCTGACTGTCCATCTACAAGGTGGACCGGCAAGGTAGGAGTGTCCAAGTGGATCACAATACTGACATGCTGTATGTGCTCCTGTCTCAGGAATGAACCCATGAGGACAGGTGTATCTCTGTAAGGTCTGGGGCCGACTCTAAATGAGGCCAGAATCGCCTGAACAGTCTTCAGTCTTCTATTTACACAAATACACTCAGGCGACAATAGACTGGTAATGGGTTTCTGCTTCTTTGATGTGTGAAAGGTTCAGTGTAAATTAAGTTTTATTATTATTATTATTATTATTATTATGATGCTAATTCATCTCTAAGTGGGAAATGACAATGTTTCATTCAGTTGCACAAAATCCGTCACTAAAACAGATTGATCCAAAGCTGCAGCTGAAGCTATACATTATGCATATCATCCCTGTCCAAAGGAAAACAGGTATCTCCAAAATTACAACTTTACAGGAGAGGCCAAAAACCTCATTTAATTTGAATGGAAATCAATGGAACCAGACATCCTTTCAAGCTGTTTTGGGTCATTTCTGTTGGTCCATTCTTCATGAAATCTCTACAGAGTGTAAACAGCATCTCATGTGATCAAATAAAGCATAAAAGTAAAAATAAAAAAATGGATACATGTTTTTCATGTTTATACGTTATACAATATATGTTCACCAAGTCCAAATTACACACAACGAAGATATATTTAACACAGTAACTCTCAGATACTGGCTTCTTTAGGAGCTGGTGTACACAGATGGAGTAGGATTGACTGTTAACACAGCAGTTTGATAGACCACATGTAGCCTACCACTGAACTCACTTCCTGTTTTCTGTGCTATGCGTTTTTACACTGGCAAGAGTTACCCTGACATTCCCATGAGTGGGACCTCTGCTAAAGGATATCTCAAATCAATTACTAACCATCTGTGGTAGCTCTATGGCTCTAGAGGAGGAGAGCTAGGAGATCCAGAGGTGAAAGAAAAGTGAGGATGTAGTAGAAGATCTAGGAATCTAATGCATATCATTCCTAAAGTTGGTATAGACTACCCATACGGTACCAGAAATAAAGGTACCAGTACTTAATTATAATTATTATTTTTTATTAAATTAAATTTGAGGAAAACCAGAGGAGTTTTCAGGAATGCAGGTCTGATATCGAGCGATTCTTTTATTTAAAATATGTCGTATTTGGAGTACATTGAAGGTGACCCTCATTTATATTGTAGCCAAGCTGATATATGAAATATACAGTAGATAGAAAATAAGAAGTAGTTGAATTTATATAACATATAACAAGTAGCGTATAAACTATACATCATAATAGATACATCCAGGAACAGAAATCTAATTTAAGATAAACTTTTAAAGCTGATGATAAAAAGTGGACAAAAGTGATGAAAGAGTAAAAACGTGATCAAAGGTCAAAGAGCAAAAACATGAATAATAAATAAATAAATCAGAAAATGGAAATATGAAATGAAATAAACAGTAATTCAGAATGAAAACAGATGAACGAGTAAATGAAACAGAATGAAAGATAAAAAAGACACAACGTCTGATAGAAGCTCAGCTAAATTCGAGAACAACAGTGGCAGGCTGATAGGAGCGGATTAGAGAGTGACTGAGCGATACCAGTGGGCAGGGCTTTAGAGTTCCCTGTAGTGAATTCCATTAAGCTGGTGCTCTATAGTTTAAAACAGAACTTCCCAGTTTAGTGCTTGTAAACCCTTGGGAGTTGCAGGGAGTTAATGTGGTGCGTTGGGAAACCAAAGCCAAGTTTCACCATAGTTTGACTGTAAACTCACTGACAATTTATTACTCATATTCATTACCTCTTTCCACATCAGATCCCCAAAGGTTTCATTTTTAATAAGAATTAAAATCAGCATTATTTCATTTGGAAAAGATTTAAATTTAGTAAATTTAGTTCTTTCAGCATTGATTATAAAAGACAGAGTGTATGGCATTCAAAGAGTAGCAATGTGGGTGGTCAGCTGAGCGGTAGAGGACTGTGATGTCAGCATATTAATGTATTTTACAGTCAACAGTGAAGATAGCGATATAATTAATGTACATATTAAACAAGATTGACCCAGGAATTGATCCTTGAGGGACACCGCTAATCTGATTGGATTTGTCCCAGGGCCACACACTGGGATTGGAAATTGTGTTCATTGGTGATGCCCGGCGTAGGAACCATCTTGTCTAGGGATGGAGTCCTTGATCCATTCGTCTGGGGTTGTTCTCTTTTGGTGCCGGGAGTCTGGCTCAGTCTCAGTTAAGGAAACACTGGGAAGTCACTGGGAATGATATTAGTCAACTGTGCCAAGAGTCAAGAGGGGCCTTAATGTCTTCCAGGTGATGTGGTTCCCTCTAACGTGGCTTGCGTTACAGGTTGGCTGGATCAGTGTCAGAGATGGTGTTGGGTGTCATAAGTTGCATCTAAATGATCTAAAGGACACAGAAAAAAAAATGAATATTCAACATTTACATTTCCACTGTCGCTTATCACACATCCAGGAGGCCAGGTATCACTCCACCTCCACCCCTGTGTGAGGATGTTCAAGCTGCATGGGATGGATTATCACAGGACACCATTAGGAACCTCTACAGCTCCATACCGAGACGTCTGGCGTGTTGGGTTAGCGAACACGGCGGCCAGACGCCATACTGAGAGACAGACTTCTGTACGTGTAGCTCAATAAATATTGATCATATCAGTCTAAATTTATCATCAGTTATTGATCCTGGTCACCTTTATCTTCCTTCCTAACTGCACCTCAATCCCACACCTCCTTCCGGGTGCAGCTGTTCATTTCCTGATGGGTGTATATACCATGCTAATACATATTAAACTTACTGGTACTAGAATAGTATAGTAATAATAGTAGAATAGTTTTAATAGTACATGTGATTTAACTGTACTGTGCTTAATAACACCCAGCTGTGTTATAAATAAGTTATTAATGATGATCAGAAATCAGTGACACTTTATTATACATGCTAACAGTTTTCACCTTGTCAACTGGAGTGGTCTGACTGGACTGTCCGTTATACTGGTTGTGGTTTGTGCCCTACTAAACTGTACACAGTAGTAGGCGTCTCCAGCATGATAGGTGGTGTTGCTGCACCAGCGTTCTGTAGACATGATGAAGTCAGGTCATTTACATCGTGGTTTTCACAGACATACCAAAAGTCCGGAAGGGTTCTTCTCATCTGGCACCCACTATCATGCCTCATTCAGGCTCCGCTAATCGACGGCACCTTGCCATGAGCACACTGACCAGTGTTCAACCTTACTAACAAGCTGGTGAGTTACCAACACCTCACGACTTATACAGGTGTGGGCGTTCCCAAGCCGTCCCCTGAGGTAACACCGCTTCATAGTCAGTCTACATACTGATGTCACATGACTTTTGGTATGTTAGTCATTACAGTATTTATAGTCATTAGTGTTTGATTGTCTATAGGAATAAGAATGATTACCTGAGTGGGTGTTACCTGAACTGCTGCAGCGTTCCCGTTCTGTGCAGCACCTGTACAGGTTTAAATGCAAAATTAAAAACCTTCATAATAACACAACCCTGAAGTTCCAAAGCTGTCTTGTATAACTGAAATACAGGCGTGTTTATATATTCACAGGTAGTTTTACTGCATACAATACAATTTCACAGCTCTGGAAAAATGTAAGAGCCCACCTGTACCTGATCAGTGTCTCTAGGTGTGCAGGTTCTGGGTTTGTGTTGGTTCTGTTTGATTCTCTACACTACTGGAACCATGTCTCCCAAACTCCAGATCAGATATTGTATTAGATCTGTGTATTTAGAAAATCACTAATGACCTCCAGAAGCCTGTGTTTAGAACCATGCTCGCTGTGCGTCTCACCCCAGCCACCGCTCGCCAGTCTCTCTGTAGGTCACCTGAGGTCATCTTACGGTGGGTAAGGGACATTGGAATGAGGTGGCGCTCAACACGGTCAGTAGAGAGTGGGTTTGGCCCTCTGCCAGTCTGTAGCTGTGTTGTCCTGTGTGTTTGCTGCCGGACCTTGTTCTAATGAACCAGACGCTCACTGTATCTGCCAGTGAAGCTAGAACCCAACCTTCGGTTCCTCACTGAGAACCTGCTGTACATGTGGAGATGCTGATTTAAGAAGAAACTGGAGTGGGCTCTGATTGAGTGGGCAGTGAGACAGGGACTGCTGCACCAAAACAGCCGAGTTTGACAAACTCCTTCATACCACTGTATGTCTTCACACTGCTTCTCTATACAAGAAGTTTTGGATGGTCCAAAATGGCAATAAACTGGCCCCATGATTTATGGCCAACTGTTTTTATGGATGTCATATAATCATAAAACCTCTCTAGGGATCTAGGGATGCACCGGAAACCGAGGAAAATGAAACATTTGGCCGAACACTTTTTAAAAAATGAAATAGGTTAAATACCAGATAACAAGCAGACGTGGGCAAAGATATAGCACTGCCTGCCCACTGTTGACACTGGCAATCTGCTGTGAACCAAAGGTGGCCCATACATTTACAACATGTATGGCCCACCTGTCCCAAAACAGATTTGGTCCACTTCTGTCACAGATACAGCAAAGCTGCCTACGTTTGGTTGAGGAGTGGCCTTAATGTGGTGCACAAGTGGCCTACATCATGCTACCAAGTGGTGTTAATCCATCTGGCAGGTGGACCAGTTGGAAATGTGGGCCAGATTTGGGCCAGAACTATTTTTGCTGTCCTGGATGTATGTCGTCTTGGTATTCAAAGAGGAAAACCGCCGATTAAATACACTGAGTGAGCAACACAGCACATGCTGCATTCACCAAGAGCTCCTCCCTCCACACTGGCTGTGATTTCATCACTTTGTAAATTTCGGGTATGCAGGATTGAACGAGCCAGAGCGAGAATGGGAGAGGCATTCCCGGAGACTAAGGTCTGTCTGCCTCGCTGTAGCGGCTCTGTTCCGTTCTTTACTCTGTCTGGCTCGTGGTGCCAAACGGATCAAGGTGTGAAGGGAGGTTCTACCCCTTAGAGATTGGCGTGAGGCATGATGCTAGGTAAAAGTTCCACTCTGGTTCCTACTTAACAGCATCATCAAAAACGTCACTGTAATATCACAGAAATGATTCAGTCTTTTTTTTTTTTACTCATAGTGGAATTTTTTGTTCATTATTGGCCCAAAAAATTTGGTTGCCAAACAGTCAGGGAGTTCCCTAACTAAACTGATGTGGTTCTGGAAATTTTGATGAGCAGATCCTCCAGTGTGAGTTTTTTACTATGGCCCAGAATTGGCATCTTGTAGATTTGGTATCCATAAATACCACATATGGAGGTAGTGTAGTGTCATGTGTTCGGCAGTGTTGGCTCCTACATTGGCATGTCTGTATGTAAAGAGAGGATGGTAAATGTTTACATTCAAACGAATCCGTACCTGCTGATCCCCTCCAGCGATAGTATATCACTATGATCAGGATCACAACAATGACAACCACCGGAATCGCAACAAGCCCTAGAAACTCTGAGCTTTCGTCCGGTTGGTTGATTCTGTCTGAGGAGGAGAAAGATAGTCATAGTGTCGTATAACAGAAAAACAGAACAGGCTAAATAACACAATGTGCTCTCCCATATACAAGACAGTCTCAGTGCTGATGGGCGCATGTATACAAGTAGTATGATTGTATTTCGATGCTATTAAGTTTGTGTCACTTATCAGTGTAGGAAACTGCTCATGTTACCGCATTGCCATCTTTGTTGGAGATGTGTGAACTGTTGTCATGACAGTGGGTTCTCACTTCACGGTCCTCAAAGCTCACTAGCAGCTCCAAACTCGATTATATTACACTCATCACCAAAAGAACAGCTGCACCCAGAAGGAATCAACCCACAGGAGTGAAAGTTGGTGGGGAGGTCGGACATGGTGAGACATGCTAATGATTCAAGTCTTATCTCTGTACCTGACTGATCCAACAACCATGATTACGGACATCCAGCGAGCAGTGGTGCCTCCATGAGTCCTCCTGTTAGTGCAGCACCATCGGCAGACGGCTGCACCACGCAGGACTACATGCACACAGACCGTTACCACGACTGTCCTTAACACCACGTCACCGTCACCAAAGACTGCAGTGGTGTCGTACCAGACTGTCATGGAGTGACTCAGAATGGCAGCGGGTCATCTTCAGTGACGAGTCCCGCTTTAGTCTTGGTGGAGACGCCCAACGAACCCGTGTGTGGAGGCACCGTGGTCAGCACCAAGATGACCGGTTTGTTGTCATCTGTCCCTCCACCTCCACCCCTACCGCACCATTTGCAGGAACTGTGTGAGGATGTTCAAGCTGCATGGGATGGATTATCACAGGACACCATTAGGAACCTCTACAGCTCCATACCGAGACGTCTGGTGGAACTCCATGCTGAGACACACTTCTGGGTGGAGCTATTCTTTAGATGATGAGTGTGTATGTACTTGATTATTTTGTAGTATTGTGGTGTGCTGTGCAGTGCTCTGCTGTGCTGTGTAGCGTTGTGTTGTGTAGTGTTGTGCAGTGCTGTGCTGTGCAGTGCTGTGTAGCATTGTGCTGTGTAGTGTTGTGCAGTGCTCTGCTGTGGTGTGTAGCATTGTGTTGTGTAGTGTTGTGTAGTATTGTGTTGTGCTCTGCTGTGTTGTGCAGTGCTTTGCAGTGCTTTGTTGTACTGTGCTGTGGTGTTTGGTGTTGTGTTGTGCTGTATTGTGGTGTGGGTTGGTGTGCAGTGCTGTGTTGTGCTGTGTAGTGTAGTGTTGTGTTGTGCAGTGCTTCGCAGTGCTGTATTTTACTGTGCTGTGTTGTGTTGTGCTATGCTGTGTTGTGTTGTGGTGTAGTGTGCTGTATTGTGCTGTGTTGTGTTGTGGTGAAGTGTGCTGTACTGTGTTGTGCTGTGTTGTGGTGAAGTGTGCTGTTCTGTGTTGTGGTGTGCTGTGCTGTGTAGTGTTGTGTTGTGCAGTGCTTTGCAGGGCTGTGTTGTACTGTGCTGTGGTGTTTGGTGTTGTGTTGTGCTGTATTGTGGTGTGGGTTGGTGTGCAGTGCTGTGTTGTTCTGTGTAGTGTAGTGTTGTGTTGTGCAGTGCTTCGCAGTGCTGTATTTTACTGTGCTGTGTTGTGTTGTGCTATGCTGTGTTGTGTTGTGGTGAAGTGTGCTGTACTGTGTTGTGCTGTGTTGTGGTGAAGTGTGCTGTTCTGTGTTGTGGTGTGCTGTGCTGTGTAGTGTTGTGTTGTGCAGTGCTTCGCAGTGCTGTATTTTACTGTGCTGTGTTGTGTTGTGCTATGCTATGTTGTGTTGTGGTGTAGTGTGCTGTACTGTGTTGTGCTGTGTTGTGGTGAAGTGTGCTGTTCTGTGTTGTGCTGTGCTGTATTGTGGTGTGCAGTGCTGTGCTGTGCTGTGTAGTGTTGTGTTGTGCAGTGCTTCGCAGTGCTGTATTGTACTGTGCTGTGGTGTTTGGTGTTGTGCAGTGCTGTGCAGTGCTGTACTGTGCTGTGTTGTGTTGTGCTATGCTGTGCTGTGTTGTGGTGTAGTGTGCTGTATTGTGCTATGCTGTGTTGTGTTGTGGTGAAGTGTGCTGTACTGTGTTGTGCTGTGTTGTGGTGTAGTGTGCTGTATTGTGCTGTGTTGTGCTATGCTGTGTTGTGTTGTGCTGTGCTGTGTAGTGTTGTGTTGTGCAGTGCTTTGCAGGGCTGTGTTGTACTATTCTGTGGTGTTTGGTGTTGTGTTGTGCTGTATTGTGGTGTGGGGTGGTGTGCAGTGCTGTGTTGTGCTGTGTAGTGTAGTGTTGTGTTGTGCAGTGCTTTGCAGTGCTGTATTGTACTGTACTGTGGTGTTTGGTGTTGTGCAGTGCTGTGCAGTGCTGTACTGTGCTGTGTTGTGTTGTGCTATGCTGTGTTGTGTTGTGGTGTAGTGTGCTGTATTGTGCTGTGTTGTGTTGTGGTGAAGTGTGCTGTACTGTGTTGTGCTGTGTTGTGGTGAAGTGTGCTGTTCTGTGTTGTGCTGTGCTGTATTGTGGTGTGCAGTGCTGTGCTGTGTAGTGTTGTGTTGTGCAGTGCTTCGCAGTGCTGTACTGTGCTGTGTTGTGTTGTGCTATGCTGTGCTGTATTGTGGTGTAGTGTGCTGTATTGTGCTGTGTTATGCTATGTTGTGTTGTGTTGTGGTGTAGTGTGCTGTACTGTGTTGTGCTGTGTTGTGGTGTAGTGTGCTGTATTGTGCTGTGTTGCGTTGTGGTGAAGTGTGCTGTACTGTGTTGTGCTGTGCTGTATTGTGGTGTGCTTTGCAGTGCTGTGTTGTTTGGTGTTGTGTTGTGCTGTATTGTGGTGTGGGGTGGTGTGGTGTGCTGTGCTGTGTTGTGGTGAAGTGTGCTGTACTGTGTTGTGCTGTGGTGTGGGGTGGGGTGGTGTGCTGTATTGTGCTGTGTAGTGCTGTGCTGTGCTGTGCTGTGCTGTGCTGTGTAGTGTTGTGTTGTGCAGTGCTTTGCAGTGCTGTGGTGTTTGGTGTTGTGTTGTGCTGTATTGTGGTGTGGGTTGGTGTGGTGTGGTGTGCTGTGCTGTGTTGTGCTGTGGTGTGGGGTGGGGTGGTGTGCTGTATTGTGCTGTGTAGTGCTGTACTGTGGTGTGGGTTGGTGTGCTGTGCTGTGCTGTGTTGTGTTGTGTTGTGCTGTATTGTGGTTGTGGGGTGGTGTGTTGTGCTGTGCAGTGTCAGGACTGTATGGTCCCTTGTCCTAGAATTCCACACTGTAACACTTACCTGACACAGAGAGGCTGTACTCAGCAAGACCTGCGACACGTGCACCAGACACTCTCGCTTCATACGATCCACTATCATTCTTCTGTAGGTTCTTCAGGGTCAGACTGTAGGTTCTATTATTGAACTCCACTCTGCCTTCATAACCAGGATAACATTTAGTTTTTTTAAATTCATTATAATATTTTAGAACAGTAGTATTTCTATTAAACTCCCAAATGAATTCCTCAAACTCTTGTACAGGACCCAGTATGTCCATTTGAACAGAATCACCAACAAATCTGACCACCTCACTGGACCCTGTAAAGAGAGAACATAGACAAACCATCAGGTTACATCTGATTACATATTTCTTTGTGAGCAGTTTTAGTATTTAATGTCATATGTAATTTCCTCCAGATCCAAAGACATGCAGTCAGCAAAACTGGAGATGCTGAACTGTCCCTAGGTGTGAGTGTCTGCCCTGTGATGGACTCGTGACCTGTGCAAGCTATCTCAGCGCTTTCCTGGGCGTTTCTCAATCTGTGCCCTCGTGCGTCCAATAAAATGAAAGAAAAAGTAAAAGCCTCAAAGCCTCAAGGTTCCATGACTGGTGAGTGTTTTCCACGATTGCTTTCAGATCAGGTTTTAAGCTCCTTCAGTTCCCTTCACATTTCTGCTCTGCGACTCCAGTGCCAGTTCTGTTTAACTCTTCATAGAAAGAAACAAAATACGAAAATACGAGTGTTCCAGGTGATAGTAACTTCAGGAGAACCTTTTGCACGAGGACGATGGGGCTATAAACCCCTGTGGGGTGTGAGTAACGGGATCCATAGATTGGGAAGAGGTGCTACAGTGCAGGGAATGTCTCGTTCCATGTGTGGAAAATGGCTCCAGAGCAGATGTTAATGATTGGCTAAAAGGAGGGACTGCATGTGTGTAATGTTCTGGTGGTCAGTCTACAGTTAATCAGTCTGTATAGTCTGGTGGTCAGTCGGTGCAGTTAAGCAGTCTGTAATGTTCTGGTGGTCAGTCTGTGCAGTTAGGTGGTCTGTAAAGTCTGGTGGTCAGTCGTTGCAGTTAAGCAGTCTGTAAAGTCTGGTGGTCAGTCTGTGCAGTTAAGCAGTCTGTAATGTTCTGGTGGTCAGTCTGTGCAGTTAGGTGGTCTGTAATGCTCTGGTGGTCAGTCTGTGCAGTTAAGCGGTCTGTAATGTTCTGGTGGTCAGTCTGTGCAGTTAAGCGGTCTGTAATGTTCTGGTGGTCAGTCTGTGCAGTTAAGCGGTCTGTAATGATCTGGTGGTCAGTCTGTGCAGTTAAGCGGTCTGTAATGTTCTGGTGGTCAGTCTGTGCAGCTAAGCGGTCTGTAATGTTCTGGTGGTCAGTCTGTGCAGCTAAGCAGTCTGTAATGTTCTGGTGGTCAGTCTGTACAGTTAAGCAGTCTGTAATGTTCTGGTGGTCAGTCTGTGCAGCTAAGTGGTCTGTAATGTTCTAGTGGTCAGTCTGTGCAGCTAGGTGGTCTGTAATGTCCTGGTGGTCAGTCTGTGCAGCTAGGTGGTCTGTAATGTTCTGGTGGTCAGTCTGTGCAGTTAAGCGGTCTGTAATGTTCTGGTGGTCAGTCTGTGCAGTTAGGTGGTCTGTAATGTTCTGGTGGTCAGTCTGTGCAGCTAGGTGGTCTGTAATGTTCTGGTGGTCAGTCTGTAATGTTCTGGTGGTCAGTCTGTGCAGTTAAGCGGTCTGTAATGTAATGTTGTGGCAGAGGAGCATGAGGTAGGAGAAAGGCATCGACCAAATCTGGAACCAACTGAGCAATTATTTGATATAAGAGTGTCTGAACATTGATGTGGCCTACATCCAGAAACTTTGTCCAGCCCATGCCAAATCCAGTCCCAGCTGTTATTGGTGCTGGTGGAGGAGTTACACACTGTTAACTACAGATTATTTATTTCTCTGTGGATGATGTGTGTTGTAACACTGTTCTGTAATACTACGAACCCGGGTTCAGTCCTTGCGCAAGGCTAGTCAGCCCCATTACAGCCTCATAGTCACAGTACAAAATACATTTAGATCTATCCACCATGTATTTGTAGTTACCAGTGTACAGCCCTGCTCCAAACCTGGAGAACCTTCTTCAGAAGAAGCTGATTGTTGGGTTCAGGTGCATTGTGCTAGGTAAGGACATTGGAAGCTCTCCAGAACGCCAGGGTCACACATCGCTAAACTAGCGTATCAGTCAACACTGCTATTGACAAAGCTGATGGTCATTACAGGAGCCTATGACTATGTGTCTATGAGTCTGAACCAGCATCTGCATTAACCTCAAACCGGTTTCCCTACTAGCCCAGTCTCCTGGCCTCAGTGTCCTAGAACCTCTTAAGGAACATACTGAACAGAACCCAAACCAAACCTGCGAGAACCTGATAGTTTGAGAGGAGCGAGGACAACACAGTACCTTCATGCTGAGCCTCTGTTTATGAAGAAGTCGATATTTAGACCCAGTTTAATGTTTTCTAGCCCTGATATTCAGTTTTTACTACAGTTGTTGTCGCAAACATTCAAAGACGATGCAAAAAAAATTGATTGATTAATTGATTTGTTAATATTGTTCTTATTTCATGTAAGAAAATATTAGTAAAAAAAAAACAAGCCAAAAATAAACATAACAAGCTTTTTGAAGTCTGATATGGTAATTACCCAGTAATTTCTTGATAATGCCCTTTTTATCAGAGATATGAAAATCACTATGATGATTATTGAATATAATATAGTATAACCTCTACAGACTGATATACAGAAGTACTGAAGAGTCTTTACCTGAGCCCAAAACGAAGAGAACTAAATTCAGGTATGTCTTCAACATTGTACCGTGTAGACAACTACTCAGTCTCAGAAGGCCAGTGTAAATGAAGCTCATCATGACTAACAGGAAGAGTGATCGGCTTGATGAAACTACATGGGGTGGAGGGGGGCGGGGTGTAATGTAGAGAGTACAACGCTTACTCTCCATACATACTTAGCTCCCTACATACTTAGCTCCCTACATACTTGGCCCATAAGAGCCCAGACTGATTTCCCCTGAGAGGTAAATTACGAGGGACCTGATCAGCTCATTACCATTACTCATTGTGACATAAAAGGGTCAGAATATGATGTAGCATGAATATGAATAATCATTTTATAACATATTTTCATCATTTTGTTCTAGATATAGGTTGGATATGTGTTCTAGGTAATATAGAACCTGTTATCAATGCTTTGGATTTAGAACAAAACTTCCAGACACAAAACACCTGCTTTCAGTATGAGATGGATTGGTCTTGTGCACTAACCAAGCACGTGGTCATTGTGTAAGTGAGGTCACATGTTAACCAAATCACAGACGGTCATGTGACGGCATCCAGGACTGGGGAAGATGAAGCTGTATAAGGAACTTGTGACACATACGTCTCTGTGGGCTCGTATGGGTTAGATCACAGACTTATAAGGTTCACTTGGGGTGCCGGTCCAGCTGTTCAGTAAAGTCTGTGTTTTAAATTTTCCCTATGTATTTTGCCAGCATGTTAGATATGAAAAACACGGCTCATTAAACACGCTATGTTTGCAGAAGCCTCAAGAAAAATTTTATACTCATTAATAAAGTACAAAGACAAAACATGTAATGTTTTAATCTTGTAAATATACACTCATTAGCCAAATAATATCTGCACACAGAATGAGGTGTGGGATTGCAGTGGTGTTGGGAAGGAAGATAAAGTCTACCAGGATCAATAACTGATGATAAATTTAGACTAATATGATCAATATTTATTGAGCTACACATACAGAAGTAGTAGTAACAAAATATCAAATCAAATCAAATATTAAACTGAAAAAAAAAACTTACTGAAAGGCAGTGTACCAGCACCAGACACACATGTTGACCAAATAAACCTGTGAACTGTACTTTACTTACAACAGTCAAAGCAGTAAACTCACAAACTTCAAAGTCACACAATACTGTCAGTTATAGATCTGCTTAAATGAATTTTATGGGTAATAAATGATGTAATAAATAAATTAAGGTTTGTAGAGACCTTTATACAACATTCCTGCTTCATAGCGCTTCTTCTTACCGTGCTGCCCATCCTGTGTGGCCTGATGTGGAACTACTGCCCATCCTGTGTGGCCGGATGTTGAACAACAGCCTGCGTGGCCTGATGTTGAACAACTGCCCATCCTGTGTGGCCTAATGGTGAACAGCGGCCCATCCTGTGTGGCCTGATGCCAAAAAACTGCCTATCCTGTGTGGCCTGATGCTGAATAACTGCCCATCCTGTGTGGCCTAATGGTGAACTACTGCCCATCCTGTGTGGCCCGATGGTGAACTACTGCCCATCCTGTGTGGCCTGATGGTGAACTACTGCCCATCCTGTGTGGCCTAATGGTGAACTACTGCCCATCCTGTGTGGCCTAATGGTGAACTACTGCCCATCCTGTGTGGCCTAATGCTGCATAACTGCCCATCCTGTGTGGCCTGATGCTGAACTACTGCCCATCCTGTGTGGCCTGATGCTGCATAACTGCCCACCTTGTGTGGCTTCTCACAGTAGCCACTGATGTTTGTGGATGATCGTGAACAGTCTGAATTTCCTAGATCTCTCATGATTACTCTGATCAGCCTCAAACAGTCATTGGTTCTCACTGGGTAATCTAAGTACCTCGGTCCAATGACCGTCTGCTTGTTTCATCTTTAATCTATATTCAGTTTGTATAACTAAATAATAAATCCTATCCCCTGTTCATTTTGCTCTGGTTGTGCTTCTGCTTTGCTATCTGCTGTTGACCAGAGAAGGATGGTTTCCCCTTTTCAGTTTTGGTTTCTCCTGAGGTTTCTTCCTCTTGCTCTAAGGGAGTATCTCCTTCCCACTGCAGAAAATCAGTCCCTAATGTTTTTTTTAGATTTACTACAAAACAATGGGATTTAATTGCTCCAGCACCATGTGCTCTGAAATGCAAAGGCGTGGCCATCTACAGGCTATGTGGTGTTGTACTACTCTGTGTTCTGGTGGTAATACGAAAATATGAGACATGGAATTTTAAATAACTTTTAATAAAAACAAAAACACTTTGTGTGCTAAAAACATTCGTCTTTAAAAAAGATATAAGAATTATTTTTTACAAGATGAAATTTATGAATCAAAATTTGGAGCATGCCTTTTAAATTACTTTGTATATATTTAGCTCATTGCTTATTATATCTGAATAATTAATGCTTTTGTTTACATATTGTTTACTGTGTGACTGTAGTTGGAACATATTTGCTTCATTTGGATCATATTTATCTCAAAGTGTCAGGAAATACAATGAAGTGCTACCAATTTATTAATGCCATTATGTTCCATCACTACAGTCATAGTTCCTAATATAATTTCTTTGGGAATTCAATTTACGGTAGAGTAGATTATAATAAGAGATTATATAATCCAGGATTATGGAACTATAACAGCTATAATAAACTGGGTAACTCCATCCATGTCTTTAAGATGATCTGGTCCGTATCGCTCTGATGTGGACGGTGATGACTGCAGACAGCATGAGGATCAGAGTGATGGAATACAGCCCAGTCTTCAGCACACACACAGAGGCACCAGCAGAGGGAGACACTGAACCTGGAACACACAACACACCCCCCACTGTTGTAGGACATATGATCAGCATATAGAACAGAACTGACTGACTCACCTGCTCCACAGGAATGAGTAGTCAGTGATACCTGATGATGTGTATTTCACTCCTAGCTCTTTATCTGAAGGTTAATAGACGCATAAAGTTCGACTCATTAGAAACTAGTGGTTGAACTTGAATGGTTGAATGGAAGAGAGTGCGGAGTGATAGGTTCGTTGCTAGACAGTTGCTGTGGTATTCCTAGGTAGTTGTAGAGGCAGTTGCTATGGAATCCCAGCAGGTATGGTACAGGGGGTCGCCATGGTGTTGCTAAGTAGTTGCTATGAATGGATGGAAGTCTATGGAAGGAACAAGGGATGAATAAACAACTCATGGAGGAGTGCGGGTCAGTTGGTTGAAGGAGACAATAGGGTTTGAATGGAGGTGAAAATGAATAAGACTCTATAGAAGGAGTGATTGATGGGGTAACAGACGAGTGCAGGTCAAACCAACGTTGAATTAGTGTATTAGAGTATTTCTGAAAAACGTAAGTCGGATCCAAAAGCTGTGGACAAGGACACCATTCCCAATCAGACTGAACACTGTGGAGCTAGACTTACCCAACACAGAGAGACTGTACTCAGCAACTACTGTGACGTATAGACCAGACGCTCTCGCTTCATACAGTCCACTATCAGTCTTCTGTAGGTTCTTCAGGGTCAGACTGTAGGTTCTCGCATTAAACTCCACCCGGTCTTTATAACCAGGATACAGTTTAGTTTTTCTAAATTTATGATAATATTTTAGAACAGTCTTAGTGCTGTTAAAAACCCAGATTAAGTTTTTCCACTTCGGTACAGGGCGCTGTATGTCCAGCTGAACCGAATCTCCAACGGATCTGACCACATCACTGGACCCTGTAGAGAGAGATAGTGTTGGGTTCATCCTTGTACATCCTTGTGTATGTTAATAGACATGTTAGCTGTTGTTCATATTTATAAGCCAGAAGATGTAACGTGTGTAAAAGTTCAGTGAATATTAAATTAGTAAAAGTATTTCCGTGTATGTTTCCTCTCACTGCAGTGAGTCACTCCACTGAAGTCAAAGTAATGTTAAGTAATTACAGTATTAATGAGCAACAATAATGTGCAGTAAATGTGATTACATCATATATGTGTCTACATATATAGCTGATTACATCATACATGTGTCTACATATATAGCTGATTACATCATACGTGTCTATATGTGAAGCTGATTACATCATACGTGTCTACATGTGAAGCTGATTACATCATACGTGTCTACATGTGAAGCTGATTACATCATATGTGTCTATATGTGAAGCTGATTACATCATACATGTGTTTACATACGAAGCTGATTACATCATACGTGTCTCCATGTTAAGTCGATTACATCACACACGTGTCTACATGTGAAGCTGATTACATCATGTGTCTACATGTGAAGCTGATTACATCATATGTGTCTATATGTGAAGCTGATTACATCATACGTGCCTCCATGTGAAGGTGATTACATCATACGTGTCTACATGTGAAGCTGATTACATCATATGTGTCTATATGTGAAGCTGATTACATCATACGTGTCTACATGTGAAGGTGATTACATCATATGTGTCTACATGTGAAGCTGATTACATCATACTTGTCTACATGCGAAGCTGATTACATCATACGTGTCTACATGTGAAGCTGATTACATCATATGTGTCTATATGTGAAGCTGATTACATCATACGTGCCTCCATGTGAAGGTGATTACATCATACGTGTCTACATGTGAAGCTGATTACATCATACGTGTCTATATGTGAAGCTGATTACATCATACGTGTCTACATGTGAAGGTGATTACATCATATGTGTCTACATGTGAAGCTGATTACATCATACTTGTCTACATGCGAAGCTGATTACATCATACGTGTCTACATGTGAAGGTGATTACATCATATGTGTCTACATGTGAAGCTGATTACATCATACGTGTCTACATGTGAAGCTGATTACATCATATGTGTCTACATGCGAAGCTGATTACATCATATGTGTCTACATGTGAAGGTGATTACATCATATGTGTCTACATGCGAAGCTGATTACATCATATGTGTCTACATGTGAAGGTGATTACATCATACATGTCTACATGTGAAGCTGATTACATCATACGTGTCTACATGTGAAGCTGATTACATCATATGTGTCTACATGTGAAGCTGATTACATCATATGTGTCTATATGTGAAGCTGATTACATCATATGTGTCTACATGCGAAGCTGATTACATCATGTCTCTACATGTGAAGCTGATTACATCATGTGTGTCTACATGCGAAGCTGATTACATCATACATGTATCTACATGCGAAGCTGATTACATTATACATGTGGCTCCATGTGAAGCTGATTACATCATACATGTGTCTACATATGAAGCTGATTACATCATACAGGTGTCTACATGTGAAGCTGATTACATCATACACGTGTCTACATGTGAAGCTGATTACATCATGTGTGTCTACATGTGAAGCTGATTACATCATACATGTGTCTCCATGTGAAACTGATTACATCATACATGTGTCTACATGTGAAGCTGATTGCATCATACATGTGTCTCCATGTGAAGCTGATTACATCATACATGTGTCTACATATGAAGCTGATTACATCATACAGGTGTCTACATGTGAAGCTGATTACATCATACACGTGTCTACATGTGAAGCTGATTACATCATGTGTGTCTACATGTGAAGCTGATTACATCATACATGTGTCTCCATGTGAAACTGATTACATCATACATGTGTCTCCATATGAAGCTGATTACATCATGTGTGTCTACATGTGAAGCTGATTACATCATACATGTGTCTACATGTGAAACTGATTACATCATATGTGTCTCCATGTGAAGCTGATTACATCATACGTGCCTCCATGTGAAGGTGATTACATCATACGTGTCTACATGTGAAGCTGATTACATCATATGTGTCTATATGTGAAGCTGATTACATCATATGTGTCTACATGTGAAGGTGATTACATCATATGTGTCTACATGTGAAGCTGATTACATCATACTTGTCTACATGCGAAGCTGATTACATCATACGTGTCTACATGCGAAGCTGATTACATCATACGTGTCTACATGTGAAGGTGATTACATCATACGTGTCTACATGTGAAGCTGATTACATCATACGTGTCTACATGTGAAGCTGATTACATCATATGTGTCTACATGCGAAGCTGATTACATCATATGTGTCTACATGTGAAGGTGATTACATCATATGTGTCTACATGCGAAGCTGATTACATCATATGTGTCTACATGTGAAGGTGATTACATCATACATGTCTACATGTGAAGCTGATTACATCATACGTGTCTACATGTGAAGCTGATTACATCATATGTGTCTACATGTGAAGCTGATTACATCATATGTGTCTACATGTGAAGGTGATTACATCATACATGTCTACATGTGAAGCTGATTACATCATACGTGTCTACATGTGAAGCTGATTACATCATATGTGTCTACATGTGAAGCTGATTACATCATATGTGTCTCCATGTGAAGCTGAGAGTAAACGAGTCTCAGAGGAGGATTAAATGTTCAGTTCAGATAATTACAGGATCTTATTAGTTCCTGATTGAACCTACACTGTTCAGTCCAGTGGTCTCTCCTGGTGTAGAGTACGTGTGTATCTATGTGGAGGATTAAACCAGTAATCTCCTCCACTCTGTATATGACTGACCCCCTCAGAAATAATACACCATCATACATCTACCCTCTATAGTGATGAAGATCAGAGAACTGTTTACCTGTGATGGAGATCAGAGTGGACAGAGCCAAGACCAGCCGCAGCACCACCATCATCATCAATGCCATCTCAGAGACTGTTTACTCGTCTCCTTTAACAGTGAAGGAGGAAGTTCTGAAAGTCCATGCTTCATTCCTCAGAGGGGGTTTCTAATGTTCTGTTGTTCATGTAGAAGTTATAAATAGAAAGTGAGTTTAATATCAGTTCTCTATACTGATCCCTGTGTAGAGTTATAACAGAGTATAATAATGTACATATACATTATACAATAAATGTATTGTTTAGTTAAATATGTAATATTAAGACAGGTGTTGTGCTGGGATTATACAGGTGTTAGACCTCTTCTGTGGGTTTAAGGGTCCAATTCCCCTATAAACCTGACACTGAGTGAAGTTATATATAGTTATATAGAGTTATATTTTGATTATATAGTTATATAAAGATTATAAAACTATATGAGTCACTTTAGATCTGATATGAGCAGCTCTCAGTGGATTTTTGTAGAATTAATCTCCTTTAATGATCATTAAGATAACTAATAGAACTGTACAGCATCACTGTGTCCTCATATGATGTATTAATGATGCTCCTGATACTACAATTAGTTTTAGCGTCGGTCACTTCCTCCCAGTGTTTCCTCTGTGCTCAGTCCAGTGTCTCTACAGCAGCTCTTTGTTTGTGTTGCACGCTGATTTGAACTGAGGTGTTCATACAGGATATTCAGTTTATTGTTTTGACACCAAAACTACCAGAATAACTACCAACACTTAGTATCCAGATGTTCCAAAGTACTAAACAAGATCAAAGGAAGATGCTGTAACACGTCATAGACATCACAAATAAATCAGTGTCAGAAATATCATATGAGTGAGCGAGCTTGTCCATCAGGCTCTGTCTCTCTGTGAGAGGTTAGGATAATGATTTGAACCAGACACTATAGGAGCAGGTGTATCTTTAATGATAGAGTAGATTATAATAAGAGATTATATAATCCAGGATTATGGAACTATAACAGCTATAATAAACTGGGTAACTCCATCCATGTCTTTAAGATGATCTGGTCCGTCTCGCTCTGATGTGGACGGTGATGACTGCAGACAGCATGAGGATCAGAGTGATGGAATACAGCCCAGTCTTCAGCACACACACAGAGACACCAGCAGGGGGAGACACTGAACCTGGAACACACAACACACCCCCCCACTGTTGTAGGACATATGATCAGCACATAGAACAGAACTGACTGAGGTCACATGTTCGACCGAGTGTGAAACGTGGATCATCTGCACGTCTTACAATGTCAAACCTGCCCACCAAGTTCCGTTCCTGGCGATGCCTCCTGTGATGATGAAGAGGACCAGATTCACTTGGTAGCTCAGTATCCTGACATGCTGGATGTGTTGCTGTCTCAGGAATGAACTCATATGCCATCATATACCACCTCCTGGGCCTATGTGGTACTGCACATGACTTCTGGTATGTGCTGGCTCCTCCCTGGCTCCACCTGCTCCACCCACTGCACAGACCTGCAGCTGATCATTGCCTCATTAAGGCTGCTACCTGCCTACTCACTGTGGTTCTAATGTGAGCTCTGTCGGTGTGTTGTGGCCTGTGTTTCTGATTCCTGCCCTGTCTCCTGGGTTTGGGTATGTCTCTGGCATTGCCTGCCTGTGTTATGACCCCTACCTGTTAGATACTGCATGATCAGCTTTGAGAGGTATTGCTGAAAAGAGGAAGCTTTGAGGAACCACAGGAACTCAGCCACAAAGTGTCAGACCATGTGAGGCTCCAGAGCGGGGCCTTCAAGTGCTGACTCAGTAACTGCAGAGCTCCAAACCTCCTCTAGCATTAACACCAGCACAAACACTGGACACCAGGAGCTTCATAGCATGGGTTTCCATAGCTGAGCAGCTGCATGCAGGCGTCACACCACAATGCAGTGGAAGCGTGTTCTGTGCAGTGACCAATCACGCTTCTCTATCTGGAGTCTGGGATTGGAGAACACCAGCAGAATGCTACCTGCCTGACCGCACTGTGCCGACTATGTTTGGTGGAGGTGGGGTAATGCTCTCGAGGAGGTTTTCAGGGTTTGTCCATATTGTATATGTGTCAGACACATACAGGTCAGCATTCAGAATACCTCAATATAAAGTAAATAAGCAGGTTTAAATCTTCTGGGTGGTGTTAGTGTTAGTGTTGGTGTCTGTATGTATCTGTGTACACACCCTCACCTCCATCAGCACAGAGTCGTTTAAGTTTTCCCATCTCCAGAACATCCTCCTTCCAGCTGACTGGGTTACTATGGTTACAGATGATGGAGCTGCCTCTGACAGACAGGGAAAGGGTGACGCCCCCAGGTGATGTCACTTCCTTCTCCTCACAGGTTTCCTTGTAACATCTGGAGTTGATAGAGAGGTCATGACCTGTACAGGTAAAAGTGATGTTGCAGGTGCTCCAGATTAGGTGGAGAGTCAGGACTGGAGCCTCCACTGGATCTGAGGTAGGAGATATACAGACACATCACTGTAACGCTGACAGTCAGTCAGTGATAAATCACTCATCACAGATCACAGAGATCATTAAACGTCTTTCAGAACTGCTCAGGATCTTTCAGAGGAGCTGAGATCCATCTGGATGGTGGTGGTGGTGGTAGACTCTCAAGATCAAATGAGCAAAGGTATCCCAAGTGTCTGGAATAGTGCTGAAAGGTAGTTGCTATGGTACCCCAGGTGGTCCCTATGGGGTTGCTTGGTGGTAGCTATGGTATCCCAAGTGGTTGCGACGATATATCATGTGCTTGCTATGATGTTGCTAGGAGCTTTTCATAGCATTCTAGGTGGTTGCTGAGGTGTTGCTTGGTGGTTGCTATTACATCCCAGTTGATTGCTATAGTATTGTAGGGCAGTTGCTATAACATCCCAGTTGATTGCTATGGTATTGTAGGGCAGTTGCTATGGCATCCCAGGTGATTGCTAAGTGGTTAATATGGTGTCCCAGGTGGTTTCCAATTTGTTGTAAGGCGGTTGCTATGATACCCCAGGTAGTTCCTATGGTGTTGCTACGTGGTTGCTATGGTATACAAGGTGATTGCTATTGTCTACAAGCACACCGTTCCAGGAGAGGCGGAAAAAAATGTGTATCAAGACGAAAATGACCAACAACAACAGTGTACGTCAGATAACGCTAACTCCAGTATCTTAGTAACAGCAGTGCTGTGTTTCCTCACACTGACTGATCCTCTACCAGCAGAGTGCTACCTGCCTGACCGCACTGTGCCGACTGTGTTTGGTGGGGGAGGTTAATGATCTCGAGGAGGTTTTCAGGGTGTGGATTGTCCATATAGTATATTAGTAGTACAAGTGACACATTCAGGTCAGCGTTCAGAATACCATAATTAAAAGTAAACAGGCAGGTCTGGATCTTCTGGGTGGTGTTAGTGTTTGTGCTGGTGTCTGTATGTGTCTGTGTACACACCCTCACCTCCATCAGCACAGAGTCGTTTAAGTTCTCCCATCTCCAGAACAGCCTCCTTCCAGCTGACTGGGTTACTCTGGCTACAGATGATGGAGCTGCCCCTGACAGACAGGGAAAGGGTGATGCCCCCAGGTGATGTCACTTCCTTCTCCTCACAGGTTTCCTTGTAACAGCTGGAGCTGATAGAGAGGTCTTGACCTCTACAGGTGAGAGTGATGTTACAGGTGTCTCTGATTGGCTGTTGAGTCAGGACTGGAGCCTCCACTGGATCTGAGGTAGGAGATATACAGACACATCACTGTAACGCTGACAGTCAGTCAGTGATAAATCACTCATCACAGATCACAGAGATCATTAAACGTCTTTCAGAACTGCTCAGGATCTTTCAGAGGAGCTGAGCTCCATCTGGATGGTGGTGGTGGTGCTGGTATTAGACTCTCAGGATCAAATGACCAGAGAGACAATAATAAGTGTCCTGAGAATGATCAGTGTTCATACAGAGAGTCAGGTAACCACACTAGTCCTGCATGCTGGAGATATTAGATTTAATCACCAGTAATGATTTTAAACACACGTGTAGCTTCACTGGTGGGTTAGACCCCCCCACTCTCAGTCTCTCTGTGTACTAATCTCTATGACTGGATTATGTAGAAATGCTGCATCTCTGTATTTCACTCTCAGCTCTTTACCTGAATATTTATATAGCTATGAAGGATCCTCATAATTAAAAGGTGGTTTTGTTGATTTAATATAATGTGTGTAAATTGAATTGAACTGTAATCTGCTCCCACTTGTCCAACTGCACTTGTTCATGTTCAAACTGAATTTAATTAATTTAAAATCTGAGATTAAAATAAACTTGAATGGTGCATGTAGATTATGGCACGTCAGAGAAGCTCAGTTCTGCACACGGTGAAATAAAGAACTGAGAAAAATAGAGAAGTGTATTTCCTGAAGAACATGCAGAGTGATGAGGTTGTTGTTGCTAAGGTTTTGCAAGGCTGTTGCTGCAATGTTCCAGATTGTTGCTATGGTGTTGCTAGAAAGTTGCTATGGTATCCCAGGTGGTTGGTATGTTGTTACTAGGTGGTTGCTGTGATGTCCCCGGTGGTTGTTAACCCAGTGGTTGTTGGGGATTGCTCAAAATGAGTGGGGGTTTATGGGAAGCGATGGGTTAAAAAAAGATGAACAGACGCGTGCAGGTCAGAGCAACATTGAATTAGTACTCAGGGGGTCTGTCCTGAGATGGTTTATGTGAAGGGGTGTCTGACGGTCGGACAGAAGTACAGTAGATGGACGTGTACTTTTCCACGCCATTCCTTCTTCTTTTGAAAACTGTCATATTAAAAAGCTGTGTATGAGCACACTACTCCTAATCAGCCTGAACATTCCGGAGTTGGAGCGGTGTTAATATCTCAATAACTGTGGGACGAGTTAGCATACAAATATCTCTCGACCAGGAAGAAGAATATAAACCTGATTAGAATATGTTAATTAATCATTAATTACATCTTAATAACAGCAGTGCTGTGTTTCCTCACACTGACTGATCGTCTACAAGACTTACCCAACACAGAGAGTCTGTACTCAGCAACAAACGTGACCTGTGCACCAGACGTTCTCGCTTCATACAGTCCACTATCAGTCTTCTGTAGGTTCTTCAGGGTCAGACTATAGGTTCTATTATTAAACTCCACCCTGTCTTCATAACCAGGATACGGTATAGCTTCTTTAAATTCATGATAATATTTTAGAACATTAGTAGTTCTGTTAAAAACCCAAAGTAAATCATCAAACTTTGGTACAGGACGCTGTATGTCCAGCTGAACAGAATCTCCAACCGATCTGACCACAATCCACTGACCCGGTAGCGAGAGAATAGTGATTGTGTCAGATGTTAGCCGATCGCGATCTCTGGGTTTGTTCTTGTTCTTAGTTCTCCTGGCTTTCCGACGGCCTGTGTGATCTCTCGGTTTTGGGTTGTCCTTGCTGGATTGTGGTGTGTGGTTACTCTATAGACGCTTCTCTATTATGTTGTTTTCTGAACTTTAACCTGTCCCTTGTGCTTTTTTTTTTTTTTTGATCACCTGGATTCATTCTGTTTTTGGACTTAAGCCCACATCTGTCAATAAAAACCAGTTAGTTTTGGTCGCCCATTAATGACCCCAGATGGTGTAATGTTGTGTAAACGTGCACAGTAAATAATGTGCAGATAAAGCTGATTACATCATATATGTGGTCTCCATGAGGAGCTAACTCATATGTTGCTGGCACTCCACCTGCCTGGTGGAGCACAAGAAAAATGAATCTCAGGAACACAGGAAAACCACATACAGCACGGAGCTTCTTTAAGGATGTGACCTCTCACACCACTGAACCATTTCACTGTAGCATAAACAACTACACCTTAATAGACCTCCTCCGTCATAATCCTGAAGCCTAATCCAGCACTGTAACATACATATAACAACTCCACACACGATGTAAGGGTTTACAGAGTGTGTGTGGTGTTGTGTGTGTGGGTGTGTAGTGTATTCTATATGGACAAGATTAAACCAGTAACCTCCTCCACCTATGGATATGACTGACCCCCTCAGAAATGATACACCATCATACATCTACCCTCTATAGTGTGATGAAGATCAGAGAACTGTTTAACTGTGATGGAGATCAGAGTGGACACGAGCCAAGACCGAGCTGCATATCCTGTCATCGCGCCATCTCAGAGACTGTGACACTATACACTTGTAAACAAACCGTGAAGGGAGGAAGTTCTGATAGAGCCCCCCACACTGACTCCAGAGAGAGTTCCTAAATGTGCTGATGGAGGCGGATGGTGGTTAGGGTTGTTGTAAGAGGTGTAGCTCCTCATCATTTAGTTTTGGGGGTTTCATGTACTCAGTAAACCTCAATAATACACTGAGACAGTTTATGGGAGAGCTCATAATTAGGGACATCTAGGAACTCTGATAAAGATATCAATGGTCTTCATATGAATGTTTTAATGTGAAGCGGCCGGACTTTAAAACTGTTTTAACATCTGTCAGTTACTTGTTGGTGTTTCCTGTGTGGTTGGTCTATTTTTTCTCTTTAAGTAGCTATGTGTGTCTGCTCTGTACTTAGACACTGGCAAAGTGAACTGCAGTACTTTCAGTGATAGCTGTAAGGACACATAACCACAGTAAGTATTAAAATACTCTAAATACTATTAAAGATCCATTAAAAATTACTTTCATATCCACTCATCATCTAAAGAACACCCCCCGCCACGCCCGCCCACCCGAGAGGTGGTGTCCGGGAGTGCCGGGTGTGTTGGGGAAGGCAAGATGAAGGTGAACCAGCTATCAATAACTGAGAATAAGTTTAGAGTGATATGGATCAATATTTATTGAAGCTACACATACCAAGAAGTCGTGTCCTCTCAGTATGGTGTTGGGGCGCCCATGTTTTGCTAAACCCAACACGCCAGGACGTCTCGGTTATGGGAGCTGTAGAGGTTTCCTAATGGTGTACCTGTGATAATTCCATCCCATGCAGCTTGAACATCCTCACACAGTTCCCTGCCAGATGGTGCGTAGGGGTGGGAGGTGGAGGGACACCAGGTCTTCTGGACGTGGTGATAGCAAACCTCCCCGTTCATCTTGGTGCTGACCACGGTGCCTCCACACGGCGGCTTCGTTGGGCGTCTCCACCAAGACTAAAAGCGGACTCGTCATGAAGATGAACCCGCTGCCATTTCTTGAGTCACTCCGTGACACAGTCTGGGTACGACACCATTGCAGTCTTTGGTGATGTTGCTGTAGTGTTAAGGACAGTCGTGGTAACGGTCGGCGTGCATGTAGTCCTGCATGGTGCAGCCGTTCTGCCGATGGTGCTGACTACTAAACAGGATGACTCATGGAGGATCACCACTGATATGTCTAATCACATACATAAACAGAATATATACAAACAAGTATAGTATATCCTAACAAACATACAGCTAACAATATTCTAATAACAGTGGGGTTACTGAAAGGTTAGCGGCAGCGTTGTTTTATTTTCCTGATTTACCTTTATAAGGCATTGATGGTTTGGATAAAAAGTGTGTTAAATAGGAGAATTATCAATAACTACGGGAAAAACACAGTGATATTTTCCCAGAGTAAGTGAAATGAAGTTTATATGATTTACCAGAAAGGTGCGTCAATAATTGTCTAAAACAAAGTAGGCAGGTGCATAAATTTGGGCACCAAAAAAAAAAAAAGTTTCAGTAGATCCTACCAGGTTTCGCCAGAAAATTAACAGCTTCTTCTAAATGACGCTTCCTATGCTTCTAATGAGAGTCGAACTCGATGAGTTCCTTCAAGGAATTTTAGACCATTCTTCTTTACAAAACATCTCTAGTTCATTCAGGCTTTGATGTTTATTCCTGAGCATGGTGACAAGCTCTCTATTAAGTGACACCAGACAGTTTTCAATAAATATGCAGGTTTCTGGGACTTGAGATGGCCATTCAGATACGTGTGTATCTTGTTCCCTCTGCATGAATGCAATTGAGGTAGATTTTGAGTCAGTGTTTTAGGGGCCTTGTCTTGTTGGAAGATCCAGCCCTGGCGCAGCTTCGAGGCTTTGTCACTGATTCCTGGACATTGGTCTCCATAATTGCTGATATTTGATTGGAGATCCAGTGCATCCCTCAACTTGTAACAAGATTCCCACCCCCTGTACTGGCCACAACAGCCCACATAGCATAATGGGAACCACCACTCAATTTTTACTGTAGGTAGTAGGTGTTTTTCTTGGAGTGGCTGGTGTTCTTTTTCCACCATTGCATAACGGCCCTTTGTTATGCCCAACATACTCTATTTTTGAGTTGCATCAGTCCACTGCACCTCATTCCAATGTGCTATTAGCATACCTCAAGCGGCTCTGTTTTGATTGTGGTGTTGGACTCTGGAGATGTTCTTCAACATCCTTCGCTTCTATGTTTATTTCGAAGATGTTTACTTGGTCTGCCACTTCGAGCCTTGACACTGAACTGTTGCCTGTGGTCACTCTCCATTTTTTCTCACACAGGACGTTTCTCACAGTGGAGACTAAAAGCTGAAAATCTCTGACGGAGAGCTTTCTCATATCCTTTACCCTGGAAACCATGACGGTGGAACTGCAGTCCAGTGTTTTTTCAGTCAATTTGAAGTTGCCTTTGAGACTCCCATGCCTCACGGACTCCTTCCGAGAAGATGCAAAGAGGAGAAAACTTACACATAGCCCCCCTTAAATACCCTTTCTCATAATTGACAGTGCACCCTGTGTAATGGAGGTCCAGGGTCACTGAACTTACCAAAACAAATTGGAGTTCCAGTAATTAGTTCTAAAAGGTTTTGACATCAATTAAAATGGGACAACAGTGCACCCAAATTGTATGCACCTGCTACTTTTTGTTTACCCAATTATTCTGACACTGTTCTTGTAAATCATATAAACTTCATTTCACCTTTTCAAATATCACTGTGTTTGTCCCCTATAGGACGTTTTTGAACGGATTTTCTTTTTAATCCAAACAACAAATACTTTATAAAGGGTAAATACAGGAAAATTAACCAACGCTGCCCCAAAAACTTTCCACACCCCACTCTACATCCCTAATCAGACTGATTTTCTGAGAAGCTACAACAGTGGCTGCCTAAAAGGTGCTAGAGCCCTACAGAGAGTCTGTAGAAGATCCAGCTCTAACAGTAGAGTAGAGTATAATAAAGAGATTATCATAATTCCAGGATTAGGGGAACTATAACAGCTATAATAAACTGGGTAACTCCATCCATGTCTTTAAGATGTATCTGGTCCGTTCCTCGCCTCTGATGTGGACGGGTGATGACTGCAGACAGCAATAAGGACCAGAGTTGATGGAATACAGCCCAGTCTTCACAGCAGGTCACCACACAGAGACACCAAGCAGGGGGAGGACACTGGGGAACCTGGAACACACAACAACACCCTCCAAGTTTCAGTTTCCAGGTTTTATTTGGTCATATGCACAACACTGTCAAGGACATTTTATGCAATGAAATGTTGTGGTTGAGGCTCAGGTTGAGTGCTCTGTCGGGAAGACCAAAAAACTATATACATACTAAAAATTTTACATAAAGATATATAAAAGAGTTTATATAAATAAATACAAAAATATACACAATACAGAATATTACAGAGACAGGAGGGGTCTGTAGAAATTATGAATAATGTACAGTTAGACAGGTATAGTCCTGAGAGAGAGTGGAGCTAATATAAATATGAGAGTGTTTGTCCTATTCCTGTTGTATAAAAGTGACTTAGTGATGTTGTTCCACGAGCAGTTGCTACTATTAAGTAAGAGTATTAATAAATAAAGTGTCCGAGATAGCGGTGGTGTTGGTGGGTGGTGGTGGTGGTATTGGTGGTATTGTTTGTTTTGGTGAAAGGCTCACAGCTTTGTTCAGGGAACCTGTGGCTTGTGGAGGTAGGGAAAACAAAAAAAGCTGTTTGTTCTGGCCTGGGATGCCTGCGGTACCTCTCTGCCTGATGGCAGTAGAGGTGAACAGGCCATGTGCTCGGGTGGCTGCAGTCCAACCGGATCTTCTGGATTTTCCCTCAGGCAGCGGGACTGGTAGAACGTCCCCAG
>JAMWET010005238.1:132500-159115 GCA_024036415.1 Prochilodus magdalenae | reverse complement strand
TGAACCGCCCACTGAACTGCTGGAGATCTGCGAGTTGAGTCTGGAGAAGATGGGAACCATCTTTGAGGACACCAATGTGTACATGCTGCACATGATGTACCAGGCTATGGGTGTATGTCTGTACATGCAGGACTGGGATGGAGCCATGAAGTATGGCGAGAAGATCGTGCAGCCGTACAGGTGGGATTGGTTCTTTGTGTTAGCGCTCGTACAAATCATTACCAGGCTGAAGATAGCAGACTGGCGCATGTATGGGATTTGACCTTGTTGTTTTTCTTCGCCAGTGTCCATTACCCTCCCTATTCTCTCAATGTGGCCTCCATGTACCTGAAACTCGGCAGACTTTACTTGGGACTTGAAAAGAAACCCGAAGGAGTGAAGGCTTTGAAGAAGGTACTGTGTTTTTGACTCGCGTGTTTTTTGTTGTTGTTGTTGTTGTTGTTTTTGGGGGGGCGGGGTTTTGATACTGTGATTTAAGTGGGGAAAATATTAAGCACGCTCTGCATCAGAGCTCAGCCATGCATCTACAGATCTGCCTTTATTTCAGTTCCAAGCCAAATCTAGTCTACTGAAGACGCGGTGAGAGCTGCATGTTAGAAACAAAGCTGTGTGGGAAGGAACACGGTGGGTCGATGACCTCGGCTCTTACTGTAAAGCAGATAAGCACGCTCATGATTTTAATTAACTGGGAATGAAGCACAAACAGGGGCCTGTTTCACAACTAGCCCTGCTGTTCTGTTACTTGTGTAGACCTGCTATTTGGGTTTGTGCTTCTTCACGGAGACTCTCCCGGGCAATGGGAGGAGAGAAGTGCTTTTTTTGGAAAGGGAGGAGTTATCCTCGTTACCATAAGTAGGAGTCTGGTAAATCAAGGCAACGGCTTGGAAATGTAGAGCTGTCCAGCAGTCAGAACCCTCGCCCATGCCTGCTAAGCGATGACCATTACCGGGACTGTAATGGGGACCTGGGTCCAACTACTCAAGTCAGGTTGCTTTAAAGGAGGCCCATTATGCTTTTTAGATTTTTCTCTGTCACTTTTTTGGACACGTGTGCATTCTGCTGAGTTATACAGCCCGAGGTAGGAACTCTCCCCCAGAGGGAGAAACTCTCTCCCACAGAAACCACTCTTCTCAGCTGTCTAAAATGCATCACTGGAGTTTCAGCCCTCATATTGCTTGAAATGTGACATCATCTCGTAACACACTCATCACCGCCCGCCTGCCAGCAAGCTTGGCGTGCCCTCACACGCTCTAAACTTCCTGCTCCAGTCTGGATTATAAAGGTGGATTAGGTTTACCATCCTGTTCTGCTTGACTGTCAGGATTAGACTGGGTCTCAGACTGATACCGCAGAACCAACTCTGCCCGATGCTGCCCTGGCAGTTGACCAGCCCGCTCGAAGTAGACAAACTGACCATTTACAGCACAACGGGCTCATCAGGAGGCGGGGCTTATGGACACGGGCGCTGTAACAGATCATTTCAGACCGGGATCATTTTGCTGTCTAAAATTTAAAGGGCACATTTTTTTTCTTTCCATAAAAACCTCAAGCGCAAATGTTCTTTCCTTTCAGGCTGTGTCTATCATGAATGTGGTGTTCGGTAAGGACCACCATTACATCGCTGAGATCAAGAAGGAGATGGAGGACCAGAAATGAACACGACGAGGTGGAGAAGTTCTGAAACAGCAACAGAGGCTGCATGGCATGGATCTTTATACCTCTGATGAATACACAGTGATGTCATAATTATACTTTCCTTTCTGATGTCATTTGGATACGTTTTTGTTTTACTCGTCATCGCTGAGCTGAATGCTAAGGTGCTGGTATCGTTTGTCCTGGAGGTCATGTTTTATGTGAGAAAGGGCTAATATTTAAAACCAAATATAATTCTACAAATGATCGATTCTTCAGAGTATTTATAAGTGACATTTTTGCTGTCTCATGTAGCAACCAGATCATGCAAAAATTGAAATGCAAGAATGAACGAGCATGCACTAGCTCTCTCACAGAATGTAAACCGTGTGTAATAGGCTTTTTGTATCTACATGTTGATTTCCTGTGTGGTGTTGCATGATTGTGTTACAGGTAACAGTGAACTGTCCGTCAGGCCAGAACTACACACTAGGGGTCATCAGTTCCAGACCAGGAGTCCAGCTCAGTTTGATCTCTGTGCTGAGGTGCACCTGTTCCAGCTGATCACCCGTTTCACATTGGTGTGCTTGAACATGGAAGTCACCAATCTGGTGACTCCTCCATCCCTGGAGCTGATGACCCTGTCTGTATACTGAAGCATAGATCAGTGTTTCTCAACCCAGGTCCTGGAGGCACCCTGCCCTGCACACAGCGCTTCTCCTGCTCCCAACACGTCTTAGAAGCAGGGAACCGTCTGAAATGTGCAGACCATGGTTAAGAAACCCTGCTTTAGACAGTGCTAGACAAAGCTAACTGACTTGGGTGGAACATAGACTCTGGAAATAATCACAGAGCTGTGGGTGGTCCTGGATGTCCAGTGTATTTGCAGTACTGTACCACATGCGTCCATCACTTTCAACATATCTCCTAAAGTTTATTTTGTGTAGCACAGACAAGAATAAAGAAAATATGAAAGACCATATACTGACTTGTGATATATACACAACCTTTGTGCACAAAAGGATCGTAAGGTGTGTGGGAAAGGTTTGGGTGAGCAGGAATTTAGAGTGTACCTCAGTAGTCCTCTGTAACAGTACATTTACTATAAGCTCACCAGAATTTTTTTTTTTTTTTTTTTTTTAAATTAACACAACATGCCATAAATGTTGGCATGGAGCTGTAGAGGTAACTAATGGAGTCCTGTGATAATCCACCCCATGCAGCTTGAACATCCTCACACAGTTCCTGCAGATGGTGCGGTATTGGTGAAGGTAGACTGACAAGAGGCATTTATGATGAGTAACACCAAACCATTCATTTAGTGCCTCCACACACACACACAGAAAACAGCACATGCATATGAAGTTGCACATACAAGTTTCATGCTGCACTAATATTGTGTGTGAGAGATGGTCACTCCATGACAGTCTTGCATGACACCATTGCAGTCTTTGGAAATGTTGATGTGGTGATAGGAGCAGTCATAATGGTCTGTGCATGTAGTCCTGTGTCATACAGTCATCTACCAATGATGCTGGCACCAATAGGATGCATGCTCACTGCATGTCCACAGTCATGGCTGTTGGGTATCTCTGCACATGTTCATTAGTCTAGCTAATGCTTATCAGTGTACTAAGTGCATGCAGCTTTACAGAGCCCTCACATCCAACTCACATCTTTTCCTTAGAGGCTTCCTTAAACATTTACCACCATCATAACACCGTCTTTAGGATTCATAAAAACCAAAGTGTCAAAAACATTAAGCGCTTGTGTTCAGGTGACCATGTGGCTGGTTGCTGATCACCTCAGAACCACTGTAAAGCAAAATACTGTGCTGACCGAGTCAGGGAAACAGTCCATAGACAAATTAGCATGGTAGGCCTGCAGAATCAGCACTGCATACGGAGTAGGTATAGCTTCTGAGCCAGGTGTGTTGTGCTGGGGCTTTTTTGGTATTTTGAGGCACTTGGCAATTGTGTCGCAACCATGTTTCCTGTTTGGTCACCTGGTGGTGGGAAAAATGACAAAGCTCGACCTGAAACAAACAGAACTCCTCTTCCCTGATGTGAACATTCGCACAAGACAACGTGTCCAATTTGGTATTGTTTTATTTCCAGCTAAGGCAGAACTACATTACATCTAGGAGAAACAATTAAAACACTGCATATATTTTAATTACATCATATTGTAAAACAATAAAATTAATGTCATTGAATGTGAAAAAACAGCATAAATGAGCTGAAGAGCAAAACAGCATCTTTCTAAAAAAGAAAAAAAAAAAAGTCAGTAAAATGACTAAAATTAAAGAATATAGGATGACCGATCGCAGTTCCAGAATATCAGGAACCCTGTACTTTAGAAAACGCATGATTAAAAAGACACGTTCTAGAAAATTCTACATCAGAATAAGAACTTCCCCTAGTGCTGTAAAACCCAAACGCTCTGGCTATGGGGCTCACTTGGGGATACCGGCCACAATCTCAGACTCGATCCCACAGTGATCCACGCCTCGCAGGATCCTGAAGAAGCCTGAAGGAACAGAACGAGTACAACATTAATATGCAAATTCATATTTATGAATGCTTTAAACCACCCAGATGTTCGTTCTGAGTAGGTGTTTGGTTAATTACAGGATTCAGATTTCTTGAGGAGATGTAGAGCATCATTACAAGAGAAATGCCACTCCATATTTAACCCAGATAAGGTCATGGCCCCAGTAGCACAGGCTGCAATCACTGCAGCTATAATTTCAGCCTGTGTTATACATTCACTATCCAGATTCTAGTTTGAAAAAGGTGAAAGGAGTCAGCATGTGACCGTTTAACACATCGGCCATGAACAATAAGCCAACGACATCCTCTACCTCTACACAGAACACCACAGCAGATCACACGAGACTGTACGCGAACACAAAAGCAGTCAGTGTTCGACAAACGCTAAAGGGTCCGTTCCCTCAGCTAGCATTACAGCCTGTAGGCTAGCACATTAGTTGGAACACCATGGTAAACTACAGCAAAACTCCACTAAACCATGTGACTGCCCGCCCGACCCCCATCAGCATGGCTTAGTCTTAAGGGTTCAATCAAAAAACCTGAAGTAACTCCTCTTACCATTCTCGCCCCAGTCAGTGTTCCACGAGTTAGCAGCCAGCCAGTAGCGGGTGCCGCTTTCCTCACCCCAGCCCAGGATCTTAATTGCGTGACCTCCTACTGGAGCGCCACTGACGTGCTGATAGACACCTGAAACAAGCAGCAGAAGAGAAGAGCATGAATACTGACCAGCTCAGGCACTGCTCCAGATCCTGACAACCCACCCAGGTCAGTCACATCAGAAACACTGTATTCAACACTTTAGACTCCTACAGGTTTACTCTCAGAGCTGCTGCAACTGCAGTGGACGAGTACAAGTAGGTCAGTGTGTTTATAAGACATCATTAAAGTGTTGACACCTTTATGGATACTGCAGCTGCTAGAGGTAGACTTCAAATGTAAACTAGAAAGATGATAACTCTATTTGGATGTGATAAAATGGGCAGGAAGGACAAAACAAGGAGAAATAAAACCAACAACCACAGCACATGATTCTCCATCCATTACCAGGTTGTGTAATTACACCACCGTGAGCTCAGGTCAGTGTTAGTTACCAGGTATTCACTATAAGGGAGCAGGATTATCCAGGTGTAGGTAGACCTGGTCACTTTCTTGTATTAGACTCACACGGCTTAAATTCCAATATACATCTGATCCATGAAAGCAACTTTATCCCGAGATTAGTGAATGTGTCCGACTCAATTTACAATCATACTATTTCACTTGTGTTCTCAAGGCCCAGGAAACAGCTAGGCTAGCCTCCTCACCCCATGGTTAAATACAGCCAAGCTTCCCAATTCAGAATTCAAAAATTTGGAGGATTCCAAAATCCTGACATAACCTAAATGAATTCATCGTGTTGGCATGGTCAACAGAAGCGTCCGTTTGTCTTTTTACAGTTTCAATTCAAATACAGAACTTCAGCCTGAACGCTCATCTGGGCCAATCTAGGAACTCTATTTCAATAAACCGTTTCACTGTAGCGGACTAGAAAGTAGTTTAGTCTGCGACACCTGACCCCACCCTAACATTCAATCTCTGTATTGAAACCAGAAGACGCAGCCTTGCTCTCCCCTGCTGTACCATGAAGGCGTGTACTGCATCACTGAAACAGGTGAGCTTAGCTTTACAGACATCCGAACAACAAACTCCAGCTGAGTTAAACAGATGTTTGATAAGCTCATGCTCACCAGTCTTGTACAGAAGGAAGTCCTCATACACGGTGAAAGCTCCCTCTACAGGGCCATTCTTGTAGAGCTCCTGCATGATCTGCTTCTCGTCAGCGGGAACATTGTAGGCTTCCTTTCCTACAACCACCAGGATTAGAAACATGCAAAGAGTGATGTTAGCCATGATGCTTCATTCATTCATCCATCCATCCAATCATTTAATGAATAAGTGAATGAACATACACACCATAGTGTTTGTCCTGCAGGTAAGCGACACCGTAGCCAGGCTCACACGTCTTCACACAGTTAGGAGTGTCTCCACCCTCTCCTGTGCAGGGAGGACGGGATCCGTTCACGTGATGCTCACAAGGCTCAATGGAATACGGCTGGCAGCCTGAAACAGCAACATCCATTCAGAAGACGTCCAGGCAAACTCCACAAAACTAGAATAACTTAAATATAAAGCTGAACGAACACTCACCCATATGAGAGTTGTAGAGCCCACCCGTCACCAGACCCTCATTTGCCCAGAAGTCCCAGGCAGCAGAAGGATATCCACCGTTACACCTGAAGAGGGGAAACAAATGCAGGGTGTATTAATACAGCATGCCAAACAGTAACAGTTCAGGGCTTTTTTATTTATTTTTTATTCAGCCTAATTAAAAAAACCATTAACCCAGATTCTAATCATTCCACCCAGTTAATGTATAACAGTATCAGACTTCTAAATCGATATTCATAAGCCAAACAAACAAGGCCTGAAGTAGTTATGCCTTCACTGGCTAGCCAGCCTAAGGATCAAGTTTCAGCCTGTCCATTTATAACTTTAGGACCCCATATTTATCGTTTTATTGATCAGGCTTATTGCTCGGACTATGATCAGTCAGGCAAACGGATTTCTAAACCACTGAAGATAGTTATACAGGTTTATAGGCTAATCAATCTTTCAGGCCTCACTTTCTGTGTGTAAACCTACTTTGATCTATAGTCTTGTTTGCAGCTATATTGGTGTTTACTTGGCGACAATGAAGTGTCAAAGTGGAACGGCAACAGGAGAAATATGGGACACCATTCTCTCAAAGAGGACTTCTCGCTCAGAGAACAGACTGGCACAGTTTGAGTGGATCGTGTACTGATGTCAAACTAACGCAGCCAAAACATAACTGGTCTAGACCCCACCTACGCCTGATGTAAATCAGCATCTGAGGCTGTGATTCACACAGCTTGGTCATGCGCATGCTCGCACAGCTGCAGGGAACCCGTTTTGAAACCCTTAGTGAGGTTTAATCTTCTCAGCTAAAACAGAACAGCCACTAAACGGTTGATACGCAGGAATTCCCCTCCATGCTTCTCTCTGGCTTCTCTTCCTGCCGAACTGGAAAAGTCAGAAATCCCCCTGGCATGCAGGACTGTTCTCAAGACAGGTCATGCCTTACTGTTAAAATCCTGATCCAAGCCACAGCAAGGGCACGGGTGACTAGGAGAAACTTCCCAAGAGGGAGAGGAAACAACCTGGACCAAAACCTAAAAGGGGAAGCCATCCACCTCGGGTCACCAGCAGATCGTGAAACAGTAGTACACACAAGCATGTGGTTCGTTTAAAAGCAGAGGTGATTAGGCAGATTTCGAGAAGCACCGCAAAGGTCACAACCGCCTGGAGCTCTTCCTGAAACATGACTCATCACTCAGACAGACGCACACACGTGAACCATGACCTTTAACCTTCTACCATCACTCTGATAGCACTCAACATTTAAGAGCTAACAGCACAGTAGGAGAACACTGACCATGTAAACAAACCAACCAAGCTCACTGGAAGAGCAGGGTTTCTAAACATGTGGGCAGGGACCACCAGTGGGCCATAGTGTGGGCCTGTACTCCAGTGGAGCTATGAGGACCCTGGAACCAGAAGGCTCGCATTTTGATCCAAAACTGGTACATCTAATCTCAACACTGCCTTCACACAGATACAAGTTACCAAGGTCACTGCAGACATGAAGCCTACTGCTGTGCAACCCGTGCACACGTGCATGAAGCATGACCCTTCACCTTGTAATATCACTCTGGCAGTACTAAACATTTATGGTCCCATGTTGTTAACAGATGTCCTGAATGATAAATAAGGTTTGGCCCCAGTCGTAGGCAGGGGTGATTCGGAATGCTGGGCAGAGCACAGGCAGCGGTTATATCCCACATCAGTGTTTCTCCACCCTGGTCCTGGATGCACAGGGTTTCTCAACCTGTGGGCTGCAGACCACCAGTGAGCCATGAAGCACCCTTTAGTGGTTTAGTGGACCTGGGTTCATGTGGGGGCAGGAGCTTGTACATCATACCATTACAGTCATAAGGTATATTAATGTACACAAGCATTTGCACCATCAGTGAAGAGTAGCCACTGGTGGAGACTTCTTGGGGACATTTGGTCAATTTGCAGAAATGACATTCTGAAAGTGCTTTGATGGTCAGGGGGCGGAAAAAGTTGAGACCGCCTGCTTTAGACAGATACTTTATTGATCCCAGAGGGAAATTCAATTCATTAAACCACCCCCCAGCTTGTTAGTGAGCCGACAAGTTCGATCGGGTGTGCTGGAAACCGGGAAAGCCCCGACACGTGCAGGGCAGGGTTCCTCCAGGACCAGGTTTGAGAAACTGTCCATGACATCAGACTCCCAATACACATGACTAGAGAGGAGTAGGAGTAAAGGCAAGTGGACACCGGACGCTACAGGTCAGAACCTATTCACAGACATCCCCTCCTGCACAGAACCAGGACTCCATTCCAGACTATCGTTCTATTGCACCACCAGGTATACTGTAACATTTCTACACGGGCACTGAATATGATCATTTTAACACTGGGTGGGGGTCAGCATGCAGGACCAGGGATCATAAACTTCCTAGAACAGCCCATTCTGCATGGCCGTAACTAAATGACTTGGTGCTACATTACGTTTTTGTAATCTCAGGGTGTGTCGTCACAGTGGGGTGCGCACGCACACACACGGTCTCTTAACCCGCATCACATGACTTCACCGAACTGGACCCTGCGCAGCTTCCTGCAGCCATCCTGCTCTTAAATCATGCACCATACACTCATACTACAAGGTGGCACATGCTCCATAGCACGAAGCTCCTAAACCGTTCAAGTAGTTCACAACTGTATGTAATAAATGCACACTGATGGAGCAACATCTTAGTTTGGGGAATCTTTAGGAACAATAAGAGAATTAAATCCACCTACAGAACTGCAGAGGACTTGTAAATACTGAGGATACCGCTTATTTAAACTTTAATAAGCCAGACGTTTTCCCACCACAAGAGCAGAGCTAAATAAAGAAATGCAGAAACGCCTACATGCTCGCTGTAGGTGGCTACAAGACTCATGCGCCTTCCAAGTGCAGTCATCACATGACAAACGTCACCTGCCTTGCTGCTATTCTGGTATAAAACCAGCTGGTTCTAGTCTAATAAGTTATTATTAATCACAGTTCCAAGCTCTTTAGCCTATGAAGTTAGCCGACTACACAGATCAGACCGCACATCATTAACGAACCCAATACATAACATGTACAACTACATACCACACTCGTAAAACCATTCACCGTGCAAGACTTCTTTATACTGTTAAAATCCTGAACAAAGCCACAGCAAGGGCACGGGTGACTAGGAGAAACTCCCAAGGGGGAGCAGAGACAACCTGGACGTGAACCAAAACCTAAAAAGGGAAGCCATCCACCTCAGGTCACCAGCAGACCATGAAACAGCACATACAAGCGCCTTCAAACTGTCAAACCGTATACTGTGCAAGACTCGGGACTGTACAGGAGTTTTCACTTCACAAAATACCTGGTGCATCATAAGACAGAGACTGCACTGACAAAGAGAACACTGCTGAAGATGTGATCAAGTTAAACCCATCCCCTCCCACCCATACATTTAAAAAATAAAATATACATTATAAATTAAACGAGTTAATGCTCTGTGCAAAATCTGCCTCGAACTAAAATTAGAATTGAAGAAAATTTTTTTAAAAAGCCCAATGCACACAACTAAAACAGGCAACTTTGAGTTATTCAAATAATTTTGCATATTTGGATTTAACAAATAGTTAAAATGCCCCATTACACAGTCACACATTCATGTTTGTGCATAATTTATACACAGGGGTCATTAGGGACTTGGGGTCAGCACCCTAATGAACATCCAATATTTATTCTCTACAAGCACTCACCCCATCCCACAGGAGTCACAACAGGTCAGCAGGTCCTGAGAGGAGATCTCCACACTGGTGTTGCCATTGCTATGAACACAGATTCTGTCAGAGATGGCTTCCGCCGCCCCAAAAGCCTTAAAAAAAAAAAAAAAAAAAAAAAAAAAAAAAAAAGATGTTCATCAGTTTGAGGGACAGGTGTCATGCTTTGCGTCAGCACACACTTAAATATGGTAATCGTTTAAACTTCAGAGCAGAGAGCATTTACCCAACACGAGCCGCAGGAGCCCTGGTCCCGGATCTCTTTCAGGGTGGGACAGTCAGGCCACTGGTCCCTGGGATCAAAGCTTGTGGGGAGCTTGATGTCGCCAGCAAACTGAACCCTGCACACATGCCAAAAAAGGGGCTTCATCAAAAACACATTAGCAGAACCAAGACCGCAATGAAGACAAACTCAGAAAAGGAGAAACAAGTCCCATGACTCATGCAGGGCAGAAATAAGGGTCATCCGCAGTCACTTCTCTTCCTGTACATGCTTACCGAACACTGATACCTAGTTTAACGATCACACAATATCCCAGGGTCACTCAACGGCACGTCAGAATTCTAGCAGTGACCATTCTGTTCTTTTTTCAGTCTATTTATTTAAACGCTTACGACGTTTTGGAGCTGCAACAGCTGGAACCTTGTAGGGTCATTAGTACACCATGTAAGCTGGCACCAGGTGATCGTGGCTAGTTAATCTGCTGCCAGCTTACATGGTGTACTAATGACTCTTTAAGACTGGTTGGTTCCAGCTGCAGTCAGGCTAGATCTTGCCCTTTATCCCTAACGCGCGTGATGGTGAAGCATTAGCCAGAACTAAACCTGCTGCAGAGCCGTTAGCCGTGCTGCAGCTCCAACATCGTAAGCATTTGACCACCAGATGTGATTCCAGCTCACCTGGGAGGATGAGTGACTAGAGCTGGAACGGCCACTTAGAAACAATCATGCAATATAGAACTGAGCAGGTTCACCTACAAGTCCCTAGCAGTGGCCTGCGAAGTGACCCCAGAACGTTGACACTATGCATAGAGATACTGCCCACCTCCACCTGTTACAAGTCTACCATAGTCAGGCTTGGGATGGAAACACTACTGTACCAATGTACCTCAACTGGCAAGAGAGGCAGACTCATCATGAATGATCAATGCTTAGTCTGAGCTGCACCCTTCATACACCCAGGAATGGCTGTAGGTGGTTGCTATAGAGATCATTGCAGACATATCTATATCTGAAGAGCCTCACACAGACAGACTAATGCATCACATGCTAAAAGCTGCAACAGGGCAACCTGGAGAGTCCCATCATGACCTTTTGGGTACTGGGTATACAGGCCTCCCTCAACAACAGTGCACTCACATGGTCCGGAGTTTGGGTCCATTCAGTTTGGTTCCACACAGTTTCTTCACATAGCTGTAGTCCACGTTATGGAAGTTGTGACCAGCCTTTTGAAGAGATCAAAGACGATCAATAACGCATATCCAATGGTGTCCAGTTCATCTCAGCCGACAGACTCAAGGTTGGCACAATGTCCTAGAAATGCCCAACAGCAGACTTACCGTCCACGTGGTGTTAACTTTGTTGATGTAGTTGACCATCTCATCAGACAGCGGCCCAAGGCGAGGACGAGCTGAGCTCAGAGACAGAGCCGTCATTACGCACAGGAGAATTAACGACTTCATTCTGGAACACACAAACGACAGCAGATTGAAAATTAGTAGAGTCCAATTAACCCCCACAGAAGAACTTCCCAAGACAGGCAAGACCTGAGGAACCAACAGCACCTGCTGGGGTCAAGCTTCAGTATCATGAAGGAGATGGCTCAGAGCCAGGCTTCACAGCCAACCACATTAAAGCATCTGATCTGTATACCAACAATAAAGCCGAGGACAGACTAGGGGGAGAATGAAATTCATTCCAATGTAGCCTGAACACTGAATCAGCTGTGGAACTCAGTTATGGTAAATTGGACCTGTTCCAATACGCACTGAAATCAGAAACCTGAGAACGCCCATGCAAGAACCCTGATTTACGCCCTGCCAAGCACACACTGGCTCCACAACGGTGCTTCAAACTTCCTAGACCCTGATGAAGTCACCTGATTTAGTATGTAGTCAGTCTCTGATTGGATTTCACCCATCCTAGATAACAGTGATGACAGGAAGCAGTTCTTTTGATCTTTGTGATCATTTGCATTGGGGCATCGTGGCCAGTTTAGCTGGACTACTGAACTACCGAGTTCAAGCCCACCATGAGTTCAACACCTTCAGTAGACGAAGGTAGACGCAGGTGTTAAAGGCATCAGTATGGAAACAGAGACGCATGTAGAAACTCCTTTATCAGTCATAACGGCTGCACCGAAGAAACTCGTCTGACCAGGTTTAACTCCTCTTCTGCATTCTGGGTGGAAGTGAAAGTGCTTCCCAGCTGTGAAGCCATTAGCTGCATATGCAAGGCAGAGGCAGTCTGACCCAGTGGACGTTTAAACTGGATGGACCTTTATACTGAGCATTACCAGCTCTCTCCCCACCCAGTTCTCCACCGTTCACGGTCTGGTCTCCACCGTCCTGTGTGTAACTGTAGAGCTAGCACATGTGCGGATCATTGTCAGTGAAGCAACTGTGCTGCATCTCCATCAAACAGCATGCAGCGCGTTCATTTACTCCACCACTAACCAAATCAAACCCTCTGTTAACCAACCAGTGCTGCAAATGCGTACTCGAAGCAGTCATAGCCTACTCGACAGCCCACATCCCTTTTTAGAAGCACGGGGCGATCACTGGCCGGGTCTTACTCTGCTGTTCTATAACGATTTATCAGCAGTCAGGCCAAACGCTGGGTCAAACCAGGCCATCTATTTCATGTTCCTGAGCCAGGACAATTAATGCTTTACAAAGTGGGAGATGTTTGTAACAATCAAAGAGTCTCAAACGAGTTACAGGATATTGTACAAGATATAAATCTGAGTCACATGCACACTCAAGCAGCTGTAGTCATTTAAGAGAGAGAAGAGTTTGGGGGTGTGTGTGTGTGTGTGTGTGTGGCTAGGTCCATCCCCCCCCCTTTAATGGACTATCCGATCAGACAGCCTAGAGAACATTACATCAGAACCATGAGCACCAGAGGCAGACGCAGGCAGGCGGCAGAGCTGGGTATCTGGTTCTAGCCACAGTTTGGGAGTGCCCTTCTCTCACCAGGCGCTAAAGCTGCTAATCAGTTCAAGGTGATTACAGACACAAGCAGAGACCTGTAGAGACACAGTAACTGCACTGGGTATCTGGGCTTCTGGTTTCCGGTACATTCCCTCCTCTCACCAAGGGCTAAACCTGCCAATCCGCTGCGTCTGCGAAGGACCCCTACTGTACCCACCCGACACGGAGACCCAGATCTGAGATGACGTCATTCTGCACATTTCACAAACACACTATACACTTCCACAAACACCTAAAGCTCTGATGGGCCAACTAACACACAGCCTGCCCGGGTGGAAACCAAGACCAGGAAGGGAACAAGTCCTCCACCCTCGACTTCACCTCGTCCTCCAAACCACACCGGACAGAACACCACAGAGACGGACAGAGCTCCGACCGGACAAACCAACAGACTGGACCTAGGGAGTAGGGCTAGGGGCCGACCGGGGTTAGACTCAGCACCCACAAGGAAGTCGGGGAGAACCACATGGCCAGAGCCGCCCGGAGGACAACAGAGTACCCGGATTACTAACTTCACATGTCCACTACAACAGACTGATACACAGACACGGGTGTTGGCTAGAACTCCCTGCAGGGTCTGTACACCTGTAAACGCCGCACCCCACACACACACACAACACGACCCCGAGATAACCGGAAGTAACTGTACCTGAGGTTGGTTGAAGCCCGCTGTGATTGAACTGCCGTCGCTGCTTCTCGGATCCGCTGTGCTGCAGCAGACTTCACAGGAGGAACATGACGAGGCTATTCGATACCCTTTTATACGAGCTGTGTTCTCATCACTCATATCACGTGACCAGTCATGTGCGTTCCTGTAATCACTAGTCAAGCACCATGACATTTCACAACAGCCCCTGGAAAGTCATATGACCCTGCTGTCAAAATAAAAGTCAACAGATAAAGTTTGCAAATGGCTATAAAATCAGTATTAAGCGTTATTAAGCGTTATTAGGCCTCGTAGGGCTCATTAGGTTGATGAATCAAGGCTGTAGTGAAAACCCTGTACTCATTTTAGTGCTGCTGAAATGGTGTGGTCCTAATCAGGGCCCATGGAAACTGAAGGAGGTGCTTGGGAAACGTGGGGGAGGGGATGCTGATGGAGTTTGGAAAACTGGCAGGTCACAACTTCAAGCACATCTTGAATCCACACAGCTGAAGTACATGTGCAGTGATGCAGGCCACTAAGGCCAGGACTCTCAGGCACTGCGGGTGTGTGCATGAGCAAGCAGCTGCTAAGCTGTTCTCATAAGCCCAGATCTCAGAAACACTTACTGCCTTCAAGAGCAGGGCGTTACACTGCACCGGCTGGACCTGTACAGATCAGGGCTCCGACCAGTTCAGTAGAGTTCTTTTTGTGGGGCATGCAGTGATTCAGCAATACTGATCGACCTGTCCTGTAAACATGCATGCTTACTAGCCAGAAGACATCATCTAACAGAACACTAAGCATGGTTGTAAGTCGCTCTGGATAAGAGCATCTCCATAAATGTGTAAATGTACTATGGGGTATGTTATTAGTTTGAATCAGAATCAGGAATTCATCTTTGGTTACATTAGCTCACAGTGCACAGAGCCTGACCACATATCAAGATAAACAAGATCAATAGGAAGTGCAGCATGAACAGGAAGTGGGAAAAGTGTCCCTGTGTGGATGATGGTGATGAAAAAAAAAAAAAGAAAAGGAGTGAATCTCCTCTCTGCACGTGAAAACAGCAAATGACAAATAGAGAAAGAGTGGAAAGTACAGAGAGGAATTGAGCGGGATGCAGTACAGCTGTGAGCCGATTGCTTTTCAAGTCGAGTCAGATTTATTTATATAGTCAAATTTATTTATATGCACTTTTTACCACAGATATTGTCACAAAGCAGCTTCACAGAGAATCCGGGTTCAGGCCCCCAATGAGCAATAGCGACAGTGGCAAGGAGAAACTCCCTCAGAACAAGAGGAAGAGCCCTTTAGAGGAGCCAGGACTCAAAAGGAGAACCCATCCTCTTCAGCTCGACCAACAAACCCAGAAGGGATCAGAGTTTATCACTAAAGGCAACTAGCTGCAGTTTAGTAGGGCTTTTACTGGAACAACCAGAAAGCAGCGCATTACAGTTGATTTGGTTTGTATTCAGTTCTGAGACTAATTCCACGCTCCATTCTCATAACGTAAACCTGCGGGCACTGTTTTAGGAGGTGTGACATTAAATTAATCCAATGCATCTTTTAGGCTACTTTTAATAATAATAAATAATAATAACTTTTAAAAATAATGAAACATATGGCTAAAATGTATAAAGTGCAGAGTTGAGAGAGAGAGAGAGAAAATACAATAATATACATATATACATATTGCCTGAAAAAATATTTAAATATAATAAATGACTATAAAACCTGTATATTTTAAACAGACAATAGACAGGTGAGGTAGCGGTTGGTTATCACGCATTCCTTGGATAGTTTATAGAGTTATAATTATTGCATGTCAGAATTTCTTTTTGTACAAAAGAATATATATATTGCACAATCGAGAACAAATAGTGCAGTGAGTGATAAATAGAACAGAGGTGGAATGGAACACAGGAACACTATTCTATAGGTAGTGTTCAGTTCCCTTCTACTGAGCGCAGTTCTCAGTGTGCGTGTGGACGTGTTTCAGCTGTTTGAACACAGTCTCTGTTCATTGAAGTGAATTATTTTAATAATTTGTCTGTGTTTAAAGCGCCACACTGTGTAAAGCACTGCAGCTGTGCTGTAGTTTAATATCACAGTGTATTCAGCATTCTGATCAGTGAATCTGAATCCTTGGGTATGATTACATAGTAAAGGTCCAGCAATGTGAAAAGAGTGTACTAGAGGCTTGTACTTAATTATGGGATGAATTCAGAACGTTACTATAGAAAACAAGGCTGTCTGTGAATCACACTTCACACTTTTTCACTGTAGTGATTGAATACTTTAATCTGACATGATTCCATCTCCATAGAAAAGCTGCTGCTCGTTTACTAGTGAAAATAATGCAGGTCTGTTTACTCGATCTTCGGTAAAAGGACTATGAGATGACATGCCACTGGGACGTTATGGTGTCCACCCCTTTAAAATGAAGTCCATTCCCTTCACTCCTTACCAGTTTAGAAGCAGCGTTGATAACGTCAGCATCACACTTCATCCTAAGAGCACCTCCGGTGGTGGAAAGCAGCACCAACGTTCTCGTATCCTGCCTCTACTTATATCACTTCTTTTATTTCTTCTGAAATGCAGTTTCTGTCTGAGAGCCCACCTGTGGCGGCCATTATAACGGCAGCTTTCCCAGAGAGATATTGTTGTTTACTGGTAACGTCCTTGATACCGTGGGTGATACGGGGTGTGATACCTTCAACATGATTGACTGGTTGGTGTAGCTCAGCTGATAACACCACTACCCATTAGGGAGCCACCACCACATGTGGGAGACTGGGGTTTGAATCCTGGGCTGGGTGACTAGGCTGTGCTACACCAATAAGAGTCCTTGGGCAAGACTCCTAACACTACACTGGCCCACCTGTAATATGATTAACCTGTAAGTTGCTCTGGATAAGAGCCTCAGCTAAATGCCATAAATGTAAATGACTAGAAGTTAGAACACACCGCTGGTCCCGTAGTGTTGTGCATGTTGGATGGCAGAATCAACAATGCCGTGATTCACTATGGCCTCTTGAGGTCCAGGACAGGCCAGTCCATGGTTAGCTGGCTAACTTGCTAATTTTAGCATATATATCTGCAACATGAACTGGCACATTTTGACAGCGTGTCAAAGAACTGATAGACTGATGGACGGATGGACTGATGAACTAATATACCCGCCCTGCTTTTCTTTGATTTCTCAGAATTCTACTCTCTACTGCTAATGAACATTTCTGGCTAAATGTTAATATCACTGTATGACAAAGCAGTACAGGGTGTAGCATCCAACTGATCTCTTAAGACATGTTTACTGTCACCATATTATATTTTGGATTTTACATAATTGGATGAAAAACATTAAACGTCTTTTTGTATAGTTATTCAGTTCAGCTTTACTTTAATAGAATACATGTATTGGATATTACATTTTGTAGATTTTGAAGAGACACACTTTAATTACTTATTGGAACATTTTTTTTTATAGTAAACTGGCCAGCCAATATCACCAACTATACACTATCAGTATTCTATTCCACCAATAACAACACAAAGTGAGAATCAAGCCTTCATCGCATTTGGAACGAAATGAAATGTGAGCTGGCGCTGAGGAAGGAGGGACAGGCTTTCCAACACTACTCACATTAGTCGTGCCCTGCCTCATAAGGAGACGATCTTCTACAGGTTGGTGATACAGTTGCTCACATGACAGGAGGAAAAGAGCAAACATTCAAAGTCTCAGTGGTGTATAAGATGTGTCTGATTTCCTTCCACATGTCTGGGAACGAAAGTCTGAGGTCTGAAAAGAGAAATGTGCATTGCGTTTACATTGTGTTTCATGATTACGTGTCATTGTGGCAGGAATGTCCTCGACTGGAATACAAGCACGCCATGTAGCTGTAGCACGTTTGAAGCAGCACACAGCACACATTGTTCAGAGGCCGTATACCTGTATGAGCTGTCTCATGTTTCATCTCCTTATTATAACAGTGGAGTCTACAAAGCTTGAGGCCCAGAGGGTAAACTAAGAGATGATTAACATGGAGGACACTTTTTCACTTGTACATAGAATTTATTAAATTATTAATTTTTAAGAAAAGAGCCTTGTCTTTGCAGCAAGTAAATAAAATAAAATAAAATAAAATAAAATAAAATAAAATAAAATACAAACAAACAAACAAATAAATAAAAATGAATAATTAATTAATTAATAATAGTGTGGCCACAGTGTGTGCCAGACAACAATGCTACATGTCAGGATGCACTCTATGACGCATTTGTAAAAGCAGTTGAGGTGGCTTCTACACATGCATTAAGGACCACTGTTCCACCATGGAACTGCTGATTTGCAGAAGGGTGAGAGCCACATGGATCCACCTTCCTCTCTCACTTCCTCTCCGTGTGCCGTCTCACTTCTCTAGAAGATGTCTCTTTGTTAATTATGAGATCTATAACTGCTGTGTTGTCAGCACACTTTTTGCTTCTGTCAGTTTTAGTCATGTCTGGTTCCTACCCAATAGCACCCCTCGCATGATGCTACCAAGCTGGAAAGGGGAGGGGGGAGTGTCACATGCCTTCTCTGCCCTTTAAAAATGTTTTATCTTTATTTGACTGACATGTGACCTCAACTTCACCAAAGACTGCAGTGGTGTCGTACCAGACTGTCATGGAGTGACTCAGAATGGCAGCGGGTCATCTTCAGTGACGGGTCCCGCTTTAGTCTTGGTGGAGACGCCCAACGAATCTGTGTGAGGAGGCACTGTAGTCAGCACCAAGATGAACGGTTAGGTATCACTTGTCACACGTCCAGATGCTTATATTGCAATACCAATGTGAAAAAAAATTTATTAACTATTTTTTATAGAGCGGTAGAGAGTGTATAGCGGTAGCATGTATACCGTGTAGAGTGATAGAGAGTGTAGAGTGACAGAGAGTGTATAGCGGTAGCATGTATACCGTGTAGAGTGATAGAGAGTGTAGAGTGGTAGAGAGTGTAGAGTGATAGAGAGTGTAGAGTGGTAGAGAGTGTAGAGTGGTAGAGAGTGTAGAGTGATAGAGAGTGTAGAGCGGTAGAGAGTGTAGAGCGATAGAGAGTGTAGAGCGATAGAGAGTGTAGAGTGATAGAGAGTGTAGAGCAGTAGAGAGTGTAGAGCGATAGAGAGTGTAGAGTGATAGAGAGTGTAGAGCGATAGAGAGTGTAGAGCGGTAGAGAGTGTAGAGCAGTAGAGAGTGTAGAGCGGTAGAGAGTGTAGAGCAGTAGAGAGTGTAGAGCAGTAGAGAGTGTAGAGTGGTAGAGAGTGTATAGCGGTAGAGAGTGTAGAGTGGTAGAGAGTGTAGAGCAGTAGAGAGTGTAGAGCAGTAGAGAGTGTAGAGCGGTAGAGAGTGTAGAGCGGTAGAGAGTGTAGAGCGGTAGAGAGTGTAGAGCGGTAGAGAGTGTAGAGCGGTAGAGAGTGTAGAGCGGTAGAGAGTGTAGAGCGGTAGAGAGTGTAGAGCGGTAGAGAGTGTAGAGCGGTAGAGAGTGTAGAGCGGTAGAGAGTGTAGAGCGGTAGAGAGTGTAGAGTGATAGAGAGTGTAGAGCGGTAGAGAGTGTAGAGCGGTAGAGAGTGTAGAGCGGTAGAGAGTGTAGAGTGGTAGAGAGTGTATAGCGGTAGAGAGTGTAGAGCGGTAGAGAGTGTATAGCGGTAGAGAGTGTATAGCGGTAGAGAGTGTAGAGCGGTAGAGAGTGTAGAGCGGTAGAGAGTGTATAGCGGTAGAGAGTGTAGAGCGGTAGAGAGTGTAGAGTGGTAGAGAGTGTAGAGTGATAGAGAGTGTATAGCGGTAGAGAGTGTAGAGAGTGTAGAGAGGTAGAGAGTGTATAGCGGTAGAGAGTGTAGAGAGGTAGAGAGTGTAGAGAGGTAGAGAGTGTAGAGCGGTAGAGAGTGTAGAGTGGTAGAGAGTGTAGAGAGGTAGAGAGTGTATAGCGGTAGAGAGTGTAGAGAGGTAGAGAGTGTATAGCGGTAGAGAGTGTAGAGTGGTAGAGAGTGTAGAGTGATAGAGAGTGTATAGCGGTAGAGAGTGTAGAGTTATAGAGAGTGTATAGCGGTAGAGAGTGTAGAGTGGTAGAGAGTGTATAGCGGTAGAGAGTGTAGAGCGGTAGAGAGTGTAGAGCGGTAGAGAGTGTATAGCGGTAGAGAGTGTATAGCGGTAGAGAGTGTATAGCGGTAGAGAGTGTAGAGCGGTAGAGAGTGTAGAGCGGTAGAGAGTGTATAGCGGTAGAGAGTGTAGAGCGGTAGAGAGTGTAGAGCGATAGAGAGTGTAGAGCGGTAGAGAGTGTAGAGCGGTAGAGAGTGTAGAGCGGTAGAGAGTGTAGAGTGGTAGAGAGTGTAGAGTGATAGAGAGTGTATAGCGGTAGAGAGTGTAGAGAGTGTAGAGAGGTAGAGAGTGTATAGCGGTAGAGAGTGTAGAGTGGTAGAGAGTGTAGAGTGATAGAGAGTGTATAGCGGTAGAGAGTGTAGAGTGATAGAGAGTGTATAGCGGTAGAGAGTGTAGAGAGGTAGAGAGTGTAGAGCGGTAGAGAGTGTAGAGCGGTAGAGAGTGTAGAGCGGTAGAGAGTGTAGAGCGGTAGAGAGTGCATTTACAGTTATGGCATTTAGCTGAGGCTCTTATCCAGAGCGACTTACAAGGTCCATCATATTACAGGGAGGCCAGTGTGGTGTTAGGAGTCTTGCCCAGGGACTCCATGTGGTACCTGGCAGGTAGCGGTGCTATACACTGAGCTACACCAACCATAGAGTATAGAGTGGTAAAGTATTTTTATCTGCATCTGGATGATCTGCAAGCTCCTCGTTAGTTGTCTTGCATGTCACTTACAGTTCTGTGATCTTTCACTGTATTTTGCTTTGCGCTGTCCCGGCGCCGCATGGTGTTGGTTTCTGCACACTGAATGAATGCACCCGAGGGCTTGATTTGAGAGGGATGTGAGTTTGAGGAACTGAGCATGTATACATACATACACTGAACAAAGCGGCGCACACATATCGAGTTGCGTATACATGTATGTGCTCATGATGTACTGCATGACAGTCTGAGGCGACTCCATTGTAGTCTTTGAAGGCGTTGGCGTGGTGTTAAGGGCCGTCATCATAACAGTCTGTGTGTATGTAGTCCTACGTCATGCAGCTGTCTGCCAGTGGTGCCGGCGCTAACAGGATGACTCATGGAGGGCATCTTCAAATTCTTAAAAAAATTTAATCTTTATTTTACTGAATATCTAATATTATTTTTTACCAAACAAATAGGTGTGTGTGGCACTGTCATTTCATAACATCTATAAAATAAATATTTTTTTAATTACATTTTTAATGATTATAAAGCAGCCAGGTTACTTTCTTTTATGAGTTAGAACCCCAGATTACTTTTGGGTTAGATATTTCTACTGACATGAAAGGATAAGATGAGCCAATTTAGAATTCACTTCTTTAGAGAGGTAAGGTCATGTCCCATCACCCTGGGCTCCTCTCAGAAACTCCAACGCACCTTCCCAGTTGAGAGTCCTTCATGTCTATGCTTCCTTGTTTGCAGCATGAGGACCCTCTGTCTCCTGTATGTCAATTAGATGGCAAATATGGCACCAGCCCCCTCGTCCGGCAGGGCTTACAATAGGACTGTAAGCCTGCAGCTTGTTTTGAGTCAGCTTGAGCATGTGGTAGGGACCCTTAATCTCAAATACTTGCTCCTTGGGTGAAAGGTGAACTAAGTGTGTGTTGAAAGTCTCTGATGTGTTCAGCTTTCCCTGGCACATGCTGATAATAGACACATATGAGGACTCTAACATGCTCCAGCTAAACTCCACCACTCATTGCACTGTAAGTGATTACACATCCTCGTCCAGATTTTACTGTTCAGGTTAGACTGTTCGGACTGCGCTGAAATTGACCATGGGTGGACCTGGGACATTGAGGTGTAGGTGTTCCTCTACTGGCTAGTTGAGGAGTCCTTGTCGGTCACAGATCATCTGTGCCTAACACTGTACACACAGTAAGTGGGGCTGTCCTCAGGAAGGTCAGGAAGCTCATCACTTTTCCCACTGAGGAGGAACTTGGCTTCAGATTGGCAGGTGGTGCTGTTGATAGCTGCCACATATGTATATAAACCCTCTTTAACCAAAACACGGTGCTATCTAAACAGGAGCCGTGCCATGCAATCCACCTGCAAGCCATCTGCAGCCACCAAGGGAAAGTCCTCGTCACGTTATGGAGTGTCCTGGGTCTGTGCATGAACAGAACAGAGGACAGCCTGGTAATACAGACGGCTTACACCCACATGCAGTAAACTGGGAATGGGGATTATCCCTGTATCAGTGCACCGATCTGGCTCAAAGCCCTGGAGGTGGGCTCTGCTGCTGTGGTGCTCCACAAACTCTACAGTGCTCACAGTGACGTGACTGAGTGTTACATGGACCCAGGTATTTTTGGTGCTTTCAGTCCAGTACACCATGTATCTCCAGTTCACCATGAAGATAGCTCCCCCTGTACTCTAGAACCTCTGACTAGAGTAGAACACCATCCGGGGATCTCCAGTCGCCATTAGGATAGCTCCACCTGTACACTAGAACCTCTGACTGGAGTAGAACACCATCCGGGGATCTCCAGTACACCATGAAGATAGCTCCACCTGTACAGTAGAACTAGATCTAAAAATAAATAGATAAATAAAGGATTAATAGGTTCATTTTTAGAGTAAAATAGCAGCAGCGTTATCAGCAGCTAGCTCTAACCAGTGGATACAGTAATAACAGGTAAGTGTGAGGTAACTGGTCATGTGACTGTGTCAGTATACTGCACTGTAGGTCAGAACCTGTTACTGTACTGTGTACCACACACAGGGAGCGTACACAGTGTGCAGTGTGCCATTTGGAACACACTCTGCATGCCTGTAGCAAGCAACCCAGCTTCACCAATGAACCAGTCTGAAGGTGACCGAGTTTCTTAGGAGAACCCAGCACTGCAAAGCATTAACGATGCTCAAGCAAATCTGTTATAAAGTTGTGGATAGAGCTTTCAGTTTTCGTTTGACTATAAACATAAAAAATCATAAAAGATAAAAGATAAGGGTTTCTGACAGCAGGCGGCAGCAGAGCGCAGCTTTACGGCCGGAGCGGAGAAGCGGCCCCTCCAACAACCAGGCTACAGTGAAGGACCCTGGCAGGCGTAGTCCCGCCCCCTACCACCCGTATTACAACACACCCCGCTTCCTGTGTTAGGATTGGCCAACAGCATCTCGCATGCCGCGCTAGGATTGGCCAGTCCGAACTGTGAACTATCGGGTGTGCGCGAGAGTAGAACACTTTGTCCAACCACAGCGCAACAGACGCAGAGGAGGCGGGGTTTGCCGGAAAACGGGTGGGAGAAGTCTCCAGCAGGCCGAGCGGTCAGCCATGTTGTTTGTCTGACAGCAGGATCGGCAACAGGTTGTCAGCGGGGTTAAAGGGGGTAAACCAGCTCTCAGAGTGTTCCCTTCCACGGCCAGCAGCTTGGTTTATCACTGCGACACACGAAGTGACCATAGAAGGTGGATAATAAAGCCTGAATGGGACGCCCAGAAGGGAATGGCCGTGTCTCATTCGTGGTGTAATGTAAGTAGCAGCTGTGTTCAGCTCTCAGAACACTGAAGCTAGTTTATTTATTTCAGTCACTGTTTCTCACAGCTGGTCCCTCAAACGTGAGCCAGCTCCTGCTCTGGATGTAGCAGGCGTAGCTAACACTAACCCGAGTTACTTTTCAGCTGGGTTTCGGGGGGTTTCTCCTTCGCGAATTTTCCGTTCCACCTTAAATTCTGTTCTACTTTCATTCTGGTGCCCATACTCGCTGTAACGCAGTTACTGCACCTCTTTAGGTGGAACGGGGATTTCAATAAAGGTGACAAGCCACGGAGTAGCTGGATAGCTAGCTAGAGAAAGTCACTGACAGGCCCGTATGCCGGTCCACGGTGTCTGTCCAGAAGTGGCCGGTCCACATTTTTGTGGATGCTCTAAACAGACCGGCCGGGCAGGTCCGTCTGGCTCCTGACTGCACAGCAGACGTGACATTGAGGCTGTTGGTAGTCCTTTCAGAGTAGACCGTGTGTAATGCATCACATGGTTGTCTGGCTAGTGATGACAGGCTGCAGCACCTCATTGACCAAACGGTTAACCACATGGTTATGAAACATGTACAAGCTCGGGTACAGGCATTCTGTCCTCATAGCCGTGAAGGCCTATACCTGTCTTCTGTGGTACAAACCATAGGATGGTATTTAGGATGGTACCCCCTAGGATGGTACCCCTTCCCCCCCAGATCCTACGTGTGCTGGCGCGTGCCTTCTTCAATCCACTGCCACCAACAGCGTGTATCTGCATGACCAGTATGCGCCATGCAACTTGTTGATAACACCGTCACGCTTTCCATCTCTTCCAGCTGCTTGAATCGCATGTGTCAGAATGGACATCATACCCCAGCAGGACAATCTCGGATAGTCAGATAGCTACAGCGATAAGGCCCCTCCTTGCTTACATCACATGTGAATATAGGATAGAGGTTTAACATGGTTGACCTTACCGTTAGACCGTTATAAAGATAAGAGGAGAGAGAAAACACTAGTTACGGTAGTCCTGTTTACTGTGTGTGGACTAAACCCACACGGCTTCCTTTAGGATTTTTCCAGACGATGATTTCTATGGAGCAGAATTAGTTATGGCACTCTTTCAAGAGCTGGAATGATTGACGGTCGCTATGACACAGCACGTAGAATTTATTGGCTAGTTGTTTCCACCCCAGAGGCGTGTCTGTGTACTGATGGAGGGGTTTAACTCTCTGCTCCTTCCATTTGGCATAATAGTTCCACGACTGAGCTTCACGTTTAGCCAAACTACCACCTTCACCCTGACCACCTGGGCAGTGGTAAGAGGATTCCAAGGTAAACTAAAAAGTAGGTACACTGAACAAGACATAAACAACAGTTAACGTCACTCATTAAAACACTACTTGTCCAGAAGACCTGGTGTCCCTCCACCTCCACCCCTACCGCACCATCTGCAGGAACTGTGTGAGGATGTTCAAGCTGCATGGGATGGATTATCACAGGACACCATTAGGAACCTCTACAGCTCCATACCGAGACGTCTGGCCTGTTGGGTTAGCGAACACGGCGGCCCGACGCCATACTGAGAGACAGACTTCTGTATGTGTAGCTCAATAAATATTGATCATATCCGTCTACATTTAAGGGAAGGGTGAACAGATCCACTCTTAGATGCTCGAAGGCTCTTAGAGTCCTAACGTCTGTGTTGATGTCCTTTCCCTGTTGACGTGAGTCATGCGTATTGGAGCAGAGCAATGGTCAAAGTGTGCTTGACTCTGGCCCTCCAGGAGTAGAGCAGCATCATCAGCTATATCATATAACATCAGTACAAATATATCATCCGCTCTAACGCCACGGTAACCTGTCTGTAGTGATGAGGGGTGAGTTTAGTCATGCTGCTGACAAATAAATACAGGCCCTGAGAGAACACAGCCTCATGTGATTGCCCTTCCTGTGTTATTTTCTCTATATATGTTACACACATTTTTAATCCATAGGGTTTAACATGACGCCGGCCCACCCTTTACAGCTATAACAGCTTCAACCCTACAGGGAAGGCTAGGAATGTGTTGATAGGAATTTCTGACCATTCTTCCAGAAGCACATCTGGACACTGGTGTTGGACGAGAAGGCCTGGCTCCCAGTCTCCGCTCTAATCCATCCCAAAGGGGTTCTATCGGGTTGAGGCTGGGACATGTCTGTATGGACCTTGCTTAGAGTTGCCTACGTTTGGCAGAGGCATGGCACATAGGTGGCCCACGTCTTGCTACCCTGAGTGGTCTACCCAGGTCCCGTCAACCCTCCTCGCAAGCGAGCCACATAGAAATAGGGAATTTGGGCCAGAACAGTTTTCCTGTCTGGGATGTGTTCCTGTCCTGGCTTGCTAAACTGCAGGTTCAACACACTGAATTTCTGACATTTTTGGCCAAACCTCTGCAGACAGGAGTGATCATCTTAATACTGGGTCTGTATTTAAATTCCTGGCTTTGACGATGGGCACACCTACGTCCTCATCCTCAACACCTAGTTCACCATCTCCTCTTCATCCACTATGACCTTTCTCCTGCTTTCTCATCCCTCTCCTTGCTCCTCCTCAGGCTCTTCCTCTTCATTCTTCCTCCCCCAGTCCCCACTGTATGTTAGATGTCTCCAACACAGTGGACCGGACCGGACCAGACCGGAATGCCGATTGACTGATGACCCAAGCTGATTCATGAATCCCGGTCAAGTCTAACTAGTTAGTGCATGGTCCGTTTATAGTCCTGCTGGTTGCGGAGCAATCTGAATAAGCACCAGCAGTGGCCTCAAGCTGGATGGAGTCGTGGGCTGGAGGTTAGGGAACCAGCCTTGTGACCGGAGGCTTGCCTGTTACTTTCCCTGAACCGACAGTGACGACTGAAGTGCCCTTGATAAAGGCACCTAACCCCCAACATCTCTCCAGGCGCTGTGGGTAGGGGTGCCCACCGCTCCGGGCCACCGTGCACAGGACCTTATGGGAGCACTCTAAACGTTTCTAAC
>JAMWET010005238.1:0-127500 GCA_024036415.1 Prochilodus magdalenae | reverse complement strand
GTCTCTGTCTCTCTCTCTCTCTCTCTCTGTCTCTCTCTCTGTCTCTGTCTCCTCTCTCTCTCTCTCTCTCTCTCTCTCTCTCTCTCTCTCTCTCTCTCTTTGTCTCTCTCTCTCTCTCTCTGTCTCCTTTCTGTCTCTCTCTCTCTGTCTCTGTCTCTCTCTCTCTGTCTCCTTTCTGTCTCTCTCTCTGTCTCTGTCTCTCTGTCTCCTTTCTGTCTCTCTCTCTCTCTGTCTCTGTCTCTGTCTCTGTCTCTCTCTCTCTCTCTCTCTCTCTCTCTCTCTCTCTCTGTCTCTCCCTCTCTCTCTCTCTCTGTCTCCCTCTCTGTCTCCCTCTCTGTCTCCCTCTCTGTCTCCCTCTCTGTCTCCCTCTCTGTCTCATGTTTACAGGAGAGCAGACACGGAAGTTCTTCCTGCAGTCCGGCCTCCCTGCGTCTGTGCTGGCCGAAATTTGGTAAACACTGATTCAGGGATAAATCAGATCTGAACCGTAAATCATATGATTGTTATCAAAATGAGTGTCTGTGGAAAGAACACACACACACGGTTAAGAGCCGCAGGACCTATCAATTTATGTCACATGTTAAAGTGACATAACTAGACTGGCAGGAAATTAGCTCTAAGACCATCACGTAGTGCCTAAACCTGCTCTCCCACATGGAGAATGAGTAGCTAAACTAATGACCTAATGACTAATGAAGTATGCATGTGCACATCTCAAAACCTACTCTATCCCAAACCACTAGCCTCTGGGAATCTTTACAGGTTAATGGATAATTACATTTGTATGGTATATGAAACACAGTGAGTCACAGTGCTATACTTTCAGTTCCTCCAGTCACAGGTAATAGTATAGGCTGGAATAGTAATTTAATGCTTCTCGTATGTCACTGTGCTGTCCAACTGATTTTTATACTCATCATCAAAAAACAGCTGCACCCAGAAGGAGGTGTGGGAGTGCAGGTGTGTTGGGAAGGAAGATAAAGGTAACCGATGATAAATTTAGACTGATATGATCAATATTTATTGAGCTACACATACAGAAGTCTGTCTCTCAGTATGGCGTCGGGCCGCCGTGTTTGCTAACCCAACACGCCAGACGTCTCGGTATGGAGCTGTAGAGGTTCCTGATGGTGTCCTGGGATAATCCATCCCATGCAGCTTGAACATCCTCACACGGTTCAGGTGCAGTAGACCTTCTGGACGTGTGACAACAGACCGTCCATCTTGGTGCTGACCACGGTGCCTCCACACACGGGTTCGTTGGGCGTCTCCACCAAGACTAAAGCGGGACTCGTCACTGAAGATGACCCGCTGCCATTCTGAGTCACTCCATGACAGTCTGGTACGACACCACTGCAGTCTTTGGTGACGGTGACGTGGTGTTAAGGACAGTCGTGGTAACGGTCTGTGTGCATGTAGTCCTGCGTGGTGCAGCCGTCTGCCGATGGTGCTGCACTAACAGGATGACTCATGGAGGACACCACTGCTCGCTGGATGTCCAGAATCGTGGCTGTGGGATGATCTGTTGGTTCTCTCTCCCCTTCTTTCTCCTGCCACCAACAGCGTGCTGTGGTAATATCCGCATGACCGTATGGTGCGCAGTAAGATACGACCATCCGGTCTCCTGGAGCCATGTAACAGACCCCTCTTGTACTCTTCCAAATGCTCGTTTGGCTTTTGATCTCTTCTCTGAGCTTTACTTCACTTGCAAAGGATCCAACCAACACAACAGCTCGAGTCAGAATGGAAATCACATGCAACAAGACAACCTTATATAGCCAGTCAGGTACAGCGGTAAGGCCCGTCCTTGTTTACGTGACACTTCAGTCATTCATATGTCTCATGATGTCAAACCTACCCACCAAGTTTCAGTCCGGTTGGTTGATTTCTTCTGGGTGCAGCTGTCCTTTGATGTTTGTGTATGTTCTAATGATTTGCAGATTAGTCTTGCTAGCAGTGACCGAGCCAATCTCATACATTTTTAGTAAATTAGTTTTTTCTTATGACATAAACAAGCAGCCTAGTTAACAACTGGGAGTGTACGGATATCCAGAGTTGAACTTGAGAGTGTCAACTTGTAATGTTCAAAGGAAACCGGACGTGAGAATATGTTTCTCCACTCTGTTAACGTCCGTGTCATATATTGTTTGCTCTCCTGCTATTAGAAAGTCTGCCACTGTACTTTGACCCTTGTGGTTCAGGGTGGTTCTCATGGTCGTCTACACGCTTGCCTGTTGCAGGTCCCTGGCTGACATGAACAAGGATGGTAAAATGGACCGTCTGGAGTTCTCCATTGCCATGAAGCTGATTAAGTTGAAGCTGCAAGGTCAGAATCTGCCCACAGCTCTGCCCATCATCATGAAGCAGCCACCAGTCCCTGCTCCCACTATGCCGGTAACACCACTAGGTAAGCCGCCGGTTACCTGCGAAAAGGCACCTGTGTTTAGGCTGTTAGGCCCTGATATAATGCCAGTGTGCTGTTTAATCACGTGGGCCTAAATTGAGAAGCATCGTTCTACAAATGAAGGTTCCAAATAGGGTTCTTTGTGTGACGCAAAGGTTTTGGGACAGCTTACTTTTCTACACTGCGTAATTTAAATAGACTGAATCCTGTCAGCACTGGCGATCTGCTGTGAGCCATAGGTGGCCCACATACTTACACCATGCCGTAGGCCCACCTGTCCCAAAACAGATCTGGTCCACTTCTCTATGTATGTGGCCCACATCAAGTGTCAACCCATCGGGCAAGTGGGCCAGATTTGGTTCAGAATATTCTGGGATGTATTTTTGTCCTGGTTTTCAAAGTAAAATCTATTACCAGACTGCACACTTACTGAACGCTGAACATCTTAGCATCCCAGCACACACACCAGCAAAGTGCAGTATGACTTAGACCCGTCCCAGCCGACATGCTGCACCTCACTCCACACTGGCTGTGATTGTATTGTGTTCTTGTAAAACCAGGTTTGAGTTTCTGGGTTTGTGTTTCCGAGAGACATGTCCGGTCGAATAATTCCGGTTCCTGAACATTTGGCGCACCCCTAATTGTGAGCATTACCCCGAAAATGGCAGCAACACATTTGTGTCACTATAGCAGGTATGTAGAGGCTGGAGGCTGAACCTTTCTCTCGAGACCAGCTGTTCTCTTTCATCCACTACCTGACCTACAAAGTAAAACACACCAGCCCCTGTTTGGCAGACAATAAAGAACCGTGTACTTCATGGTCAGTGTTTATCAAACACAGAGAACAGGATCTGCCAGGTGGTGTACTATGTGGGCACTACACTGTTCTTAACCCAGCCTGTGGAGTAACCTGTACCGGGTTCGTTGTTCTGCAGTGTTACGGCTGTGGCCTTCTGGTCACAATCTGTGAGTGAGAGTTAGAGCACCCACCCCTTATATACACTCATTTCCTCAGGTCTTAAATACCAGCTGTCAATCAACCATAAAACTCGGGCTCTGGTTCTGAAATCTCATTGTCTGTGCCACTTTCCAAGCCACTGTAAAATGCTTATTTACACGTCAGCCGAATTCTGTAGCAATGCACCAATAAAGAATGGCTGATTGGAGAAATACCAGATACGCCAGTATGGTGGCCTTCATGAGACAGTGGACAGTGATAGTGGATATGGGTTTGGCGCACATAATGAAGTGGCCAGTGAGTGCGTGTAATGCTCTAGGTCACATTTCAGTGCCTTCCCTACTCCCAACACATCTGATTCAACCTAGCAGCTCATTAACAAGCACTCCTTTCAGACATGCCGGGGCTGTTGAAGCAGGGAATCCACTAACGTGAGCAGAACAGAGCACCACTGCTCTAGGTGCTCCTACAAGTATGACCCCTAATCTGATGGGATTGGTTAGACATGAGCTGGAGGTTAGGGAACCAGCCTGGTAACCTGAGGGTCGCCGGTTCGATTCCCTGCAGTGCGGGGAATGACTAAAGTGCCCTTGAGCAAAGCACCTAGCCCTCCAGTTGCTCCCTAGGTGCTGTGAATAGGGTTAGTTATCGCTCCGGGCAAGTGTGCCCACTGGCCCTGTGTGTGTCTGTGTTGGGGGGTGGAGGGGGTGCTTTTATTTTGGAGACACCTAGACCCAGATTTTACTGTGTGTGAAAACTATACACAAGTTGTAGAGCCTGATAACCTGATTAATGGAATGTGTATGTTTCTTTAGGGATTGGATCCATGCCAAGTATGCCCATGATGTCCACCATGCCTGTTCTTGCGCCCATAGCCTCATTAGGCCCTATGCAGGGTATGAATCCCATGATGCTGGCTGGACAGGGCATGCCAATAATGCCCACCATTAGCACCCCTGCTCTGCCCAATGGACCTGTGGGTATCTTGCAGCCTGCTCCTGGTTCTCTTTCTACCAGTAAGTCATCACCATTCAAGCCTCTAAAGTGCACCTAGTATCAGCCTACAAGTCAGGATTTTACAGTTTTATTTATGCTTTTAGCAAATATTACGGCAAAACAATGCATTGAAGGGGGTAGCTCCGCCTATTTTTGAATCAGAAAATTATTTCAGCCTAGAATGCTTTTTAAATAAGGCCCATTGAAGGGGAATCAGAACAGACATCATTTACATATACTATATTGACAAAAGTATTCGCTCGTCTGTCTTCACACACACAGAGAGACATCCCATTCCTAGAGGGGTTAATATGATGTTGACCCACCCTTTGCCACTATAACAGCTTTAACTCTTCTGGGAAGGCTTTAGGAATCGGAAACAAGGGTTAGGAATGTGTTTATGGGAATTTCTGACCATTCCTCCAGAAGCACATGTGTGAGGTCAGACTATGATGTTGGACGAGAAGGCCTGGCTCTCAGTCTCCACTCTAATCCATCCCAAAGGTGTTCTATCGGGTGGAGGTCAGGACTCTGTGCAGGCCAGTCCAGTTCCTCCACACCAGACTCGTTCATCCATGTCTGTATGGAGCTTGCTCTGTGCACTGGTGTGCGGTCAGGTTGGAAGAGGAAGGGGCCGTCCCCAAACTGTCCCCACAAAGTTGTCCAATATCTCTCGGTCTGCAGAAGCATTAAGGGTTCCTTTAACTGGAACTAAGGGGCGGAGCCCAACTCTGAACAACACTCCCACATCATAACCCCGCCTCCACCAAACTTTACACTCGGCACAGTGCAGTCAGACCAGTACCGTTCTCCTGGCAACCACCAAACCCACTCGTCCATCGGATTGCCAGATGGAGACGCATGATTTGTCACTCCAGAGAACACATTCGATGCTTTGCACTGCGCTTGGTGATGTAAGGCTTGGATGCAGCTGCTCCGCTATGGAAACCCATTCCACGAAGCTCTCTACTCTCCTGATCTTGGGCTAATCTGAAGAACACATGAAGTTTGGAGGTGTGTAGCGATTGACTCTATCCGCTGACCCCCATCTGTCATTGTATGTGGCCTATTTAGTAGTGATGAAACTTCATGACTGGACTTGTTGCACAGGTGGATCCTGTCACGGTACCACACTGGAATTCACTGAGCTCCTGAGAGCGACCCATTCTTTCACTAACGTCTGTAGGAGCAGGCTGCATGACTAGGTGCTTGGTTTATACACCTGTGACCATGGAAATGATTGGAACACCTGAATGCAATGGTTTGGAAGGGGGAGTGAATACTTTTGGCAGTATAGTGTATGTCAGCCTTAAAGACACAGGAACAACACAGCTTGTTCGGTTCTCAAGGCAAAAATGGAAAATACCTGTGTAAGTGGATTATTGGATTTGGTACACACAGATGCTCAGAGTAGCCCTGGCGGTGTAGGGGCCATGGTAACACTCAGGACAGATGCAGGATATGGGCCACAGCTGCCGTATAAATGTGGTTATTATTTAATTTAAAGTTTAATTAAAAGACGATGCATGGCTTACTCGTATCCTGAAGGCCTGGTTTGGACTGCTTGTTTAAGTGTTAGTGTAAAGTGGTGTCAGATACGTCTTTATAATAGTAGCTCAGGTAAATCCAGGTTAAAAAGATGAATGAATTTCTTCAGTCCTTTGTAGACATTGCATTAGTGTTTGTGTAGAATGGTGCTTTGCCAATCAGCGCTGTGTCTATGGAAACGTCTCAGAGTGCTTGTATTCAGCATGCACCGCCTCTGGTTTCTCCCACTCATTAGAGTTATCCATTTCTGCTCTCTCTGTTTGATGGTGTGCTCGGCCGACAGCTCGAGCCGCTGTCGATAGTTAATATAGAGAAAGATGTAGTGAAGACGATGTACTGACTGATCTTCTCTTGTGTGTTTGTCTGTAGCTCTTCCTCTGAACAGCTCCTTTACCTCTGCTCCTATGGGCTTTTCTGCCACTCCCATGAACATGTCCTCATCTCTTCTGGACCTGGGTTCGAGCAGGTGAGAAGGCCCGCTGTTGTCTGGAACATGAATAAAGCATTTTCACTATGTGGAGGTATGTAGTTGCATGTTGGGTTATATGCAGACAGAGGTATAGAACATAACACGCTATACCAGCAAGAGTCTTTGAAAGAGGTTCCCAAGGTGTGACCAGATGGTAGGTTTGTATAGAGTGGTGTGCAAAAGTCAGAGACCACACCTCATGCATTTCATTTCCTGTCAAAACCGCTTTTAAATACAAGTTGCTCAGGAAAACTACACAGACGGCTTAGCAGCTCACGTCATATGGGATTTTTAGTATTCCGCTTTTTCCACCCTTTTCCTTTTAAAGCTCCCGTTATTTTCAGCAGACTTGCTTTCAGTAGGAGAGGCAATATGTTCCTTACCTCACATCACAAGTTCAGTCGTCTTCTTACTATGTAAGCCATCCCAAAATATTCAGTGGAATTGAGTTCTGGACTCAGGAACTCGGTTCTTAGTTACGTCCTTTTGGCAGCTACACATCCATTCAGATCTATAGCATTAAGTTCTCACACTGGAATAATGGACCAGCAGATTTGATAAGATTCAAAGTCTCTCAAAGATGAATGTTTTGAGTTTATCTGGTGGTGACCGCTTTGGAGAACGAGAACCATCAGGTCTTCCATGGTTGTTAGGAGTCTTTTAACGATGTGTGGAGCATTTTCTGTTCTCTAACTTTGCAGAGTACAGTAAGAGTGTGTAAATCTATATACATATATCTCACACACACACACACGCATGCATAGTGATCTTTTTATGACTGTACCACATTAACACTACACCTATCCCTACCCTTATCCTCAGTATCCAAAATGCTAATATTCTCCATTATTAGATTTTTTTAGAAATAGTGATTTATGTTGAAGATGTCCTTACCTCACTAAAAATGTCATACCATTCTATACTTGTGTCCTCACAAATATACCACTACAAGAACACACACACACACACTACACTCACACACATATACACGTACATACGTACATACATACATACATACATACATACATGCCTGTGTATTTGTTTCTCATTAATTCCTTTTTAATGAGATTTTAAAAGATTGTTTATTTTGTAAAAGATTATTTACTAAAATATTTTTTAGGTTTTATGGGATGTTAATCTCATACTTCTGTAAAGCTTTAAATATTTAACACCTTTTATTTACCATAATGCTGATGATGTGATCACCAGTTCGTCCTGTACACATGCTGGCTCTTGTAGCACCAAAACTGTTTTGGCCAAAACCGATAAAACTGTGGGTTATCAATATCAATATAGCCAACATGCATATCAGGTGGGCCCTGCGGTACACCAGCATAGCACTGTAATTTGTTTTTCATAGGTAATAGTTCTTAATAATTATTAATAATATTAATAATTCTGTCAGTGGTTGGAATGCCGTTGTAGTTACTGGGCTGATATGGCTACGTTCTGCGTAGTTAGCTTATTATGCTAACATTTTTACAAACGAGGAAAACGATACTGACCCTTACACACACTGTCTTTTCTCCCAGCTCCAACTCCTCTTCCACCACATCTCTAGCCAGCATCTCTCCTAAGGCCGGCACCTCCGACTGGGCTGTGCCACAGGCAGCCCGCCTGAAGTACAGGCAGCAGTTTAACGCTCTGGATAAGCAGATGATCGGCTTTCTAACAGGTATGTAGTAAAACGACTGTGTCTTGGAGGTGTCATCTGTACGTACTGAAGTTTCAGGTTCAGCAGTTTAGTTTATACCTCGACATTCCGAACCTGATTTAGTGCAGGCTGTTCCCCTCCCCTTTTGGTGGGGTATAGAGTTTAGAGGGTTCATGGCTCGTATGCAGTGCCTAGCAAAGGTGTTCAGCCCCATCAGATTTGTCTGGATGACCTACGACACTTTGACATGTTGTTCTGCGGAATAAAGGTAATAAACGTATATTAATGAAATATTCACACAGGTCGCTACCGGGGATTTTTTTTTCTCAGGTAAAATGCACCTATTAGGCACTATTGATCACCGACTCTGAAGGAAAAACACCGCCACCAATGCCAAGGCCTACAAAGAAGAGTTTACCAGAGAGCATCCGAGTAACCCAGCTACATTGTGATTTACAATTTCAATCAGTCAATGAATCAATCAGTCAGTCTGTCAACCAGCCAACCTTTATTTTCACTCGTAAATACCTTAAGGGTGACCCTCATTTCCAATCAAGCTTAGCATTTACAGCCTAAGGGATTAAAAAATTATTTTAAAAGGATTTTAACCTAAGAAACTAAATTAAAAGAAAAGCCACATAACATAAACTGACAGTAAACAGAAAAACAGAATGATAAAAGAATTAAGAGAACAATTCAGATTGAATTAATAAAGGGAAAATTTAGTAATTAAATCAATTAACTTAAACTCTTTTATAAGATTACAGCATTAAAGGTATTGGTGGTCAGATGTAACACAAATGGAGCTTTTTGGCCAAAATGTGTCTCATTGGCACATAATAAACGGGAGTCCTGTGTCATTTGCATAATCATGAATCACTTTAATTAAATAAATCGGTTAATTAAAATTCAGTTCAAAGCCCTGACTCGTCCCCCTGGTGTTCAGATGTCTATTAACACCGCCGTGAAAACAGACTCCTAAAATCGGTTCCTTTAGAAATCCTCTTTTTACATTAAGTAGATTATGTGGTATAAGGTTTCTAAGGTACGGAGATTTACACGTGGCTCAGTAGCTCCTCCACATAGCAGCTGACTGAGCTCACCGTCTTGCATACCTCAGATGAAAGCTGGTGAGGCAGGAATGCAGGTTAGTGATACACAGCGCCGTGTAGAAGTTCTGTTGGGCGTGTTTTAAACCCATCGCCAGGTCTTTCATGTGAAAGTGATTTGTACGTGTCGCCGTTTGTACACAGGAAGTCAAATTTGAGCATCTAAATAATGTGAAAGCTCGGTCGGGCTTTGTGCCGAGGCATCCTGGTCAGTTTCAGTCAGACCTGTTTAGCTGGTGCATCAGAAGTATTTGTTAGTCGTAACTGGTTAAGCCGTGGTTCACGGTACAGTCATAGTACCTAGACTTCATGCATGGGTAGAACCGGTTCCGGATCGGTTTACAGAACACCTCAGCCTTTTTCTAAGCTGTTTATATCAGAGTTTGTTTATAGAGCACATTTCATATCATTAGCAGCTCAGGGTGCTTTACAGACAGTTGACATCAGAACTATTATTATTATTATTATTATTAATAATAATAATAATAATAATAATAAACACACACACTGTGTGTATGTGTGTGTATATATATATATATATATATATATATATATATCCCACAGTGGTGTGAAAAAGTGTTTGCCCCTTCATGAATTTTTTTTTTTTTTTTTTTGCATGTTTGTCTCTTAAATGTTTCAGATTATCAAACAAATTTAAATATTAGTCAAGGACAACACAAGTGAACACACAATTCAGTTTTTAAATGAAAGTTTTTTTATTAAGAAAGGAAAAAAAAAAACCCAAACCTCCTTACCCTGTGTGTAAAAGTGTTTGCCCCCCAGTTTGCCACACCTGTTCTCAATCAAGACATTCCTTAAGTAGGACCTGCCTGACGAAGCCAAGTAGACCAAGAGATACTCAACAGCTAGACATCATGCCAAGATCCAAAGAAATTCAGGAACAACTGAGATCTATTAGTCTGGAAAAGGTTCTAAAGCCATTTCTAAAGTTCTGGGACTCTAGAGAACCACAGTGAGAGCCATTATCCACAAATGGAGAAAACGTGGAACAGTGGTGAACCATGGTGGTGGTGGCTGGCCAACCAAAATTACCACAAGAGCTCAGCGACGACTCATCCAAGAGGTCACAACAGACCCCACAACAACATCCAAAAAACTTCAGGCCTCACCTGCCTCCGTTAAGGTCAGCGTTCATGACACCACCTTAAGAAAGAGACTGGGCAAAAATGGCCTGCCTGGCAGAGTGCCAAGACCAAAACCACAGCTGAGCTAAAATAACTTTAAGGCTCGTCTCAGTTTAACCAGAAAACATCTTGATGATCCCCAAGACTTTTGGGAAAACACTCTGTGGACTGACAAGGTTAAAGTCGAACTTTTTGGAAGGTGTGTGTCCCATTACATCTGGCTTAACAGTAACACCGCATTCCAGAAACAGAACAGCATACCTACAGTGAAGTATGGTGGTGGTAGTGTGATGGTCTGGGCTGTGGTGCTGCTTCAGGACCTGGAGGACGTGCTGTGATAAATGGAGCCATGAGTTCCACTGTCTACCAAAAGATCCTGAAGGAGAATGTCCGGCCATCTGTTCGTGACCTCAAGCTGAAACGAACCTGGGTTCTGCAGCAGGACAATGATCCAATGACTCACTGCAAGTTACCGCTAACGCTTGATTACAGTTGTTGCTGCTAAGGGTGGCCCAACCAGTTATTAGGCTTAGGGGGGAAACACTTTTTCACACAGGGCCTTGTAGGTTTGGATTTTTTTCCGAGCCGCTGCGCTCTGTACGAGTTGCAGGGGATAGACCGCTTTCTTAGGAGCCCCAATAGGGAGAGCATTACAGTAATCATCATACAGCATGAACGAGTTTCTCTACATCGCTCCGAGACAGAACAGGGCAGAGCTTTAGCAGTTTAAACTGTCTTCTCTCGTTCTTTCCTGTCCCAGGAATCGTGTTGGCCCCCGTTTCATGGCCTAGCATTCTGTAAGGTAGCTTTAGGGTTTAAATGCCGTAGACGTCTGGTTCCCATCACCACTGTTGTATTCACCTTTAAACCCTGTGCAGGTAAAACATGCCTGTAAATACCCTCTTCCTTTTGCTTTCCAGGCCTTCAAGTGAGAAACATCATGGCTTCAACTTTGTTGACTCAAACCCAGCTAGCTGCGATCTGGTTCGTACAACCGCCACTCATGTTCGCACTGAGCACCAGCACATCCTCGATACTTACCTGATGTCCTCCGTCTTTCCCTCAGGAACCTGGCAGATGTAGATAAAGACGGGAAACTGAAGGCTGAGGAGTTTATTCTAGCCATGCACTTGGTTGATATGGCCAAGCTAGGACAGCCTCTGCCGCTCGCTCTTCCTGCAGACCTAGTACCGCCATCACTCAGGTACTGCTCAGTATGGCTGATGATCTAGATCAGGCCAAGTTTGTGATGTTTGGCCGTTTGGACTCCTAAAGGTGTCGTAGAATTTTTATTACTAATGGGTTATCTAGATCTTATCTATAGAACAAATGTCACTCTGGTTACAGTGAAAAATGCTCAGATGCAGTTTTACACGTACATTTACACCCAATTATAGTTACTTGGAGCTAATGCTAATAATAACGTTACCTATACTAGCTACTGGCTTTCCATCTGGCCATCAACTCAGATTAAAGTTGCTCCTCACTGTGGAACTGGGAGGGTTTAAGATGATCTGCTTCAACCGGCAAACACGGATACAATAAGAGAGTTTGGGAAACTGTCCAGAGTGAAATGTGCAAATGAAGAACTTGGAATTAAAGTTAACTGGGATTTTCCTAAAGGTTCGGGAGCTGAAGTTATCTTCCTGTTCACTAGCTTGTTTTGTGGATTGTCCATTCCACCTTAAATGATGCCATATTAACATTCTAGCGCTTGTACTAGCTGTAGCATTTAAGGTGGACTGGAACGTTTGATTAAGAATCTGGTGAATAGGAGGCCAACTTCAGCCTTATTTACTGGTGAGCACTGACCATGCTCGTCGATAGTTCGGTTCCCTGTACAGGATATGAAAAACGTGATTCCTGTTTAAGGGAGGAGGGAACGGGGTTAGAGGTTATTGAATTCAGTTATTAAGGAAAAAACTTGGGTGACCAAAATGGCTAATAAGCCAACTTGCATCCTAGCAGTCATTGCCTATTAACTGACTGCAGACACTTGAGCTCAAGTAAACAAACAGTACTCACCACTGCCCTCTGAAGGTCCTGCGGTGCACAGTCAGAGGTTCAGTGGTGTGTCACTAAACCTTCTACTTTATCCCCACGCTGTGCACGTTCTGTGAACACATGATCTAAAATGACTGTGGAAAGTAGATGCACTCAGTAGTAATAGTGTCATGGAGAATGCCCGTCTCTAAACCCAGCGTTCTCTATTTACCCTTCCTTTTTAGGGGCAAAGGGGGCGATTCGCTGAACGGAACTGCCAGTCCATCCATCTATGCAGGGTTGGCTGAGGAGTTTGTTGAGCCTGAGCCACCACAAAAATCCAAAACAAGTAAGGCTTAGCACCACACCCAGCTCTCAGAGCAAACACCCCAGTGACGAAGTCCTGCTCTGCACTCTGCCGTGTTACACAACGGCTTAAGTAACAGACACTGCTTGCTGTTTGCCCACAGGCCATGTTAAATATCTGACTGACTAAATCAGTTTCAGAAGTTCACTGCACTCGCTGAACGGTGTTCCAGAGGTTCCTTTCTCTGCCCTCTACTCAGCAAAATTATTATTACTATATTTAATAATGAATATTGGATGATAATTAAATAAAGACATTTCGTGGAAGCTTATATTGTCCACATATACATATAGCTGTAACAAATTGATCTTGTTTTAAATTTTAATTTAAGCCAGTAATATATTGTAGGCAATGTACATTACAACACTGTAAACTTCTTAAAATAAATAAATAAACAATAAATAAACAATAAATAATAAATAAATAAATATATAAAGTGGTAAAGGGTAAATGTAGGAGGTTTAAAATAAAACATATTTTAACTTTAAGGATTACATTTTTTATTTATTATTTAAATAATTTCAAATTTGATTCCTGTAAGTTTGGGTTGTTTGTTGAATGATCTAAACCTTGGAACATTCTCCAGGTGAACAGGTAACCAGGTAAAGTACTGCTATTATGATTAGCAGTAAGAGGAGTGCTCACAAAGGCTGAGCCATCTACAAATTTCACCATTTAACATTACTGAGCCATAACGGAAATCCGATGTTGAATGTCTGTGAGATTAGACCGGTCTGACGGCACTGCGTTAAAAGCATGCTTCAATAATGAATGTAATCCCGTTAGTTTAGGAATACGTTGGTTCTTTGTAACTCTGGAATACTGCTGGTTCTACAGCAGGGAAGACTCCATTGTGCAAAGCGGAGGCCACACATCGTCTATATTGAGAAATGCCGGCCACTGGATTGGCTGACACACACGTGCTGTGCTCTGATGAGACCTTCCGAGTTGTGTTCTGCTGTCCAGACCTGCACCCCACTGAAAACGCGTCGTGTCTTCAGGAACACAGTGTACATGAATGAAGACCCTGGACTGCTGGGACGGAGGGGGAGACACTTCCTCGACATGTAGTGTCCTCAGTTCGCAAATGATATCACACCTGTCACAGCCTACCTGGACCTTACTGTCACTCCCAGCCCGTCTGTGTGGCACACGGCGGTTACTCTGGATATTGGCTCATACTGATGTGACTCTGCGTGTATATCCTGTCCCCACTTCATCAAGTAACCAGATCAGAAAGGTGATCCGCAGGTCACTGCTGGGTCCCTGACCCTTCTGTCCCAGGTATGCAGGTTAAATGCTTGTGTGTGATGCTCTGTCAGTGTTTCGATGATTTCTCTGTGTATCCTGTGTGAGCAGTGACGTTTGAGGACAAGTTCAAACGGAACATGGAGATGGGGAACGCAGAACTTGAGAAGCGGCGGCAGGCTTTGCAGGAGCAGCAGCGGCGGGAAGAGGAGAGGAGAGCGCAGAAAGCTCGTGAGGAGCAAGAGAGGAGGGAGAGAGAGGCGCGGGAGCTGGAGCTCAAGAGGAAGAGAGAGGAGGAGCAGCGACTGGAGCGACAGAGGGAGCTGGAGAGGCAAAGAGAGGAGGAGAGACTCAAAGAGCTAGAGAGGAAAGAGGTGAGATGCACAGGTTGGCCTCTTTCTGTGTCCACGTAACACAGGGCAGTGCAGTATACAATACAAGCAATATTATTATTATTATTATTATTATTAAAGTGTATTAAAGAGTTTTAATTAATCAGCTGACTGTCTGATTACACAAGTCAAGTCCACTTCATAACCATCTCCACCATAATCATCTGGACTAAGAATTGATCATCCATTCATTGATAACTGGAGGTGAAATGGAGGCCCCCACCAGACCCAGATAGGATCCTCTAATGCCCCTGGACATTGGAGCTATAGTGCACTGTACTCTGTACAAGGAATCCGCTCTCCTTATTACACACGCTGCAGTTCTGCTGACCTTGTAACCAAAGCCGTAAAACGTACAAGCCTTGCACCGTTCAGTGTCTTAAAGCAATTAACTTCTTTTCCGGAGCTCCTCGATTAATTATTTCATTATTTTTATTAGGAAAAAAGACTTTATTAGCTTTACTGCCAAAGAGCTTTCCTTTATAATCAGCCAAATATACCGTAAAGAAAATACTTAGTGCCACAAAGTAAAGGCCATAGGCCAGACGAGGCCGAATTTATCACAGGTGCCTTATCAGGCATGACGTAAGGAAGTAAATAAACTCATTACAGCAGCAGTTTGACGATTTAACCCACAATAAAATGAAATTCAGAGCCTTAAGTGGCTTATGGCTTTCAGCGAACAGCATAACATAAAATCCAGAGTGTCTTTAGGAATTTCCTTTGGGAATTTCAGTGATTGGTGAGAGTGGATGGTGCAGTGAGTTAATTTTAAACTTCAGTCATTCCTGACCTTTAGAACACTGGGTTATTTAATCATAAACGGATCATAAGAGAGCGTCGTTTAATGCATAAACATTTATTTTACAATCTAAACATGCCTTTGCACAAACTGCTCTGTACTCCCTACATTCAGAGTCGAGTCACATTGTTATGACCCTCCCCTAATATCCAGAGTAATCACTAGACGGCAGCTAGACAGGCTGGGAGTGACTCTGTTAGGTCCTGCTAGGTTGTCACAGATGTCTGGAGCCATGCTGACTGCTGGAGGGAGCGTGGGGGAGGATCCATAGAGCGAATGTGATGATCAAGGTGGGTTCAAATGTGGGGAATTAGGGGGCCAGGAAGATCTTGGTCATGCTCTACCAACCTACGTCAGACATTTCTACCTGCATGACACGTCACGTTGTCTTTCTAGAAGGTCCCATCCACACCAGAAAGACAATCAGCATGCAGTAATGCACTCAGTACTGCTCCGTTTACCCATGACAGCAAAGAGAGATATGTGTGTAGACCGCCTTTCACACATCCTTAATATCCACTGAGTCAGCTAACAACATACGATTTCCTCTGTGAGCTACGTGCTAATGCTGTCGAAAGTAGGAAGTGGTCATAATAATATGAGTCAACTGTGGCTCCAGCACCCAGACAGTGTCTACACAGTAGGTCTAAAATGTTCCAACATAGTATTCAGTCACGTGTGCACAATACAGGACAAATAATGCTAACACTAGTCTAGTGTAGGGTAGGGTTGCCACCCGTCCCGTAAAATACCGAATCGTCCTTTATTTGGCAACTAAATGTTGCGTCGCGTATTAAACCAATTCGGGTCACACACACATCAATTATCACAATCTCTCAACCCGCGCAGACAGCTCCAATACGCCCCCCGTCCCCGTCCTTTATTTTCGTTACTGAAAGGTGGCAACCCTAGTCTAGGGCCCACCAGAGAACCAGCTTCGATCAGTAAAGCTGGCTTTGTGAATTCATTCTGATGAAAAGACATCTCACTGGACAATTTATAATTTGTTTATTATAGATTATGAGTGAGGTGCCCCTTATCATTGCATGCCCCACAGACAGCGGTATAGTAGTTCTAACCTTGGCCCCACTATCCCTCCTTCCCTCTGTACACTGTCTGTATATACCATACCCTGCATGCCCAGAAGCTACGACGCATTGTGACGTTGAGCTCTTTACACAGAGTGATCCAGAGTGAGCCCAGTGATCATTTACATTTACGGCATTTAGCTGACGCTCTTATCCCGAGCGACTTACAAGGTTAATCATATTACAGGTGGGCCAATGTTGGTGTTAGCCCAAGGACTCTTATTGGTGTAGCACAGCGTAGTCACCCAGACTGGGATTCGAACCCCAGTCTCCCACATGTGGTGGTGGCTCTCTGGCAGGCAGTGGTGTTATCCGCTGAGCTACACCAACCACTGATAGATCTGACGTGCTGGAGACACTATGAGGGAATGTTATCTCAGTAATATGGTAATGTAATTCCAGGCAGCTAAAAAGGAGCTGGAGCGCCAGCGGCAACTGGAGTGGGAGAGGAGGAAAAAGCAGGAACTCCAGGGTCAGAAGAGCCAGGAACAGGAGGACATCATCCGCCTCAAGGCCAAGAAGAGGAGTCTAGAGATGGAGCTCGAAGCTGTGGTGAGCCTTTGAAGACACCATGCCCATATCGTTAGTTGTCCTATCCCGCGTACATCATCTGGCTTTAATTCAAAAACATGGCACTGCTCAGCTCACTTTATAGCATGAACAGTCATTCAGTTCTTCTATTCTTTTAGGGCAACAAGCACAAACAAATCTCAGACAAACTCCGGGACGCCCAGGCCAAGAAGAAAGTCCAGAAGACCGAACTGGATGGGATCAACCAGAGGAGAGACGCCCGCATCATAGAAATCAGCTCCTTACAGCAGCAGTTTGAGGTTTGTTCATAGCGTCTGTGTCCTCAGGGACTAGTTCCCTGACCCTGTACCAAACTTTGGAACATGAATGCGGGTTAGGCATAAGAAGTTAGCACAAAGGAGCCAAACGTACGAACTGCAGACGCTTAAATGACCAGGGACCAGAGTGGCTTGATGTGTCGCTTTTCAGTGGGGGAGATGGGAACAAGGGATCAAATTGTCCACAACACAGATAAAGCCACGTTTACCATCATGGACCATCATGAAATGTGCCTTCAGAGTTTTTACCTGGAAGGATAGTATGAATAAGACAGGTGTAAATATGAAGGTCTGGCGTTTAGGTATTCTGTAGCCTGGCAACTTGGACTCTCTGGATCTTATCAGTGCAGCCGGAATTGTGAACGACTGTGATTCAGTTTTTCTTAAACAAAAAAATCCACCTCAGTTCATTCTGAGTGGATTTGTTTACATCTTAACTCCTTAATTATTTACATTAAGGTCACTTTTAGGGCTGTCAGTAAAATACAAAAACTCAGGTGATGTTTAATTATCTCCTTTTGATTCTGAATGGAAGAGCCAGTCCCAGTAAATCCGTTCTTCAAGACAGGTGATCAAGGTTTGCGCTCAATATGATATCAATGTAACAAGAATTAATTATTTATGTATAATATATCTCCGGCTGCAACAAACTATTCTCATAATTGGTTAATTGTTCCATTAAGACTTTAGTTAAGTCAACAAACCTGTGGAGAACTACTACACCTGTATACGGTCTGAGTTATTATGCTGAGTGAGGTTGAACACCATGCTCATGGCAAGGCATTGTAAATTATTGGAGTTCAAATAAGGAATGATGGTGGAATCCCTCGACTGGGCTCCTGCTGGCCATGACGTTCGTCTGGACTGACCTCGGTTCTGGAAATCTTGGGCAAAATGGCACGGGACATTGTCCTGCTGGATTACCCCATCATTGTCGGGGGGTACATGAAGTCCATGAGGGGCTGCAAATGGTCACCAAGCAGTGAAACAGCAGGCCGGTCAGTGGCGTGTTTAGGTGTACTGGCGGACCCTAACTCATGCCATGAAAACACACCGCGCACCGGTATGGAATAGCCACCAGCCTGCGCAGGGCCTTGTTAACAACCGGGGTCCATGACAGCATGAGGTCTGCACCACACACGAACTACCATCAGCCCCACACACGGTACTTTGACTTATCGGTCCACACAACATGTTGGCTCTCCCCTAGGGTCGAGTTGAGACCCCGTGTCTGGTATCATGGTGTTAATAGAAGCACTCTGGGGGTCTTCTGTTCCCATATTCCATGGAAGCTAATGAACGCTGCACCGACCTGCGTACCTGTATTGTATGTGGATGTGATTCCTGACAGAGCTGCTTATCTGTTAACACTGACAGTTAAAAACCCACACAAGTTTGGAAATGGAGGGTCCGATCCGTCTGGCACCCACTATCATGCCTCATTCCAACTCTGATAATTCCCGTCTCCCTGCCATGAGCTGGCCAGTGTTTGAGTAACAGCTCTTACACCGCTTGTTCGGGTGTGGGCTAAAGTAACACCCCTTCATAATCCGTTTACTGAGATCACATGACTTCTGGGGTGTCACTGTGTTACTAATTTGGTTTATATCGAAGGTGCTTATATTGTTTAATGCATGTCTGCTTATGCGTTTATTCTGGGTTTCCGTATGTGTGTTGCAGGAGTTGCAGAGAAAGCTGGCGCTGTTGGCTCCAGAGCAGCAGAAGCTAAATGAGAAACTTCGGAGTATGAATCTGAGCAACATGCCAAGTAAGATATTCTCCAATTCAAGGAAAGAAAATTTCCAAAGATTCTCTGGAATAATGAACGTCAAACCTTTCCTAAGGCCCTAAGATTCCCAGTTTACAGTGCAAAAATCAGTCCTAGTTTCAGCACCATGTCCGCACGCAGTGGGCTTTGCCTGATAATTGAAAAAAAAATTATTGAATTAATAATGTTTTTCTTTTACCTGTCCAGCTTCGACAATGACCACGTTACAGAAGGGCGTTACGGAGAAGGACCTCAGCTGTCGAAAACTAAAAGAACAGCTCGATTCTTTAGAGAAAGAGACGGCAGTGAAACTCTCAGACATGGATCAGTATAAGAAGGATATACAGGTATGACCTTACACGCCCTGGAACATGTTCAGGAAGTTACTCTGAACTGTCGGATGTTTAGTAGATGATTAAACAGTTCTGCCAAAAATCTCATTACGCAGTTTCCCACTAACCCTCCATGTAGTCAGTATGAGGCTAACATTGCTAACGCGCGCTAGTCACTCCCGTCACGTCCCTGTATCTACTCGAATAGACATACTGTGCTCTAAACCAGGATCCTCCGCCTGTGGGCCGTGAAACGCCCTTTAGTGGAACGTGGGTCTGTACTCAGGTGGAGGCTGTATTTTGTAAAGGACTGGGAACGTCATATACTATAACCATATTAGTTTTATGTTAAGTTAATATAAATAAATTTAAATAAAAATGAATATAAATATATGAATTAGAATTGATGTATACATCAAGATTTTACTGTAACCAGATTTTTCTAAGAAACTGTTGTTTTTGGTTATCTGGTGGGCCACTGTGGTTTGTAGTTTTAGTTAGGTGGGCTTTGGGCCAGAACAGGTTGAGAACCCCTGGGCAGACAGACAGCAGGTTTGCTCGCACTCTGCCCGCATCCTCCTTAACGAAACACGGACCCTGATTTTACAACACGTGGTAAACTAGTGACCAGCGCGGAGTGAGGCGCCCTCTGTGAGCGCAGCTGACATGCTGGCTGGGATGGGTTCTATTGGTCATATATGTAAGTCATTGTGCGGTGTTGGCGTGTCTGCTGGGATCAGATGATCAGATGTCCGAGTTAAAATGTCCAGTGTTGAATAAATAGCTTTAATTTGCCGTTTAGTGTTTTTTTAATGCAATGATGATCCAAAAAGTGGCAAAATTAATGAGAGTGTGAAAAACCGTTCGGTATCTCCCCTCATATATGTAATTTTAATTACATCCCCTGTTTGGCATTCCTTAGTATTAGCAGTGTTAGCCTCGCAGCTCCAGTTTTGAATTAACAAAGCAAATTCTGTATCTATCTATCTATCTAAAAAAAAAAAAAAAAAAAAAAAAAAAAAAAAATTGAATTTCCCTCTGGGATCAATAAAGTATCTATCTATCTATCTATCTATCTTCTGGACACCAGACATCAGCTCAGCTGCTTTCAGGGTCAGTGGGAAATTGTGTGTGAATGTGTTTTTGGCTAGACTGTTCTGTTACGGTGTTATACATGCTCTTCCTCTTCCTGGTGCGGTAATGACAGATACAGTGCCTTGTCATTTCCAATATTGGCTGTGTTGTTTTTGAAGGTTTAGATGCTAATACTAATAAACTGCTTTGCTTTTGTCCCTTTGTCTTTATAACTAGCTATAGAGCTTGTCTGTCTGTTTGTCTGTCAGTCTGTCTGTCTGTCTACCTGTCTGTTTCTCCCTGGCTTTCGCTGCAGTTTGAGGAAATGGATGACTGTATGCTAAAGGGACTGCTCTCTTTACTAAGCTGTCTTCATAAGCTCTTCTTCCTTCTGAAGGTTGTCCATCTCTCTCATTCCCTCTCTTTCTCTTCCTGTCTCTACATGGTGCTCTCTGCCTCGTTGCCCATCTCTCACTTCATAAACACGTTACTGTGGTTTGATTGTGGGTCCTTAAGGCGAGAGCGTCCGACTGTAGCGCCAGGAGACAGAACACAGACAGCAGTAAATATGTTTCAGAGGGGTTTTCTGTGCGGTGATGTTGGACACCCTTGACTTAAGGACTGTTGGTGGTCATGGTAATTTAAAATGTCTGTCATACGGAACTGTGCAAAAATCCACTGCTTATTTAATTCATTTCCAGTTATTAAAATTTAATATTTCCAAATGTAAATGTCATATTTAGATTATTATATCTGCTTTAAATATTTTTTTTTAATATGTCTGGGGGCATTAGTTATAGGGGGTTGCACTTGTGGGGCAAATACAGTATGATAGACCACCAGAGCAGTTACCGTCAGATAAACTGTACTTGAAGCTTTGGTCTGTGGGAGAGAGAAGAGCATCAAGCTGGAGTCCTGCTTCAGAACTGGGAAAGGGCACAGGTGTCTTCGCCCATCCTTCACCTGTGAGAAGACATCTGGACCTTATGAGCTGAAAGGACATGGCAGACATGCCAAACGTCATAGCTCAGTCTTTGTAGCATGTGCTAAAATGACATTTACACAAAATAATAATTAAGTAATTTGATACATATTTTTTTTCCTTTTAAAGTGAAATAAAATTTTACTTTAAAATAAAAATAAAAAAACCTGCCCCATGTTTTTCTGCTGCATTTTAAAGCAGGTTTCTATGACAGACAAGTTGTATTAAAACATAAATCAGTGAACACACCAAAATCTAAAAATGTATCGTTTAATCGTTGAGGCTTCTGGGTAATTTCCTGTTAGAAGTGTTTTCCTGGCTTGACTGGAAATGAAATCGATGCAGTGTGGTCTCTGAGTTTCGCACAGCTCTGTATGTGGTAAGAATGTTGATGTGGTCCTGTTCTAGTCCTGCATGCGTGTTTGAAGCCTGATGTGCAGGAGAGAGGTAAATTGGTTCATCTTATTGTCTGGCAGAACCTCAGAGAGAGCCAAAGGAACCAGCAGGCGGCTTTGGAAAAACTGCGGATCATCAAAGAAGACAAACTTCGAGAGCTCAAGAAGCGTAAACAGGAAGAACTGGAGAGGAGGAAGAGGGAGGAGGAGGAGCAGCGGTGAGTGACTGTCACGCACGTGCAGCCATGCAGGGACCTTTAACACCCTCAGACCGTGTCCGAACATGATCACGGGTTATCGTAACACAGGGATGGTTGCAAAAAGCCTCCATCCATCATCCAGTAAACGCTGTTGCCTTTATCTGACAACTGCTGAATGTGTACAGTGCTGCTAAGAAGAGTAGAGGAGCTGGTTAGCATTGCCTTAGCAAGCACGATACCAGCTCGGCTCACCACAGGACATGTTCGGCTCTGACTAACAGAACCATGACACGAGTCTCAATGAGAGTGTTCAAGTATGAGGGCATGAGTGTTTGGTTCTGTGACCTAATCAACCTAAAGCTGGCTTAGCAAGCAGACTACAAACCCAAACAGTGGCCCACACCCCAGAACGAACTCTCACAGATCCAGACTGACTGACTGGACAAGCCTACGTCTCAGATTGGGACTTGTTTGGTACTGTAGCGTTTTAGTTAGTAGGTCAGACATGTCGAAGCTCGTAGCACAGTCTTGGATCCACATGCTCGCCCAGTTAAAGGATATCTGAGCGCAGGATAACCTTAGTGATGTGATATGACCTGTTCAAACACAAGGCGTTAACTGATAGAGCAGTTACAGCTACATACTGTATTTACAAATTCAGAATTTACAGGCTGCTTTCAATTGGGATACGTCCGTCTCAAACCCTAACCCCTTCATTTACACTCATATATATAAACAATAATGAAGTAATCATTTCATTTTTTTAAATCTTATTTTCTAAAATATATTTTTTGTACATTTCAATGTGCAGTAAATTTTTTAGTTTGTTAGGGTTGATTTTATTTATTTATTTATTTATTTTTTGATTAAATTAAATAATAAAAATGCCGCTCCAGGGTTTTTATGTCTCATGTAAAGAGTTTTAGCCTTGCCACTACATTTTAGAGCAGGACGAGAGACCGGTCTGTCTCAAGGCCATAGGTTGAGTAGTGAGATCCAGCTGTTTTCAAGTAAAGGTCCCGAAGTCTGAAGACCTGGGTTTAATATAAAAAACTGTCTCTTTTAAAATAACTTTTATTTCTAAACCTTTTAATTAGTTTTAATGATAAAATGTTGTGGTTTAAGTGTGAACGACTAGTCGGGTACTGGATAGTGTTGGTGAGGGATGCTGAAACTGTTGCTAAAACGTAAAGTATCAAAAACAAGTTTTATTTTATTGTTCTGGTCGTGACAAAATCAAGGCAAAGATTCACTCAGAGCCAAAATTATTTCACATTTAAGGCTAAGCTGGTTAAAAGTCAAGTCTGCACTTTAAACTCCGACACTGAACGAGTTCAGCTGAATGATTCGTATGCAGTTTGACTTCTCCTGGAAGCGTGCGTGGCTGCGTGCTGATGACTGTTCCTTTTTTGCAGACGCATCAAGCAGGAGAAAGACCGGCAGTGGCAGGAGAAGCTGAAGCGCGAAGAGGAGGAGAGACAGAAGAAACTGCAGGAGGAACGAGAAGCGAAGCTTCGTGAGGAGGAAGAGAGGGAGAGACAGGCCCGCCTGCAGGCTGCCAAAGAACAGGCAGAGAGGGAGCGTAGAGCACGAGAGGAGGAGGACAGGAGACGAAAGGAGGAGCAGGACAGGAGACAAAGGGAGGAGGAGGACCGGAGACGGAAAGAGGAGGAGAAGAGGGAGCAGGAGAGAAGGAGACTCGAGGAAGAGGACCGCAAGAAGCGAGAAGAGGAGAGGAAGAAAATAGAAGAGGAGAGGAGACAGCTGGAGGAGGAGAGGAGAAAGCTGGAGGAGGAGAAACGGAGACAGGAGCAGGAGAGAAAGGAGGAGGAGAAGAGGAGACAGGAAGAAGAGAGGAAGCGAGAGGAGGAGAAGCAAGAGGAGGAGAGGAGACGATACCGAGCACAAGAAGCAGCTATTCGGGACTCAGAGGAGCGCAAGAGAAAAGAGGAGGAGAGGAGGAGGCAGGAGGAGGAGAGGAGGAAGCAGGATGAGGAGGACAGGAAGAGGCGAGAAGAGGAGAAAAGAAAACAAGATGAGGAGCGGAGGAAAAAGCAGCAAGAAGAGGAGGCTGCGGCTGCAAGGCTAAAAGAGGAGCAGCAGAGTAAGCAGAACAGCAAGCAGGGCAGTTCCAAATCCGACATCGTCGCCGCTCTGCTCCGAGGACTGGCGGAGAGGAAAGGTACAGTGACCTCTGTGTCTTTGATCTCTCAGTCATGATGTGTATGTAACAGTGTTCGCCATCAGTAAACCGTACTCCTCTCTTGGCGTGTTATTGACTCCCGTTATTTTATCCAGTAACGGTTTACACAGTGTAGACTGGAATTCTGTGAACTAGGGATGCACCGGAAGCTCTGGCCGAAGCCGAAACCATCGGCACTGAGCCAAATGTGGCCCACTTATTTACAACATGCATTCGGCCCACCTGTCCCAAAAGATCTGGTCCACTTCTGGCACAGACACAAGCCCCACGTCGTGCCATCGGGAGTGGTCCAGCCATCCGTTAATAGGCTGACTGTTGATGGAAATGGGAAACGTGCTGATCCCAGTGCTTCTGTCTGGAGCAGCTTAAACACACTTACTGAACATCTTAACATCCCAGCACACACACCAACAAAGCACAGTATGCCTTAAACCCATCCCAGCCGACATGCTGCGTTCAGAGACCACCCACTCCAAGGGTCCCGTTTGGTTCTTTACTCTTTCTGGAGTTCCATTTGGCTCGAATGATTGTAACTGAATAGCACTCTGGTTCCCGTCTCCATCTGGGAACTAGAGAAAGGTAATGGCGCATATGCCTATGGTTTTAAAATGCTGTCAGATCTTTATTATTATATATATATATAATTTAATAATTATATTATTATTATTGGTATTTTTTGATTTACTAGTGGTTTTTTTTTTTGTTTTGTTTTTTAACCAGACGAAATGTTTTTGCATACAGAAAAGGACACTGCGCCTGAAACAGCATGACTGATGTCCACAGTATCTGTTTGTTTGCTCCCATGTAGAGTTTATATGCTGAGGTTCTTCATCTTAGCAGCTGTAACTAGCGAAATCCAAAATGAATGCTCTTGTGCACATCATGCCCCTCATACCCACATGTGTGTTTTTGTCTGTTCTGCTGCACTAAAGGGAATATTTACATGCCACACATCATAAATATTTTTGTTCTGACCGTCTTTAAAATAAGACTTTATTATAGCATATAAACACTGTTTAAATTGTAAATCCCTAGACTTATTTAGGCCTGCTAGCTGTTTAGCTCTGACCATTCGCAGTGTGGACTGCTTTTTGAACAAGGCTTGATACAAGGCAGAAAGTCCGTCGGTTGTTTAACACGGTCTGTTTAATTATTCTAAGGGAATTCTGAAGAGAGGTTGGCAGGTGGTGATATAATAATTGAGGAACTGATTGGAGGTTGAAGTATGATCTCTGTCTTTGTGGTTTTAGGTAATCGGCTCCCTATTCACAGAAAATCAGCAGCTCTGACCAGATTTAAGGCGCTCTACCCTTTTGCAGCGAGGAACGAAGATGAGCTCTCCTTTGAGACGGGAGATATAATTGAGGTACAGTATAAGTCTGTATTCTTCTAGGTACATGCAAAATGCTAAGGCATCCGTTATTAGGGTAGCACCGATACTACACTGATGCTGACGCTGACGCTTAAATCGTAGAGGTACTACAGGGCTGATACCATGAAGTAGTTCCTCTATTCTATCCTGGTAGTTCGAGGGTGGAAGGGACGATTTTCCCAGAGTCTACCACATGAACATTGAACAGGTGTGGTATCTATAGCTGGGCAGCACAAAGGAAGCCCCTCTCTCCATAAAGAACATTGCTGCATGGTGGAAGTTTGCCCAAGAGAACCTTGATGCTCTAAAATGCTGGACTGATGAAACCCAGTTTGAATCGTTCAGGATGATCACACCGGGGCTGCATAGCAACACAAACATATCAGCCCTGCCATGGAGTACTGTGGAGGGAGCATCGTGATTTGGGGCTGCTTTGGACCAATGGTAATCACAGTTCTGAGGTTTATCGAGGTGTCCCACCAAGGTGTGATCATGCCAGGGTAGAACGATGCTGTGGGATGACCTTGAGAGATGTCCACACCAGACGTCTGAAGAAGCTGACTCAGTTCTGTAAGGTGCAACATGGTCCGATCTTCAGTCTGCTCCAGCCTGTAGCTACTGGAATGGCGTGCTTCAGTTCAAAGGAGGTTCGACACGTTAAAAAACCCAGGGACTGTACATGTTTACTTGGAGTGCACCATAAATACACAGTCGAGTCACTTTATTATGACCGCCTTTCGACGGAGGCAGCACGTAGCTCATGGAGGAAGTCACGTGTCATGAGCTGGCTAGGTGGATATATAAGGTATGTGACGGGCTCTCTGTGTTAAAGGGGCGATACATCCTCCCTTCCAGCAAGACAGTTTGACATGTCACATGGCGAGAAGGGTCTGGCTGCAGCGAGTCAGCTAGGTCCAGTCTTCCACCTGTGAATGTGCACTGGGTCGTGATTAGCTAACACAGCAAACTCATACACACCATAAACGGTGCTGTGGAGCTTTAAAAACCAAACCTCTAGTGAGAGAGACCCCAGATGACGTCACAGGTTCCTCCTGCTTGAACCTCTTAACCATCTGTGGGACCACCTTGATCGTCATGCTCACTCTATGGATCCTCCCCCACGCTCCCTCCAGCAGCTGTGGGATGCACTGCATCCTTATTGAGCCTTATTGAGTCACTCCCAGCCTCCCCAGTCACTCCTGGTTCCTCTGGATATTAGCTGGGGGTCATAATAATGTGACTCGACTGTGTACATGAAAGGTTAGGTTTAGCAGATTGTGCTGCGGCCAGGCTATTACAGGGGGTTCACACGCTATTGCTGGTCACCCTCTCTTGGTGAGAGGAGTGTGCTCTGAGGATGTTATATCCTCTCCCCTGTAATACACTCTTCTGCATGTTTCTGTAGGTGGATGAGACCATTGAAAGGGAGCCGGGATGGCTGTACGGCTGTTATCAGGGAAATGTGGGTTGGTTCCCTGAGAGCTACGTGGAAAAGCAGTCGAAGCCTGAGCCTCCCTCCAAACCAGGCCTTAAGCCTCAGGCCTCCTTCTCCGTTCCTAGGTACAGTCTACGCCTCTTCCTTTAGTGCAGCATAAATAACAGATCTGTATTTCAGGAAAAACAAAATGTTCTTAATATACGTGTTTGTTTACAGCAAACTCACAGAGACGTCTGTTCCGAGCGGGTCGGGCCAGAACTCTGCCTTCACCCCGACTCACGCCCCAACTACCTCCTCCTCCGAGCACAATCAAGTATGTAACCTCAGGGGACTGTCTCATAGAACTGTGTCTTGACATCTTTACCTACAGCTAGGGTCACTGTCGCTGATGTCGTTGTTGTTGTTGTTGTTGTTGTTGTTGTCGTTGTTGTCGTTTCACTACCACCCTATGCTCCTATTCTGTTTTAGGTGGTGGGGAACCTCAAGGTTCAAGCCTTATGTTCTTGGACAGCTAAAACAGACAACCACCTTAACTTTTCCAAGGACGATGTGATCACTGTCCTCGAGCAGCAGGAGAATTGGTGGCTTGGAGAGCTGAATGGAATGCAGGGCTGGTTCCCCAAAAGCTACGTCACTGAGCTGAGCAACAGCGACGCCTCCACAGAGTACGTCTTCTCTGTTCTTATCCTGGATAGTTGGTTAGGAGATAATCCCCATGGTGCTCATACACAAGTCCAGTCCCATTATTATGACCAGAGTAATAATAATACCCGTCGTGTGCGGCACGGGCAGCAGCCGAGGTCCTGGTAGGTTGTCACAGATATCTGGAGCCATGCTGACTGCAGTGCATCTCTCAGCTGCTGAAGGATCCATAGAGTGAACATGATGATGGAGGTGGTCCCGCAGATGCTCAAACTGGTTCAAGTCTGGGGGCTTAGGGGGCCAGGGCAGTACTTGGAAGTCTTTCTAGAAGTCAATCGGCATGTATCGCTCCTTTTACCCATGGCAGCAATGAGGGATATGTGTGCAGACAGCCTATCGCCTACCTTATACACCCACCAAGCCAGCTCACGGCACTAGACTTCCTTCATGAGCTACTGCCACTGTCGAAAGTAGAAGTGGTCATAATGATTTCCATTTCCAGTTATCATCTGACGCTCTCATCCAGAGCGACTTACAAGGTTAGTCGTATTACAGGTGGGCCAGTGTCGTCTTAACAGTCTTGCCCAAGAACTCTTAACGGTGTAGCACAGTGTAGACCAGCAGTCGAACCCCAGTCTCCCGCATGGTGTGCTAGCTCAGTGAGAAGTGGTGTTATCTGTTGGGGCTCGACGTGTATAATTTGCTAGATAAGTCCTAATGCAGTGGGTTCATAAAATAATTAGGGTGGTTTATTGTATGGACAGTTGCTTTTGAACATCTCACTGCTCTTTTCAGCTGTTCTCTGCTTTTTGTTTGTCATCTTTAGATCCACTGATGCACTTGACCCGGGACCGGCAGATGGCGCTTCTTTTGAGGGTGAGAACCGAAGATGGTGGCGTGTGTAATTTTTCATTTCTGTCTCAGACGAACAGTCAGTTATTGGTTTATAGGATTACAGTGGGAGCATCATCTGCTCTGCTTTGGGAGAAATCCTTTTTGAGCCTGTAGAGAGCTCAGAACATAATCTCTGGACATCTGTACTGTCCTTAAGACAGTGCGGTAAGGGTAAACCGGTATTGAGACACTTCTGGTTTTGATGTGTCCTATACTTGCAGTCATGTGTCCTCTATGAAATATATCTGATCAGCATCTGATAATTAACGTTCAGGTGTTAAGGTGGAGCCTCTGGGGATCAGACTTGTTTGCCGAGAAGGTGTCATTTGTGGCGTGTCCACATACACACCACTTAGACTGTACTCCGTCTTAACACCACTGTGTTCTCAGTCCAGCAACATCCAAACTTTCCAAAGTACTGTGTCATAATGAAGGTATGGATACGTGCGTCACGCTGGCATATATACCTCATAGATTACACTTATGTTTCCGGTTGTGTGTAAATCACAGCTTACAGCACTACAAGACCTACAGCCGAACACAGTATCTCACAGTTTGATACCTCAAAGCGGCTATTAACATCTTATCCTTACGGCGTAAAGACCTATAAAAGCTTAAGTAGCGACAACTGACAATTTAGAGGAACAGATCTCAGTGAGTGTTACAGTCGAGTCTTCTTTGTCTCGTTAATAGAGAGACGTCAGTAAGGTAGTAAACTGATGCCAAGTGATATTAAAAATGGTGAATCAATTTCCATCAGCCAAAAAAACCACAATTCTGGTATTGTGGAAATGCGGCTATTGTCTCTGCCCTGGTTCCAGCACTCACAGTATGATTGGGTTGAGATCTGAGGAGTTTGGAGACCTGGGCAACACCGTGAACTCCTTGTACGTTTATCAAGCCAGTCCTGACTTGTGTGTCCAGTATGGCAGGACACACGATCCTGCTGAAAGAGGCCATGGCCTTAGGGGAATAGCATTGCCATGAATTAATGTTACCGCTCCCGAAAAATATCTCTTAGATGGGATCACGTTCTCTCCCCTGGCTTCTTCCCACAGTTCATCTGGGGTAGCATTGCTTCCCTGGGCAAACACCACACACGCACCCAGCCATCCATGTGATGGAAGAGGAAATGGGAATCATCAATCGTGATCTTATCACCTTTTCTCCCAAGTCTAGCTCTGACGCCTCTGTACCCACTGTGCCAAGTGCTTACTACAGTGGGCAGGGCATAGGCAGTCTGGTATGGGGTGTAGGTGCAGTTCATTAGTTATTGTTCTCTGTGCAGCTGGTGTTCTGCTGCTTCCGATCATCCCACAGCTCCTCTATAGCCTTTTCCCACCAACGTGAAAGGGGTTACATTCCGGTTAGCGCACCTAATGTTAACCCTTTTTGCACATTTCCAACAAAAATAAACAGGTTCGGAACCCAAAAGGTTCGCTTCCAGCTAGAACCAAAGAGTAGTAGGTTCTTCAGCACAAACTGTGGTGACATCTGTGGGCGTGTCAGTTGTTGAGGAAGGAGAAGGCAACAATGGCACCACCAAGTCGTCTGCTAAAGAACCTCTTCTACATCTCCTTGTCTCCAGTAGGTGATCCGTGCTCACTCTCTGGATCTAACCAAACCTCTGTAATAACAGCACAAACCCTCACGGGTAACCGATACACTCCGCCATCTTGGTACTACTGTGCCGTGCAGCGCCCTCTGTTGACACTGATGCCGTTTTCTTTGGCGTTCGTTGGTTCCGATAAAAGATGGTGCTGATGCAGACTGCTTCCCTGGATAGCATCCAAGTTCTACAAAGCCTGAGCGGAACCAGTTCGGGATCAGGGTTCCCTTTCGCCGCCTTCATTAATCTGAGAGCCTGTTGTGAAATCTGGCAGGGTGCACCTGCCCAGGAGCCGTGCGTTCCCGTGAACTTGGGTGGTGTTTTGTAGCTTCGAGTTCTGTTCCTGATTAGCTCCTTCACTGTCTCTTGTTGGATTAATCTTCCCAACCAAAGGGAAGGCCTTCTGTAATGACACCATCTTCGTCTCATATACGTGTTTATGTTTTTGTAGAATACGTGGCTCTCTATACCTATGAAAGTCCTGAGCCTGGAGATTTGACCTTCAGCGAGGGAGACACCATTCTGGTGACGCAGAGAGAAGGGGAGTGGTGGAGAGGCAGCATAGGAGACCGCTCTGGACTCTTCCCCTCCAACTATGTTAAGCCTAAGGAAGCTGATGTAATGGGTGACACATTTTGTTTTTAAAGCTGTTACTGTTAGATGTTTGTTCTTCTCGTTCAGCCTCTCTGTCTGTTCTTTACAGACGTCCAACTCCAAGCTTGGTTTGCCTGGGAAGAAGCCAGGTAAGCCGTGTTCTGTTCATTACTCGTCTTCCACCATAGCCCAGTACAGCCAGTGTCTTGAGAAGGGTGGAAAATGATCTGGTGTCTTAAGTATAGTTGCCTGTCTGTCCTGCAGAGGTAGTCCAGGTGACGACTCCATATACAGCCTCAGGAGCTGAGCAGTTAAATCTGGCTCCTGGTCAACTCATCCTTATCCTCAGTAAGAACGCCACCGGCTGGTGGCTGGGGGAACTGCAGGTTAGTGTGTTATAACTTTTTACTTGAAGTACACAATTTTTAGGTGGAGTTTGACTTAAATATTGTGACATGAATTGTAACGCTGTAATACCCTGTAAACTGGCATAGAATTGGCTTATCTTGTTATGTGCGTTCTCCAGGCACGCGGTAAGAAGCGGCAGAAGGGCTGGTTCCCAGCATCTCACGTCAAGCAGCTGGGCTCAAACAGCGGCAAGTCCACTCCTGCAGCCGTAGCAGGTAAAGGAAAGAGGCTTCCTGTGTTCTCTAGCTGCACCTATCTCTCTTCATCTCGTTACTATTCCTTCATCCCATCCCTTCCTACCTCTCTCAGTCTGCCAGGTCATCGCCATGTACGACTACACAGCGGCCAACGAGGACGAGCTCAGCTTCTCCAAGAGTCAGCTCATCAACGTGCTGGACAAGAACAACCCTGACTGGTGGAAAGGAGAGCTCAACGGAGTCACGGGACTGTTCCCCACCAACTATGTGAAAATGACCACCTCAGATTCTGACCCTAGCCAGCAGTGTAAGTAAAGGCCCAGAAACGGACCTGTTTCTTTTCGTTCCCATGATCACCAGGTTGGGCACAAAGAATGAGGCTTGCTATAAAAATACGTGGGCATTAATGGTGGTTCTGGTTGGTACCTAGTTACGAACAATGTGCAACTTATTTAGTGGAACGCTTTAAATCATTAATGTAAAATTAATTTAATTTGTTTTTTAAACTTTTTTTGAGTTTATACATAAATATGCATTAACCACAATATTAAAGCCACCTCCTCGTCTTTACACTCACTGTCCATCCTAGCAGCTCCACCCACCGTAGAGGACACTCTGTAGGTGTACAGGTCCAGACTGTAGTCCATCTGTTTCTCTGTGTACTGTATTACCCTGTTCTTCAGTGGTCAGGACCCCCACAGGACCACCACAGAGCAGGTACTATGGGGGTGGTGGATCATTCTCAGCACTGCAGTGACACTGACGTGGTGGTGGGGTGTTAGTGTGGGTGGTGCTGGTGTGAGTGAATCAGACACAGTGAGAGACCACCAACCAAAACTGTCCAGCCAACAGCGTCCTATAGGCGACGCCCTGGGGGCAGCGTCCTGTGTCCACTGATGAAGGACTAGAGGATGACCAACACTGCACTGTGCAGCAGCAGATGCAGTCTCTGACTGTCCATCTACAAGGTGGACCAGCAAGGTAGGAGTGTCTAATAGAGTGGACAGTGAGTGGACACAGTGTCTAAACACTCCAGCAGCACTGCTGTGTCTGATCCACTCACACCAGCACCACACACACTAACACACCACCACCACGTCAGTGTCACTGCAGTGCTGAGAATAATCCACCACCCACATCCTACCTGCTCTGTGGGGGTCCTGTGGGGGTCCTGACCATTGAAGAGCAGGGTAATACAGTACACAGAGAAACAGATGGACTACAGTCTGGACCTGTACACCTACAGAGTGTCCTGTATGGTCAGTGGAGCTGATAGAGTGGAGGATGAGTGCAGATACAAGGAGGTGATTTTAATGTTGTGGTATATAACACGATACGTTGTTCTGGTAAGAGGGACACTGTTACAGGGAATAAGTATTCTGAGTAAAAGCTGGTAGTATTTTGAGTGAAGTTTACTGTATCTAAAGGGGAATTCCACCAGTTCTTTCAAACATTTAGCATAATTCTGTTACAGTATGAACAAAGTAATTCAGAGCGGTTTGATGCAAAATGTTCTATTTTTGGAGAATCTCCAAGAGTCCAAATTCCTCACAGTGTTGGTGATGAGACATTCCAAGTACTGAGTGCCTCTAAAAGTTCCCTCACAGACATGAAATAGTAACGGAGACGCTGTTTTCGTTTAATGAATGTTTAGACTTTAAATAGTCCCCACTGTTTTACAATTACTGGGACTGCATTTACAGACGTAACGCGTGAGTAGGTTTCCTGGTGGTTACGATGGTGAACAGTACGACTATGGCTCTAATCACCACCACTGTTTATAAATCAGAGCCTGGGTTTCTCTGCAGTGTACCATTCACATCAAACCCACTCTGAATGATCTTGTCAACAATTTAATAATATCCACTATACTGCCAAAAGTAGGCTCGTCTGCCTTCACATGCGTGACCTCCCATTCTGCAGTCCAGTCCGGTTCCTCCACACCAGACTCGCTCATCCATGTCTTTATGGAGCTTGCTTTACGCACTGGTGTGTTGGAACAGGAAGGGGCCGTCTCCAAACTGTCCCACAAAGTTGGGAGCATGGAATGCTCCAGAGTCTCTTGGTCTGCTGAAGCATTAGGAGTTCCTCTCACTGGAGCTAAGGGGCGGGGCCAAACTCCTACAGTCATTGCAGTCCGGCAAGTACCGCTCTCCTGGCAACCGCCAAACCCAGACAAGTCCATCAAATTGCCAGACCGAGAAGCGTGATTGGTCACTCCAGAGAAGATGGTGATGTGAGGCTTGGATGCAGCTGCTCCGCATGGAAACCCATTCCATGAAGCTCTCTACACAATTCCACTGTTCTCGAGCTCATAAGAAAGTTGGTAACCTCTGCACTGTCGTTCCCAATCGCTTCCGGGTGTGTTATAATCCCACTGGACTGTGGAATATTTAGTAGGGAGGAAATTTCACGACTGGCTTTATCACAGCTGGCATCCCATCACGGTACCACGGTGGAATTCTCTGAGCTCCAGAGAGTGACCCGTTCTCTCATTGTGGAAGTGATTGGAACACCTGAATTCAACGACTTGGATGCGGGAGTGAAAACTTTTGGCAATATAGCGTAGATATTCTGAACAATGTGAAAATGTGTTTCCCCTTTAAGCATCATCAGAAAAGACCTTCCGTTTTTACCATGGTCTTGATGCCAGGGTTTACAGTTTCTTTAAGGGCAAGAAGAATTTCACCATCATCCTTTATCCTTCCTCTTACACCTGGTTCCCTTTGGGTTCTCTCTTCTCTCTTTTTCTGTAGGGTGGTAGCACCTATCCTCATTTTCTTCACTTTTGAGACTCCCACTCTCTCCCCCTGATAATGGGAGGAGACCCCATTGACCATGAAACCATCGATATTTACTAATCCATTGCCCCCCTCCCCATAACCTCCCCACACTGTCAGCTCTAACCCACCCTTATACTACAGCTTGACGTTCGTCCTTCTTCTTTTGAGGTTGTTTGGTTTGAATGACAGATATAAAGGATGGGCGGTAGAACTCCAAGCTTCGCAGCATCACAATAAGCAAGATTTCGACAACAATATGAATCACGGTAGCGTTAGCTGTAGCGGCCTCACATGAGCGTCTAGAGCGGTGGAATGGCATGCAACACCAAAGACTGAGGTTAATTCATTATGTTCAGTTGTAGCTTGGCTTCCAGACAAGATCTGGGTGAGAAGTGCTCTTTGTTCATTGTCAGAATGAATGGCAGTTCCTACATCGTCCCCCAAATATCAGTAGTATATTCATTTACGAGACTGTTAAATAGTCAAAATAGGAATTTTGATTGCTGACACTCATCATCAAAACAATAAATAATAATGTAGACTGATATGATCAATATTTATTGAGCTACACATACAGAAGTCTGTCTCTCAGTATGGCGTCAGGCCGCCGTGTTCTCGCTAACCCAACACGCCAGACGTCTCTGTATGGAACTGTAGAGGTTCCTGATGGAGTCCTGTGATAATCCATCCCATGCAGCTTGTATGTAGTGCATGTAGTCCTGCGCCAGGCAGTCGTCTGCCAGTGGTGCTGCACTAAGAGGGTGAGTCATGGAGGGCATCACTGCTCGCTGAACGTCCTCACTCGTGGCTGTGGGGTCACTCAGCACTTGTCAGAAAATCCGTCGCTTCTCTCTCTGTGGTTCTGCCAGATCCTCCATGTCGCTGGTATGAGCCTTCTTCCATTCCACTGCTGCCTACAGAGCACTATAGTAGCATCCACACGACCAGTATGGCATGCAGTACGTGTATAAGACCATTGTGCTTCCCGGAGCCCCTCAGGTACAGCCATAAGGACCGTCCTTCCTTGTGCCACGTGAACCTGGTGTGAACTTGAATCATTCGCTTGTCTCACGAAGCAAACCTACCCACCAAGTTTCATTCCTGTTGGTTGATTATTTTTATTTACTTATTTATTTTTTGATGATGAGTGTATTTAGTCCACTGGAAACTATAAGTTCATCAAAGAGCAAATGCATAAGCATATAATTACAGAGGGCCTTCTGACGAGCCAATCCCACCCGAACAGACCTTCTGTAACGTTGCTGTTTATTATCCTACACATATAAACAGCTTGGATCTTGATTTCCGTGATGCTAAGCGCGTTTCGGAGTATTGCCCAGCCTTATTTGCTTGATTGTGACAGGTGAGAAAGGAAGGGGCGGGGCGGGATTATGGGTTTTCCCACAGTGTGCTTTGTTCTTCCCTCTTTGTCTGAAACTGAGTTTCATCCTTCTTAGTATTAATGGACGGAGGGGGCAGACTCCTCTGGTTTGGTGGTCTGAATAAATGTCCCATAATTAGGGGTTGCTGCTGTTATAACATCTGTTGCTGGATCTAAACGAACTAATTGAAAATGTATTGTACCGGGTGGTGTGCTTTGGCGATTGCCGTAGTGGCTGCTGTGCTGTTTGTTGTTCAGAGAGGAAAGAAGAGCGCACAGTCACAGGAGTAGGTCATGTTCCTATACTCATCTAGAACCAGCGTTACTGGTTTGTACTGGAAGAACAGAACAGCAGAACACTGTGGCGGCCTCGGCGCCATCCTAACATTGATTTTGGGTTGAGGGTGCATTCACGTATTAGCATGTAGCTTTTTTTGTTTATCAGCTGAACATGCAAGTGTTAGTGACATGATGAGAGGGGGAAATAAACAGCTGAAGTACATCATTTGTTATGGCTCAGATTAAACAGATCTTACCTAAATCGCTGCTGCTACTTCAAGCACTATGCCTCTAAACCTTGTTACCCATATATTCCAGACTGTTTCTGTACCCAGGTCTCCTTCGTAGACTTAGACCTCAATATCTTCAGTAAAGCTATGCAAACGTTTTTTTGTGTGGCAGAAGTTACTCAAAGTAATTTAATGAATTTATTGTGGAGAATGCAAAGATCTTGTAACGTATATATTTGATTAAAGAAATCTAGACATTAAAAGTCCTTTGAAAAACTCAACCAGCTCAGTTTCTGTCGTCCATTTTGAATTTTGTCCTTATTTAAATTAGTCCAGTTTTTTATAATGTAACTTTTTGTTTCACGATTTGTGCGTAGCTAAAGCGCAGAGATGTAAACAGTCGAAGAGTGAAATGGTCCACTGTAGATAAACTTGTTCCCATGGTGGTGATGGTGGGAACCAGGTGTTACGATATACATATATACACTTATAGCACAGATACAGGATATTATGTACAACTGGGGGAATTATTTTGCTCTAGGATGTCCTGAGTGTTTTCCATGGGCCATATCCTTCAGTTACACTCATCATCAAAGTAACAGCTACACCCAGAAGGAGGTGTGGGAGTGCAGGTGTGTTGGGAAGGAAGATAAAGGTGACCAGGATCAATAACTGATGATAAATTTAGACTGATATGATCAATATTTATTGAGCTACACATACAGAAGTCTGTCTCTCAGTATGGCGTCGGGCCGCCGTGTTCGCTAACCCAACACGCCAGACGTCTCGGTATGGAGCTGTAGAGGTTCCTAATGGAGTCCTGTGATAATCCATCCCATGCAGCTTGAACATCCTCACACAGTTCCTGCAGATGGTGTGGTAGGGGTGGAGTGACGACAAACCGGTCATCTTAGTTCTGACCACGGTGCCTCCACACACGGATTCGTTGGGCGTCTCCACCAAGACATAGGTCGTCACTGAAGATGACCGGCTGCCATTCTCAGTGAATCCATGAGAGTCTGGCACGTGTGTAGTAGTCCTGCCAACGGTGCCCATGCAGGGCATCACTGCTCCCTGAATGTCAGTAATCGTGGCTGCTGGGTCAGTCCGCTACAGCGGTAAGGCCCGTCCTTGCTTACGTCACAAACGTGTGTCTGAGTGTGAGACTAGAATCGTTGGTGTGTCTCACAATTCCAAACCTACAGACTACGTCTCCGTCCTGCCGGTTGATTCCTTCTGGGTGCTGCTGCTTGTGCTTCTTTTGATGAGGAGTGTAAAGTGATAGGACACAGTGGCATTAGGCAAAATGTACATACCCATTTCATGTAGCCAATAACTTAATCTGAGGAGCCTTTAAAGACCCTTTCCATCTAAACCTAGGCGTCACTGAAGTAGATTTTTATCGCTTGAGGAATCTAGCTGCAGTTCCGCTGTCTCTTTCAGAGGGATGCAGAGGAATTGTGCGTTTGTAATCCATCCACTTTTCTTACCTGGAACTGTTCAGATAAATTGTAAAGTTCTGTTTCCAGTCTTTACGGTATGAAGTGCCCTAGCACCTGCTTACATCACAGAAGTTCTGTTTGCTTATGTTCCAACATCTGATCCTAGATCTGCAGATACTTGGGCTAATGCCTTCTGTACTCTACAGAACATGCTTCTAAGCTGTGGGACTCCGCTTCAACTTTCATTAGGCAGTCAAGCTCATTCCACACTTCAAAGAAACATTTTTTTAACAAAAATATTGAGCTTTTAATTATAATTCTATTTTACTTTTACTTTGATCTGTCTGATTGATGTTAATGGATCACTCAGAGTTAATAGGCTATCACTGTATAGCTGTCCGTAAAGCACTTTATGTAAAAGGTGCTCTGTAAATAGAGCTGCTGCTGTTATTAAACTGCCGTACCAAACGCCATGGCGTAGCAGTATGTACAGTGACTGTGAAGTGGCGTTACCGCAGAGACAGGCTCGGGGATGTACAAGTTGTGAGGTGTTGTGTTGCGAGTGAGGCTGAACGCTGGTCAGTGTGTTTAAATCAGGAGTGATGGTGGAGTGCCTCGATTGGGCTCGTGTTGGGTGAACGTGCAGGCTACACCGTTCATCAGAACTTTCCAGAATACTCCTCGAGCCAGTTTTTGGGCACGGTGGCACGGGGCATTGTCCTGCTGGAATATCCCATCATTGTGGGGTACATGAAGTCTGTGAGGGGCTACAAAGGGTCACCAACGCATGCCATGAGAACACACACCAGTATGGAACCACCACCAGCCTGCACAGTGCCTTGTTGACAACTGGGGCGCATCGGTTCATGGACTGCGTGAACTCGCACAGACAGCTCTAACCAGACCCCGCCAGCTGGTGTGGTTGGTAACGCCTTCTATGACGTACTACACACGTGACACTGTGGATTGAGGAATGTCGAAAGCCCACACATCTTGGAATGGAGTGGAATGTCCCATCTGTCTAGCGTATTCAAACTCTCCTGGGCATGAGCACGCTGGCCAGTGTTCAACCTCACTCACAGGATAACACCTTACAACTTATACAGGTGTGGCCGTTCCCCAGCTGTCCCCTGAGGTAATCAGTTTACAGACTGACATCACGTGACTTTTGTATGTCAGCGTATTTAAATGTGCATGTGTGCATCTGTATCCTGTCATCACCACTATAGGCGGCTTAGACTTTTAAGATTTCGTGAATGGCGCATTTCACGACAACACACTCTGAGACAGGTTCAGTAGAGTCAATATACTCCCCTGTTAGCACAGGTAGCGTTCTGAAGAGTCACAGGTGTTAAAGCGAGTCACATGAGTCATCCATGAGGTCATAGGAGTCATCCATGAGGTCATAGGAGTCATCCATGAGATCATATGAGTCATCCATGAGGTCATAGGAGTCTTCCATGAGGTCATAGGAGTCTTCCATGAGGTCATTTGAGTCTTCCATGAGGTCATTTGAGTCTTCCATGAGGTCATAGGAGTCATCCATGAGGTCATTTGAGTCATCCATGAGGTCATTTGAGTCATCCATGAGGTCATGTGAGTCTTCCATGAGGTCATAGGAGTCATCCATGAGGTCATAGGAGTCTTCCATGAGGTCATAGGAGTCATCCATGAGGTCATGTGAGTCTTCCCGGTATACACGGATATGGATTCTGCTTCCACGCTGCAGTGTACACGCCGTGTCCGTGTCGTGCGGCCCGACAGTCTTTATTATTGGCGTGTTTCCTGACCGCGTGATTAACCGCTCTCGTGATCTGTACCTGTTCCTCTGTGCTGCTGAGGACATGTATGAGGCAGTGAGCACTGGAGTATCAGTACAGGCAGTCTTAAGCTGGCCAAGCATGCTGCCCTTCACCCACAGCTGCCTCAGCCTGTTTTGGTAAAAACAGATTTCCGTGCCGTGCTGGATGCGCATGCTTGTTGTGTGTGGTGTAGTGGCAGACAGGACAGAACTTACCGACCGCTGTGTAAGCTCCCTGAGCAATGAGCGTCCGCACCACCGCTAAGCTGCTCTTTTTAAGACTGTGGGATGATGATGATGATGATGGTGGTGGTGAGGATGATGAAGGCACCTCGAAAGACTCAGCCTCACAGGGGCTCCTGGACTGTCAGAAAGGGGGGGCCTTGTCAGGTAAGGCTTGGCGTGAGCGTTTTGGAGTGCCCTCTCTCTGCCTCTGATTGCCCTGCTTGCTTTTCTGACTCTGTTTGGAACAAGTGCTCTTGCTGTGGAGTTCTGGGAGGGTGTAGAGGTGTCTGTTGTGTGGCTGTAGTAGAGGACAGGTGGGTGTCTTTTTATTGCGGGGTTGAGGGGGGCTGATTCAGAGATCACCACATGCTTGAATCTCATTGTAGGGTGCGCCGATTTAAACAGCCTGGATTCCATGAGTCCTCAGGAGAAGAAGCGGCAGGGCTACATCCACGAGCTCATCCAGACGGAGGAACGATACATGGAGGACCTTCAGCTGGTCCTGGAGGTAGGCTGTCTGCACCTTATAAGGTGCACTACAGTGCAGAGATTTACTAAGGAAGCCAGATAGAGTTATTGTTTTAGGTTTTTTATTTTTGCCATTACACATGCATTTTTTTTTTTAATGAGCATAAAATGCTGAATGATTTCCAACTTGGATTTAATTAGAGAAATATACACACATAACACTCATCATCGAAAAAAAATATCTGCACGGTGAGGATGGAGGTGTGGGGGTGCAGGTGTGTTGGGAAGGAAGATAAAGGTGACCAGGATCAATAACTGGTGATAAATTTAGACTGATATGATCAATATTTATTGAGCTACACATACAGAAGTCTGTCTCTCAGTGTGGCGTTGGGCCGCCGTGTTTGCTCACCCAACACGCCAGACGTCTCGGTATGGAGCTGTAGAGGTTCCTAATGGTGCGGTAGGGGTGGAGGTGCTGGGACACTAGGCTCTCTGGACTGTACATCTTGGTGCTGACCACGGTGCCTCCACACACGGATTCTTTGGGCGTCTCCACCAAGACTAAAGCGGGACTCGTCACTGAAGATGACCCGCTGCCATTCTGAGTCACTCCATGACAGTCTGGTACGACACCACTGCAGTCTTTGGTGACGGTGACGTGGTGTTAAGGACAGTCGTGGTAACGGTCTGTGTGCATGTAGTTCTTTGTGATGCAGGTGTCTGCCAGTGGTGCTCTTCCGACTGTTCAAATTGCATTTAAACTCTTCTCTGAGGTGAACTTCACTTCCAAAGGATCCTACCAGAACAACAGCACGAGTCATGGAAAGCCCGTTCAACAGGACCACCTTATATAGCCAGTCAGGTACAGAGATAAGGACCTTGCTTGCGTCACATGCACGGCTAAGTGTGAAGCTTGATCCATTAGCATGTCTCACGAAGTCAAACCTGCCCACCGAGTTTCAGTCCCGTCGCTTGGCTCCTTCTGGGTGCTGCTGTGTTTTCGATGATGAGTGTAAAATGCTCTCCCGTTTATTTTTGTTGTAGTGATGTGTGATTTGTTTACTGTTTGATTGTTAAGGGTCTGAAAATGTGACCCTGATCTCGCATGCAAACAACGGTGTGTTTTGATTTCCATTAAGGTGTTCCACAAGCCCATGTCTGAGTCAGGACGGCTGACCGAAGCTGAGATGAATATGATTTTCGTCAACTGGAAGGAGCTTATCATGTGCAATACTAAGCTGCTGAAGTATGTGAACTGTGCTCAGTGCTGCCCTCTGTCTTCTCAACAGTCAGTTTAACTGATGTACAGCTCCTGGTGATGACTGCCGGCCTTAACGTGATGCCTTTGTGTGTTTGGTTCAGAGCCCTTCGAGTGAGGAAGAAGACGGGAGGTGAAAAGATGCCGGTGCAGATGGTAGGGGACATCCTAGCCGCGGAGCTCGCTCACATGCAGGCCTACATTCGCTTCTGCAGCTGCCAGCTGAATGCTGCCGCATTGCTCCAGCAGAAGACCGACCAGGAGCAAGACTTCAAAGACTTCCTCAAGGTACTACTGAGACTCTGTTTGGTCCTGTTCCACTACCTCCTTCTGTTCTCACAGGCGTAAGAGAGTAAATGCAACACTGAGGGTAGGTTCACGCGTATTGGAGGAAAGAGGCACTGCGTTGTCTTTACACCTTGCTAAAGATTGTGTTGAGGTGCCTGTATAATTACCAGCTTCACTGACCTCAGCTTCCACCCTCAATGGAGCGCCTGGATTGAGGTTAGAGTTTCCCAGGTTTGGGTTCAGTAGCGAGAGCACAGCGAATGGCATCCACGGCTAATATCAGCTATGAAACCAGCTAACGTTAACGCTAACTGTGCTCGAACTGTCAGTAAGCGAGTGTTAGGCTAAGGGAAGTGTATTATTAGGAAGTGTAACTATTTACTTTATTGTAATTCCATATTAGCTTTGTTCCACTATATATACTTAGCCACGTGGAATCAGATTATAGTTTGTTAATATTTAGGGAATGAGGATTTATAGTAGCAAATGTGCGACCCCCACCCCCACTCCCAGTGTCAGGCTCCTAGGCCCCTGCTTCTCCGTCCTTTTAGCCACCACAAACGTAACAGTGAATTCCACAGATTTCTTTCAATATTTCTGCATAATTACATTGAAAACAGAGTCATTGCTTTGATGTGAATTGTGCAGAGAGTTTCAGCGGTTGGTGTAGCTCAGCAGATAACACCACTACCTGCCAGGGAGCCACCACCACATGTGAGAGATTGGGTGACTAGGCTGTGCTACAACAATAAGAGACCTTGGGCGAGACTCTGAACACTACACTGACCCCCCTGTAATGTGGTTAACCCTGTTCTGGATAAGAGCCTCAGCTAGATGCCATAAATGTAAAATGTAGAGAAAGCTGGAATGGTTCAGTCATCCCCCCTCACAGAAATTTTACATTTTACACAAAATGGTAATAAATACACGGCCTGATGCCTAAGACGCTGTTCTACAGTAGCTTTCAGCTGAGCTTTTGTTTTCGCTGTTCCATGGTGGAGACATGCAGGAAACTGTAAGGGAAAATGGGAAATACCAACTCAGGAAACCACCACATGAAAGCACCCAGAATCTCTGAAATGTAAATAAAATGATTCAATTATGCAGAAACTGAATAGCATCTCAGTACTAGTTGATCACAAACAAACAAATCACGTCCCGTATTGGTTTAATATGGGCCGCAACATTTAATTCCCAAATAAAGGACGATTCCATATTTTACGGGACGGGTGGAAACCCTAGGTAGCATCTTTGCAAATGAAGAAGAGAAGAGTTCGAAAGCAGTTCTAGCAGTTTGAAGAGTCGGGCTCTGGGAGGGCGGGAAGGTCTTATCAAGGTGTTGTGCGCCGTACCAGTCGTACAGATACTACCATAGCATGCTGTTGGCGGCAGCGTATAGAAGAAGGCACACACCAGTGACATGTAGGTGGGAGACCTATACGAACCACTGTGAGAGAAAGCCAACGAGCGAAGCCACCCAACAGCCACCATTGGGAACATTCAGCCAGCACTGATGATCTCTATTGAACTATATAGTTGAAGTTTAGGTCTGAATCTCTCTGAGAAATCTTCCATCATACATCATGGAAGATGGAGCAGAACCCTTCGTTTGTCCTTAGACTGTGGAGCACAGAAAGCACACAACACTAAGAATTTAATTGTACAGTGAATCTAGTTTTCGCCTAATGTAGATTTGGTGAATAAAAAAAAATTTATTTTTCCATTTTATCAGCCGACCTTTTTCCTGGAAGAATGGTTACTGAATTTAATTCTCTCTCCTTAGAAAATAGCCACAGACTACCGCTGTAAAGGAATGCCCCTGTCAAGCTTCCTTCTGAAGCCCATGCAGCGAATCACGCGCTACCCTCTCCACATAAAAAACGTGAGTATGGTTTGTCCTGCTGTCTGCTGCTCTTAAATAAAGAACTTTTAAAGAACAGTATGTGTGTTCGTTTTCCAGATCCTTGAGAGCACTCCTGAGAGTCATGTAGATCATGCTCAGCTGCGGGAAGCTCTGGAGAAAGCTGAGGAGCTGTGCTCTCAGGTGAACGAGGGAGTGCGAGAAAAGGAGAACTCTGATCGGCTGGAGTGGATCCAAACCCATGTCCAGTGTGAGGGGATCACAGAGGTGAGTAATATGTGTATATGTGAGGAAACATGAATCAGCTATAACATTAAAACCACCTCCCTGTATCTACACTCAGTGTCCATCTCATCAGCTCCACTGACCATACAGGACACTCTGTAGGTGTACAGGTCCAGACTGTAGTCCATCTGTTTCTCTGTGTACTGTATTACCCTGTTCTTCAATGGTCAGGACCCCCACAGGACCCCCACAGAGCAGGTAGTATGTGGCTGGTGGATCATTCTCAGCACGTGTTAGTGTGGGTGGTGCTGGTGTGAGTGGATCAGAGACATATATGGTTCAAAATGGACCCTTGGTGTGGTTTTAATGTTATGGCTGATCCGTGTATATTTCTGTATATGTGATTATATATTTGTGTATGTGTGCGCATATAAATTAATATGGAAAATGAAAATTAATATATTGCTGCAGTGCTCTACAGGCTGGCTGACCTTTTCATGAATTTCCCAAATACAAAATCAACAAACATAATTTTTATTCTTTTTCTTGTTTTTCTTTCCTATTCTTATTCTTATTTTTTTCTCCAATAGAATCTGGTGTTCAACTCTCTGACCAACTGCCTGGGTCCTCGGAAGCTCCTGCACAGTGGTAAACTTTTCAAAACCAAGAGCAACAAGGAGCTGTATGCCTTCCTTTTCAACGACTTCCTGCTCTTCACCCAAGCTGTCAAGCAGTTCACCTCCTCCGGCTCAGACAAGCTGTTTAGCCCAAAATCCAACTCCCAGTACAAGATGTACAAATCAGTAAGGCTTTGTTTCATTTCAGGTTTGATGTGCTAACATGACAGATTCATATGCTACTGTCATCTCTTTTCCACCCACAAAGTCAGTTTAGTGCGGTTCATCATGCAGCATCATGCCCCTTTGCCGATTGCGTCACAGTTCCACGTTCCAGACTGGAGAGATTGTGGCACCAGCACCATGATGCTGTTTAATGATGCAGTCTATCTTGTTGTCCTTTTTAGCCTGTGTTCCTAAATGAAGTCCTAGCGAAGATGCCCTCTGACCCATCCAGTGACGAGCCAGTCTTTCACATCTCTCACATTGACCGAGTGTATACCCTTAAGACAGAGAACATCAATGAGAGGTGAGTTACTGTCGTGTTCTCTCTGTACTGATGGTCTTTCCAACCTGTACCTTTAATAAACTGTATTTGAAATGGTGTGGCTAGGACCGCATGGGTTCAGAAGATCAAGGCAGCTTCGGAGGAGTTCATGGAGACGGAGAAAAAGAAACGAGAGAAGGCCTATCATGGTGAGTTCTTATGCACTGTAGCTTAGCCTAAATGATATACACTCATCCTCCAAAGAATAGTTGCACAAATAGCTGCACCCAGAAGGAGTCAACGACCAGTTTCATTCTCTGCATCCCAACTGACGTAGCCAAGGACCGGCCTTATCTCTGTACCTGACTGACCCAACCACGATTCTGGACATCCAGCGAGCAGTGGTGTCCTCCATGAGTCGTCCTGTTAGTGCAGCACCATCGGCAGACGGCTGCACCACGCAGGACTACATGCACACAGACCGTTACCACGACTGTCCTTAACACCACGTCACCGTCACCAAAGACTGCAGTGGTGTCGTACCAGACTGTCATGGAGGGACTCAGAATGGCAGCGGGTCATCTTCAGTGACGAGTCCCGCTTTAGTCTTGGTGGAGACGCCCAACGAATCCGTGTGTGGAGGCACCGTGGTCAGCACCAAGATGAACGGTCTGTTGTCACACGTCCAGAAGGCCTGGTGTCCCTCCACCTCCACCCCTACTGCACCATCTGCAGGAACTGTGTGTGGATGTTCAAGCTGCATGGGATGGATTATCACAGGACTCCATCAGGAACCTCTACAGCTCCATACCGAGACGTCTGGCATGTTGGGTTAGCGAACACGGCGGCCCGACGCCATACTGAGAGACAGACTTCTGTATGTGTAGCTCAATAAATATTGATCATATCAGTCTAAATTTATCACCAGTTATTGATCCTGGTCACCTTTATCTTCCCTCCCAACACACCTGCACTCCCACACCTCCTCCTGGGTGCGGCTGTTCTGTTGATGATGAGTGTATAATCCTTTCTACATATGCATACACACACATATAGATAAAACATGCATGTATCGTAATGCTCCACCCTTTCACCAGCTCGCTCCATGAAAGCCAGTGGAATTGGCCGTCTACTTGTCACTATCCAGGAAGCCACGGAGCTCAAGTCCTGCAAGTCAAGTGGTGAGCTTCAGTTTGATCCTGTAGTTAGCTGCTGTAGGTTTTTATCTCGACCCCTTCACTCTTTTCTAATGCTCATGGTCGTCTTCTCTTTATGCCAATGATTAGGAAAGAGCAATCCGTACTGCGAGGTGACCATGGGTGCACAGTGTTACACGTCTCGGACTATAAATGACACGCTCAACCCGAAGTGGAACTTCAACTGTCAGTTCCACATCAAGGACCTCTATCAGGATGTGCTATGCATCACCATTTATGAACGTGAGCAGTTTTCTCCTGATGGTAAGTAGGTGTTTTATTGGCAGGTGAAAAATAAAACTGGGTTCTTTTCTATTCGCTGGGTAAAGGCAAATACAAGGGGGTAAAGCCAGCTGCAAATTGACATCTGTTACTGTTTGGGTCATTGGAAAGTTTCATTAAAAAGCCCAGTGATGTAAATCCTGTGAGCTCATTAAAAGTGAATTAAATGTTGCGCCATGTTACATACCAATTTGGGAAATACCAAATGCGTGTAGGGCTCTGTCCAAGATTTCTGCTGCGCCTAAAGCAGAATCTCCAAAACGAATACACAGGTCATACAAGTATGAGAGAAAACCTCGAGAGGAGGCTTTGATTGTACAAAGGATTCAGTAAGGAATCATGGTCTCACTGTGTCAAAGCAGCAAAGACTTCAAATCAAATCAAACCACTTCTATTGTCACGTCACATTTTCACAGGTGTGAAGGTGAGTGAAATATGTAGGGGCATCGTCCCCTACAGTACTTCAATACAAACATAGACAATAAATATATACAGCACAAAATCTCTGTTTATATTAATATACAGTTGTATATAACAGAAATATAAAGTTATTAATAAAAACTATATGATATATCCAGACATACACATTTCCATATAGCACTATGGTAAGACTGAGGTAGATGAGATATGCAGGGTATATGCACACATATACATATATATATATGTGTGTGTGTGTGTGTGTGTGTGTGTGTGTATGTGTGTATATATATATATATATATATATATATATATATATATATATATATATATATATATATATATATATATATATATACACACGTATATACACCACTGCAGATATACAATATGGATGGAAGATCACAGTAGGTCAGTCTGTATGTGCAAGTATACGATGTGGTGTCGTACCAGACTGTCATGGAGTGACTCAGAAGGTCAGCGGGTCATCTTCAGTGACGAGTCCCGCTTTAGTCTAGTAGCCAGGTCTTTATCCGATCACTCTTAATGACTTTTCATCTCATTTTAAATCTGTAATATTTGGTAAAATTGACTCTCGATGAAGTGTATTTTCAGCATCATACTTCCACCTTAAGTCCTGCTTCTACACGGGTATCATTTCATCATTTCATCTCCTGCTCCGATCCGACCTGAGAAATCTGTCTCTCCTTCCTTCCTGTAGACTTCCTCGGGCGCACAGAGGTTCCTGTTGCCACCATCAAAAAGGAGCTGGATAAAGGTCCAGCCGTCAGGAGGCTGCTGCTTCACGAAGTGCCAACCGGAGAGGTGTGGGTCCGGCTCGACCTGCAGCTGTTTGAGGGAAAAGCCCTGAAGTGAGAGGAGCTCAGGAACCTGCCTGTCTAGCACAAACGAGCTACCTAGTTCCTCTAGGTCTTCCGTATGTTGCCTTGCCTTACAGCTCCTTCAGCTACTGTGGAACGTGCTACTGAATGTAAGACGAGTCCTCCGTGGGACGTGTATTAATGACTATGCCAGGTTTTGCAATTTGCAGCATTTTGTATAACAAGTGACCTGAAGTGGAGGAGATGTGCGGTTTTGCCAGAATAGTTTACCACTGGACGTAGAGATAACTCAGGATTCCTATATTCCCTTACCGTCTGTTTCGCTGTAGTAGTTAAAGTTATATTATTTTTTTTTTTTATTTGATCTTTAGTAGATCAGAATTGGCACTAGATCTTGGAAGGGAACACTACTTTCTTTATTTTAGGCTTTGTTAACCGTATACTGTATAATTTATGCGCCTGTGCTCTATAATGTAGAAGTGCTTTTCTGCCATGTTTCAAAAACGGGATTTTTTTTTTATGGGGTTCTAAGTCTTATGAAAACGGTAGCTGATAACCGGTTATTTTCCAGACAACTTTTATTATACAATGGTACAAATGAAGTGATGACCCAGAAGTGACCCTTACAAAGGTCCAGTCACTGTTGATTTTGTGTTTTATTTATTTTATTTATGCGTCTCTGACTATCCACAGGTTAGGAACAGCTCAATCTCATTGTTCATACTGCCATCAGCATTTACCCCACCCTCTATTCAGCGTTTGCCTTAACTGCCCCAGTATATATGATCCCGTGCAGTTTTATTTGTATGTTTGTTTTCATTTTAGCTGCGATGTTTTAAACTCCCTCTCAGTGGCTTTTTGATTTGTATTTTTTTGGCCTATTCTGGGAGAAATGATGCAAGCAAAGTACCTAACATGAGCACACATATGCAACAAAAATCAGGATTCAGGAGCAAATAAATTTTATTTGACAATATCTATTTGTTTCGTTATTTTGATAAATGACTTTAGAGCCGCACTATGTAACTTCTGGGGATTTGGAGACCTCTCTGGTGGAAGTGTGTAACTGCAGGAAGAACATATGTAATGTTAGTTGGGATGTTGTCCAACATGAGCAGATGCATCTGCGGATTCTTGGTGAAGACCTGCTGAAGGACATTGACCACGTTCAAGACATTCGGAACACCCACATATACGACTGATCTCATAATCAGTATTAAAACACATACAGGTTATTTGGCGGTACTTAAAATGACTGTACCTGTGTGGTACACAATACCTCCCCTGGTTACATCTTATCCAGAGCCACTTACAGCCGTGCTCAGTGTTCTGTATTCCAGCTAGTACAGGAGGTTTAGAGTCTAGAACCTGCCATGAGCTCAGACACTGCCCGAACTGGGCCAGTGCTGATACCTAGAGATCAATACACAGACATATATAAAGCAAAAGTGCACTACCTGGCAACCAAGCCCAGCGCTCCTACCTATAGAGAAGAAAAGGTCATTATAAGGTCAACACAAGTACATACACATATAACAGAACTGATTTATAAAAGTTAATGACCGAGGGAAATCAGGGACAAATACAGAAACTGGACTGTCTATAAAATTAGGTGATGAAGATTCTCTTGCTGTCAGGCTGTAATCACACAGACCGTTACCACGACTGTCCTTAACACCACGTCACCATCACCAAAGACTGCAGTGGTGTCGTACCAGACTGTCATGGAGTGACTCAGAACGGCAGCGGGTCATCAGCGAATCCGTGTCAGTGGAGCTGATGAAAGGTGGAGTTGGAGTGGAGGTGGTGTTAGTGTTGTGTCCGCCGTTCTGAGTTTCAGCTTCCTCACCGACGCTGGGGAACATGTCCTGGCTGTATGTGGCTACTATAACACAGAGGGCTGTTCTGACTAGGATCAGGCCACGCCCCCCCCTAAATAAAGAGCCTGGGGGCGTGACTTCGTGGCGTTCCCCTTTAAAAATCCCGGTTGCTAGGGACGCTTAGCGGGGTGGCGACGCAGAGAGTCACCTCCTGAGTAGGTTCCGGTCCGTGTGTTCGTGCGGAGGAGAGATGAACCCGTTTCGGAATCTGATCAGAGACTGTCTCATCCACACGGAGCACGTGGAGAGCGCAGCCGTGCTCGCGGCTAAGGACGGCAGCCCCGTGGCCGCTTCGCCGGGATTCCAGGTCAGTGTGAAGCTCAGCTCACACCACAGGGCCGCTGCGCTACTGAGCAGCGTTACTGACTAGCGCTACTGTCCCTAAGGTTATATATTACTATTATACACTACCACTGATACTATATACTACTACTACTGATACTATATACTACTACTATATACTACTACTACTACATACTACTACTACTGATACTATATACTACTACTGAAATCATATACTACTATATACTACTACTGATACTATATACTACTACTATATACTACTACTGATAATATATACTACTACTATATACTACTACTGATAATATATACTACTACTATATACTACTACTATATACTACCACTGATACTATATACTACTACTATATACTACTACTGATACTATATACTACTACTATATACTACCACTGATACTATATACTACTACTATATACTACCACTGATACTATATACTACTACTATATACTACTACTGATACTATATACTACTACTGAAATCATATACTACTATATACTACTACTGATACTATATACTACTACTATATACTACTACTGATAATATATACTACTACTATATACTACTACTGATAATATATACTACTACTATATACTACCACTGATACTATATACTACTACTACTATATACTACTACTATATACTGCCACTGATACTATATACTACTACTATATACTACCACTGATACTATATACTACTACTATATACTACTACTGATACTATATACTACTACTATATACTACCACTGATACTATATACTACTACTATATACTACCACTGATACTATATACTACTACTATATACTACTACTGATACTATATACTACTACTATATACTACCACTGATACTATATACTACTACTATATACTACTACTGATACTATATACTACTACTATATACTACCACTGATACTATATACTACTACTACTGTATACTACTACCAATGGTACTATTATACTACTACTATATACTACTACTGATACTATATACTACTTATACTATATACTTTTACTAGTATATACTACTACTACTGATACTATTATACTACTACTATATACTGCTACTGATACTATATAGTATTAATACCACTATATACTACTGATAATATATACTTACTACATACTACCATTACTACTAATAATAATGATGATGATGATTATTATTACTATTATTATTATTATTATTATTACTATTCATGTCTTCAGATCATTCCTCAGGAAGCTCAGATGTTCACAAATGCCTTCAAGCATTTGGCTACAACCAGAGAGCAGGGTCTTCACTTCGAGGGGAGTGTGTTCAGGTGTGTACGTGCAGACCGGAGCTCCATCTACTGCAAGTGTGTAAGTCAGCCTGCACACAGACACAGTGTGGTTCACTACAGCAGCAGCCCTCCTCTTCTCTATCAGTTCATTGTTCCCTCTGTCTTCATTTAGGGGGGGCGTGGCCTGATCCTAGTCAGAACAGCCCTCTGTGTTATAGTAGCCACATACAGCCAGGACATGTTCCCCAGCGTCTGTGTGGAAGCTGTTGAGAAGCTAGGTATGGAGGAAACACACACTCAGGACAGGGGGCACAACATTAACAGTGCACCACTCTAACTCCACCTTTCATCAGCTCCACTGACCCTACCAGCACTGTGGAGCTCAACAGTTACAGACTGTAGTCCATCTGTTCCTCCATTCTCCCTGTTCTTCAATGGTCAGGACCCCCACAGGACCACCACAGAGCAGGTATGATGTGGGTGGAGGATCATTCTCAGCACTGCAGTGACTCTGACGTGGTGGTGGGGTGTTAGTGTGGGTGGTGCTGGTGTGAGTGGATCAGACACAGCAGTGCTGCTGGAGTGTTGAGACACTGTGTCCACTCACTGTCCACTCTATTAGACACTCCTACCTTGCTGGTCCACCTTGTAGATGGACAGTCAGAGACGATAGCTCATCTGCTGCTGCACAGTGCAGTGTTGGTCATCCTCTAGTTCTTCATCAGTGGACACAGGACCCTGCCCACAAGACGCTGCTCCACAGGACGCTGCCCCACAGGACGCTGCTCCACAGGACACTGCCCACAGGACGCTGCTCCACAGGACGCTGCCCCACAGGACGCTGCCACACAAGACACTGCCCCACAGGACACTGTTGGCTGCATAGCATTGGTTGGTGGACGATTCTCAGTCCAGCAGTGACACTGAGGTGTCCAGCAGCACTGCTGTGTCTGATCCACTCACACCAGCACCACCCACACTAACACCACCACCACCACGTCAGTGTCACTGCAGTGCTGAGAATGATCCACCACCCACACAGTACCTGCTCTGTGGTGGTCCTGTGGGGGTCCTGACCATTGAAGAACAGGGTAATACAGTACACAGAGAAACAGATGGACTACAGTCTGGACCTGCACACCTACAGAGTGTCCTGTATGGTCAGTGGATACTGACCGTGAGTAAACAAGCAGGTGATTGGTATATATGATGTTTCAAATATGGTGTATTTATTACTTATTATATTAATTATTCTTATTAATTATTACCAAGTATTAAATTAGTGCTGGTTCCGGAGTTGATGCTTATCATGTTCTTTTTTTTTTTATCTTTCCAGCTGAATATCTGAGAGAGAAGGGGAAATAAATCACCTACATTCTCCCAACGACCCACTCAAACCGTTCAATTAAGGACTGCATCAGGAAGAAACAGGAGGAGGGGAGCTACACAGTCGAGAGGGTGGAGGAAGTGACATGGAAGTCACTCTCAGCCGACTCGGGTATGACAATATAGATTATAAGACTGATGAAGAATGCGGGATATGTCACTTCTCTAGAAATGTCTGACATTGGTTGGAGGCATGGCCAAGACTTCCAAGTACTGCCCTGGTCCTCTAATCCCCAAGACCCCAGCTAAGCATCTGTGGGACCGATCGTCATGTCCGCTGTGTGGGTCTTCCTCCATGCTCCCTCCAGCAGCTGTGGGTGCACTGCAGTCAGCATGGCTCCAGATACCTGTGACCACCTACCAGGACCTTACTGAGCCACTTCCAGCCCGGCTAGCTGCACACAGGCGGTCATAATAATGTGCTCGACTGTGTATTTTACTAGTGTAAGGTGTGTGAATGTGCAGTTTAGCGTACGTAAGGTAGCGTGGTTTGTGTGTGGAAATGAACAGAACAGATGGCTCAGCATTCCTGTAAATTTTGTAGATTTTAATATACAGATCCAGATTTGGCATCATATCGTTTAAGACTACTGTATTATTTTACATCTCGATATCAGACTAAATCAAAACAGAACCCAACATAGGCAATGAAATCTTTCACAGAAAGAATATCAGAATCCACGGAGATCAAAAACGAAAGACCGGGGAGGACACAGGTTACGGACGCAGTGCTGGTACAATGAGAGGTAGCACTGACGTCCTTACGAATGAGTAATTCATACTAACGAGAATTTACACTCATCTTCAAAAGACGTAACCTCAACAAATAGCTGCACCCAGAAGGAGTGAGGTTTGAGATCATGTGACTAGATGCTAATGATTCAAGTTTCAGGCTCAGCCGCACATGTGAGGTAACCAAGGACGGGTCTCATCTCTGTACCTGACTGATCCAACAGCCACCACTACAGACCTCCAGTGAGCAGTGGTGTCCTCCGTGAGTCCTCCTGTTAGTGCAGCACCATCGGGAGACGGCTGCACCACGCAGGACTACATGCACACAGACCGTTACCACGACTGTCCTTAACACCACGTCACCGTCACCAAAGACTGCAGTGGTGTCGTACCAGACTGTCATGGAGTGACTCAGAATGGCAGCGGGTCATCTTCAGTGACGAGTCCTTCTTTAGTCTTGGTGGAGACGCCCAACGAATCCGTGTGTGGAGGCACCGTGGTCAGCACCGAGATGGACGGTTTGTCGTCACACCTCCAGAAGACCTGGTGTCCCTCCACCTCCACCCCTACCGCACCATCTGCAGGAACTGTGTGAGGATGTTCAAGCTGCATGGGATGGATTATCACAGGACTCCATCAGGAACCTCTACAGCTCCATACCGAGACGTCTGGCGTGTTGGGTTAGCAAACACGCGGCCCGACGCCATACTGAGAGACAGACTTCTGTATGTGTAGCTCAATAAATATTGATCATATCAGTTTAAATTTATCACCAGTTATTGATCCTGGTCACCTTTATCCTCGGGGGGGGGTTTTTTGAGGGGAGGGGGGAGGTTGTGGTGTGGGGGGGTTGGTGGGGGGGGTGGGTGTGTTTGTCTTCCCAACACACCTGCACTCCCACACCTCCTTCTGGGTGCAGCTGTTCCTTTGAGGATGAGTGTAAATACAGGTAGACAGGATGATGATACTGATTTTAAAACCCAAAACGATCTGAAGTTACATGGTCAGGATTCCTAGACCACAGGAAACGCTCTGGGACAGTTCAGTCCAGTCCTTCACAGTGTGATGGTTTGTAGTGGTCTAGTATCAATATGATAAATCAAAACACTATGTTTGTGTCACGTACTGAACCAATCAAAAGATGTTCCTCCCCTGAAAAATAAACGGTAGAGATTGCATTTTTAGAGTTGCATTGATCAATGTAGTCCTTTCGCTCCTGTAGAAAGTCGCCGGAACATTCCATTAGCTGCTCGAATTCAGTGGTTACTCATTCAGACATCATGTGCTCATCGCTATACATCATACAATAAAGGTTTAATAAAATAACCGTTCTGTCTGTAAGCTTTAGCAGTTCAGCAGTAAAGCAGCCTGCCTTTGAAAGCATTTCCAGGGTTGCCAGATTGGGTGGTTCCCCACCAAATTGGATTTTGGTTAGACTAAAAATAGGTAGAGTAAAAACAGCTGGAGTTTCAGTAGGCTCTTCACAGTGTTTAAAACTCTGAGTGACATTCTTTTCATCCACTCCTGTTTGCAGACTGTCTGCAGTCTCAGGACAATCGGCAACTATAGTTTATAAAATATATTTAAGTGAAAATATACGTATTTTCTAAAAAAAACAAAACAAACAAACAAAAATAAAAGCAGCTAGTATTACGGTTGAAGCGCTCGATACTAGACTTTCATCCAATGTGAGCACTGTTGACTGGAAACCATTTGACCAATCTGGCAACCCTGTACTCCATTCAGACTCTCTATTTGCACTTATAACAGGTACAATAAATAACATTAGCTTTTACCACATATCAAAGAACACACTCGCCATATGCACCTTCACCTAACACTATTCTGAACCAATACGTGCTGCACACCACATGCCGACTCCTCAAAAACACACACACGATATCTCTGATTTAGCGGATCTCCCTCCATCTTCATGTTAACATGATATTTAGTATGAATATTTAAAGTCAATACTATAAAAACCATTAACCCTTTTATTTCTGGACAAATCTGAACTGAGAAACGGCTAACCTTGGGAAACTTAGAGACCCTGAGTTCCTTCCTATTGCAGGTCTAGAGATGTACTGAGTAGGCTGATCCATCACTTGTATAGGCCTAAGGAGAAAATCTGACACACAAATAAAGGAATGCTATGTAGCTTCAAAACAGGTACATCTGAAAAGTATTGCGCTCTACAGTCTGTAGAAGTGGCCGAACGCTTCCCGCTAGAGGGAACTGAGTAATGCTGATCACGTCATACCTTCCCCGTGCGCAGCTGCATAAAGAAATAAGCCGTGGTGATGTGACTGAATGACATACGTACAGTATGTAAATATTTTGAGACCTGAGAGACGACTGCTGGCTTCCACACGCGAGTTCCTATATACGTTTAAGTCAGTAACATATTTAAATAGTTTCTCAGAGTTATAACTGTTTGAAAATATGCATTATAAATAATATGGATTTAAAAACATTTAGTTCCTCAGCTGGAGGATAATTCAAACATGACTGCCGTCGTACCTACACTACCTGGCCAAAAGTCTGCGGACACCTGACCATTACTCCTATATAAGGTGATTGGGTAATATGGGACTCCACGCCTCAGGGAGGAGTTTGTTTGTGCCCATTTAATCAAAATAGTATTTATGATGTTGGCACTGATGTTGGGCGAGCAGGCATGGATCGAAATCTGTGCCCCAGATTCCCCAATTCCTAAAGGAGTTCAGTGAGGTTGAGGTCAAGAGAGAATAGGGGGCTATGCACCTCAGGACCTGGTGGTCCCCACTCTGTGGGCTCAGGTGGCTCTTTTCGCTCTTTGATGGGTCCATGCAGTTCTAGATCTACCAGAGCAGCAGTGTCACTTCCAAGTGACGTCCAATGCCAGTGCCATGTTTGAGTCACTGAGCTCCTAGGTTGGAGCCGTTCTACTGCTACTAGTCTGTCTATAGAGATGGCACGGCCTTGTGCCTCGATGATTAGGAGAGGTGTCCACATACTTTAAGCTATTTCTTATATATCTTTGCAGCTGTTACTGAAAAACTACAACACAAACAAACTAAAACAGAGTCTCCATGTAATAACTGCATTATAATCTGTTATAAGGACTGAAAGTCGGGCATCACTTGCTTAAAGGTTCGTTGCGCTGCAGTGGGTAAAGTAATAATGCGTGGAAAATGGGTGACGTGCGGTCTGAACAGTGGTGGTCTTTGTGGGTACGGGGGTCGACACGGTCGTGTTAGAGATGTGCTGTTTGTTCAGAAAGGGAAAACTCATGCATGCTGTTTGCCTCAGCTGTTCTCCACAGTCTGATCTGGCTTGTCTAGCTCTGGCAGCTGCTCTCTCCAGTAGGTGAACTGGCTGTAGGTGTCCGAGCAGGGGAAGTCGGAGGTGTTGCCTCTGATCAGCGGAGGGAAGACATGATCAACCACCTCACACAGACGGCCATACCTGGGATGAGGACAGAGACGAGCTCAGTAGGGACAGAGGTGAGACTCAGGTCATGTAGTGCTTTATAGGGCCATACAGAATACACTTTCAGGGACGAGAGGAAAATCATATGGGCTTCCTGTAAACTCAGCGGACCAATGAAGTTTGTTATGGTTTAGGGTGCTGTATTCGGGTGTTACTCAAGTTTTGCCCAGAGTAAAACACTGTGGGTCACATTGGCGGCTAGATTGTGTCATTAAAATATGTACAAAGTTTGCCCAGGTTAAAAAACGATCCATCAGCGCTTAGATCTATAGCTTCTCTATAGCTTCTCTATAGCTTCGTTATAGCTTCGTTATAGCCTGTAACAACATGTTTTCTTTGATGTAAATTATTAAACCAATTTAAAAGGGTCACACTGCATGGCATCATCAATCAAATTACACTGCTGTATATTAGAATGTCACTCCCACGCTGAACTGTGATCTGGTGCATTGTGCTCTTACATGTGTCATACCTCTTACAGGTAAGCACGTAAACTGCATGCTAGCGTTATACGTGAAGAACTTCTTTAAGGAAGCTACACGCAGAAGGCACTCACGATGATATGTTGGTCTTGGCATGTTCCTGGACCAGCTCTCCTTTCGGGTTCACAGTGAAGATCCGGTTCAAGGGTACTCCCACCTCCTTATACGAATACACATCCTACAGGCAGATCACAGCACGCTGTGAGATACGCAGCCTCCAATAACACGGTCCAAAGCCATGCACTAGCTCCGTGTTTCTCAGCCCTGGTCCTGCTCCATGTTAGCGGACCCCTGCTTTAACACCCGCTGCAGCTCTGAAGGGGGTGTCATTCACCGTTACCATTCATGAGACGTGCAACTGGTTAGCTGAACCCTTCCTCTCTCTAGGTATCAGCACTGGGGCTTGTAGGGGCAGCGTCTGAGCTCAGGGTGAGGTTTAGTACCTTCCGGTACTAGCTAGGAAACATCACTCTGCACACGAGCGTCTGCTAACTGCTGTAAATGTACATGGGCTCAGCTGAACCTCACTATGAACAGTGTGGATGCTGTGAGTAACTACCATATCACTATCTGGGCCAAAGGAAGGTCCTTTCTGTCTAATACAGTTTCTCCTATACAGTGTTTGGAGAATGTCCATTTTCTAGCGTCTTCTGAGCCATCAACCTACGTCCATCCGGGTACACTGAAGTCATAGAGGCCTCCTACGACCCCATAAATCTCACTGTACACATGCTGTGCGCAGATACACGTTCAGATGCAGATTTTAATCTTTGGTTATCAGCATTGTTGGCTGTGTAGAGTTACGGTGTAAACAAACTGGTTCAGAGTGGTTTGACTGAAACACTCTCTCCTGGATAAACTCACCAAGCCAGAACGGTTCACAGTGCTGGTGGTGATGGTAACCAGACGCCCAAAACCTTTAATGCCTCTAAAAGCTCCCCCACAGAAGGTTACTGCACCAGTTTTAAAATAATGTCACAGTGGAGAGGAATATCCTGGGAGCTCCGAGACTAAACAGCATACAAAAATATTTAGCAGTAACTCCCATCTCACAGCAGACTCTCCGGAAACACTGACACGCGTTACACCACACTGATGATGACGCATCTACCCTAGTAATCTTTCTAGCAGTTGTTCAGGTTAACTTACAGTTGCTCTGTTTCCAAAGGCAGCGTAGAAGGGCTCTGTGTTTGGACAGAAGAGGTTCTTGATGTCGGTCAGACACTCGATTTTAAACTTCTCTGGCTTTTTCTCGATGACCTCCCTGAAACACAGAGCGAATAAATGAGGAACGCGTTGCCAACACCATTAACACTGCCATAGATATCAGTCTCCTCTTCCTATCCATATTTACCTGTGCAGGGCAGAGAACAGGCTGCTAGGGCTGAGGAGAACAGGACCCTGAGGTAGCATGGTGCCTCTCTCATTTACCCAGTGCAGGTAGCCTCTTGTCATGCCGGCCATGCCAATCGCCCGTGCAGAGCAATACATGAACTTATAGCCGTTCCTATTTAACAACAAGGAAAACAAAGAGGAAGATGGATGTACCTGATATAAAACAATGTACAAATACATACATTTATATATCATTAAAAGAGCAGCTGCACCCAGAAGGAGGTGTGGGAGTGCAGGTGTGTTGGGAAGGAAGATAAAGGTGACCAGGATCAATAACTGGTGATAAATTTAGACTGATATGATCAATATTTATTGAGCTACACATACAGAAGTCTGTCTCTCAGTATGGCGTCGGGCCGCCGTGTTTGCTAACCCAACACGCCAGACGTCTCGGTATGGAGCTGTAGAGGTTCCTGATGGTGTCCTGTGATAATCCATCCCATGCAGCTTGAACATCCTCACACAGTTCCTGCAGATGGTGCGGTAGGGGTGGAGGTGGAGCGACACCAGGTCTTCTGGCATGTGGCAACAAACCGTTCATCTTGGTGCTGACCACGGTGCCTCCACACACGGATTCGTTGGGCGTCTCCACCAAGACTAAAGCGGGACTCGTCACTGAAGATGTCACTCCATGACAGTCTGGTACGACACCACTGCAGTCTTTGGTGACGGTGACGTGGTGTTAAGGACAGTCGTCCTGCGTCTGCCAATAGTGCTGTTACTAACAGGAGGACTCATGGAGGACACCACTGCTTGTTGAATGTGTGCAGTCCCGTCCTTGATTGTCTCACGATGTTAAACTTACCCACCAAGTTTCCTGTCGGCTGATGCCTTCTGGGTGCAGCTACATGTGCAACTCTTTACTTGAAGATGAACATATATATATTTATGCCATGCTAAACTCACTGGCTGACTTTGTGGTAGAGGCGGGCAATGCCCTGATGGGTCCAGTCTTTGCCCAGTGTTGGTAGAATATGTCCGAGGGTGTCGGATCTGTAAACAAGACCACAGTACAGGGGAGTAAGATCTATAAGAAGTCAGGAGCAATGGTCTGTATGGTCCTCATCCTATACTACAGGAGCGATATCACCCATCACTAATTTCCAAGGTCCATGCTCACTACTCACCTGGTGATGGTGCCGTCTATATCTGAAATGACAATTTTATCATCCCAGTTCCATAAATAAATGGTTCCGTCACAGCGACAGGTGCCCTGGTACTGAGTAGTGACACTGAAGACCACGTCATTGGGGCCCTCCTTTAACTGCAGACTGGCCTAGGGACAGAATTCATTCGGGTTAGCCATTAATGCTAACAACATCTCTGACTCTGTTAAACAGCAGGCCAGCAGAGATTCCCACAGATCATTCCAGAGGGCCTTACGAGCTGCTCCGAAGACAAGCGTAGGGTCTTCCTGTAGCAGACTGTGCTGGGACTGACGAGAGGCTCCTGCGGGCTGCATGCTGTATTCTGCTTGGTAGCTCCGCTGTCATCATCGCTGGAGGATGAGTCATCCTTTAACCTGTTATGAAAGCCCAGCCGGCCCACAGCGGACAGTCACGGCACAGGTCTAGTCATAGATCCGTCACATACAACAATCTGTACATGTACTGTGTGAGTCATTAACCAGAACCATATCCTGTTTTGCTTCTGGACTGGTCAAACATTTGGTTTGGACGGTGTAGGGTGCAGTTTCTACCTGGTGCTTGTTATCATCGCCTGCTCTCCGCTCTCCACCTGATCTGCTGCAGATTCCTGGTGTGGAAAAGGAGAAAGTGACTCAGACAAATGCTTCCAAAGCCGGCTAACCTCAATACCGGGAGTGAGAAAAGGCTCAGTCATAGAAATAATACCGCACTGTGACCATGCCTACATTAAATATGATCTTTATTAGTTTTTATAAGTGTAAGTTTTATTAGGATTCTAAGATCAGGGTTCATTACTGAAGCTATTTAAATCTGATACGGTATCCCCTCAAGCTGCAGAGTTGCTAGACGAAAAACTAAAGTGCATTGGCATTGAAGCATCTATATACTACTCTATGATGATTCAGAGCTGTGTAGCTCATTAGCTCTCAAGATGACACGGGAAAGTGACTCAGGAATCAGGAATATGGGGATAGCAAATGGGAAGGATATGTGGAAAATTCAAAACAATGTGGAAGGGATATGAGGATACGTCTGATTCAATTTAATTCAGTTTCAAATGATAGAGCGTTTCTACTGGACTCCTTCCAGACTGGGTTTAAAGACATCCCGACCTCTGAGCTTCATCCATTAACAGAGACAGCCCTACTCAAACTGGCAGCCTACCGACTTGGAGCTGCTGTTCCTCCCTCGCCATGAGAACCACCAGCGTCCTCCCTTCTTGGGCATCTTCTCCTTCATAATGTTCTCCACCGTAGCCTGGAGCAAACGCACAGAGGACCTGATACTCAAAACTCAAACTCAAAACTCAAAAACTAAATGAGTGTGGGTGGCTGTGACTGCACACACAGAGGAAAAGGCATGCATGGCTAAATCTCTCTCTCTATCACTCTCTCTCTCTCTCCGTCACTCACACACAGAGCGGAATAAACAGGAGGACGTACAGGACTGGAGCCAAACACGCTAGGAAAACAGTAGGTGAAGAACCCGAAAGCAGAGTACACATAACTCAGGCAAGAGTACTTGGAACAGTGGCAAATGGGATGGGATGAAGGGAGAGAAACGAAACCGAAATAAAGGGGGGGAGGGGAGGAAAAAAAGAAAACAGGGAGGGAAGAAACAAGTTTACTCCATCTTTTCAGGGCTGTAAACATCTGGGGGCTGCACAGGAGAGCTAGGGTCCACATGAGGGGGTTCAAAGCCGGACACTGAGCTGCGTGCGACATTAGTAACTCGTATGTGTGTGTACGCTAACACATGGTAATGGTGCCACATTAGCTGGGCCAGCAGCAGAGGAAGCAAAAAAAAAAAGCAGCTTTGAGGCTAGTGTGGCATTCGATATGTGTGACCTAAGACACAGCCAGGACACAGCAGACAGTCTGAGCATGAGTTGAACAGCATGAACTGGCCGAAAAGAAAAACCAGTTCTGCTCTCAGGTAGGAATACAAGGTGCCACCAGGTGGCGTAGTATTTCACTCTCCAGCGGATGCTGCATACGGTTTTAATAAGACGACTGGACATTCTCATCCAGTCACAGAAAGAGATCAGCACCCGAACAAAGCCACAGTTCCTTATCAGCAAAGCATTTCATGTAGTTCCAAAACACACAGCCGTGACGTGGTGTTACGGTGGTAACGGTCTGTGTACATGTAGTCCTGCGTGGTGCAGCCGTCTGCCGATGAAGCTGCACTAACAGGATGACTCGTAGAGGACACCATTGCCTGCTAGATGTCTGTAATGGTGGCTGCTGGGTCAGTCAGGTACAGGGATAAGACCCGCCCTAGCTCATGTCACGTGTGCTCGAGCCTTTCTTTCACTTTCACTTTTTTGCATTTGCATAGAAATCTGTAGGGACATTATTCCACACCTTCAGTCGTAGAAGTTGGATGCGTCCAATCCCAGTCAGTCCCAGGTACAAATTTAAACTCATCAGTCCATAAAACTTTACTTCAGTTTCAGTGTTGTAGTGCATCTAGTTCTTAACAGGTAAACATCCACTGTGCCTCATGACCAGCTTAACGAAAGGGTGGTCTCTGTCATTTGCACAGAACTGCACCCTTTGTTTTATTTTAATCCTTCTAATCTTTCTCTGATGTGAAGATATAAATTAGTTCTGTTAATCCTGGTTTCCTAGATTACTGCACTGTTTCGGTTATTAACACTCCGGCTTATCAGCTTGTCAGTCATTCCATGATGTCTGTTGTGAAGCTGAGAATAACTGACACTCCGTAAAGGTAGTGTTGTATAAGTGGTAAAATGGCTATGCAGTCTTTACCTTTGGCAGCGGCTTCTGGAACACCTGCAGAGCCAGCACCAGAGGAGCAGCTGTACTCCAGTTGTAATACCTGAAAGTCAAACAGAAGTGTGAAAGATCAAACGGCAGTTCCTGATACAAACAGTGGTGTTTCATCATCCAGAGAGACTTCTCTTACTTCGTTCCAATCTTCACCACCAGGTTCGGGTCATCTATAATCGACGGATTATCAGCGAACTCCTGGTAGGATATTGCTCTCTCCTGAAATTCCTCTGTAGGAAGAAACACAGGGGTGTGCTCACCTTGACAGCTTCCCTTTTCAGAAGGTTGGTGTAACAAGAAGCTGGATGTACGGAACAGAACAGAGCTGGCTAAGACACAAAGCAGGATCTCCTGGTTACCTCTAGTTATCTCCCGGTTTTCTGTTAGACCTCCACACAGGGATATGGCAATATTCGGCAGGTCTCCTAAATGGTCGGAGAAGCTGTCCACTCCGCTATCCATGCCGCTGCTGCCCACTGACTGAGGAGACTGATTGGCACTCCTAAGCTCTGTCCCACCCCTTGGTGAGCTTGCACCATCACTACAGACCAGAGGTACAAAACCCTGGATTAGAATTCACTCAGGTGGACCAACATGCCTACAGCCATGGTAGAACGAAAGCCGCTGGTGGGATAGTTCGCCTACCTCTTGGGGAAGTAGAGAGCTGCCACCTCGGGCTCCAGCTCTGTAAGATCATCCAGATACACCCCGTCTGATCCAAGGTGCCGACTTCTCTTGTCTAGAAATGAAAAAACACCATCAGGAAGTGAAAACAATGTCAAATCAAATAGCTTGATAATTACATCACATTTTCACAGCTGAGTGAAAAACAGTATTTCCTAATAAGGTTAAAGCAGCGCCCTGCCTGGCCACAGCGCTACAGGCATGACCGTATCGAACAAATCATGGGTCAGCTGGTCAGGTCTTAAAGTAAACCCTGGTTCAGCTGCCAGATGGTCATATCATTTTACCAGCTGATGGATTGGATGGATGGATGGCTGGATGTGTGGGTGGGTGGATGGATGGATGGATGGATGGATAGGAGGGTGGGTGGATGGATGGATGGATGGATGGATGGATGGATGGATGGGTGGGTCGGGTGGATGGATGGATGGGTGGGTGGATGGATGGATGGGTGGGAGGATGGATGGATGGATGGATGGGTAGGTAGATGGATGGATGGGTGGGTGGGTAGATGGATGGGTGGGTTGGTGGAGGAGTGTATGGATGGGTGGGGGGGATGGGTAGATGGATGGGTGGGGGGGATGGGAAGATGGATGGATGGGTGGGCGGGTAGATGGATGAATGGATGGGTGGGTGGATGGATGGATGGATGGGTAGGTGGATGGATGGGTGGGCGGGTGGATAGATGGATGGATGGGTTGGTGGGTAGATGGATGGATGGGTGGGCGAGTGGGTGGATGGATGGATGGATGGATGGATGGATGGATGATCCACACTGATGCTGCAACACCACAAGCTCAGAACCATACGGTAAACACACTGCCATGGAAAGGATACAGTTGGCAGCCTGTGCTGAGTAGTGGCATCTGCTGAGCGTGCTGAATGAAAACCAGAGCGTTGGGTATTGGCTGTGGTCTGAACTGGAGCAGTAGGTTTTGGTTTCATGTTTGGAGTGGAACTGTAACATCAGAAACAGGCCCTTTCCGGTCGTCACGTTTGTAGTTGTAGTGCTGTGTGGTGCTCTTTGGCTTCACTAACACTCTTCCTATATGTTTAGTTCAGTCGGAGGAGAAAGAGTAATGGGATTTCTGCACTGGTGACTAACAGAAATGTGGTCTGACTGTTTATCTGAGCCACAATGATAGACCAACGCAGTCTAACTAAACTAACACCTGTTCTGTTCACGTCTTACTGAGCACACAGAGTAACAGTTCAGATTCAGATTCCAGTGACAACCTACCAAGCCCTTACTGAGTCCCTCCCAGCCCGTCCATGCTGTCCACGCTGCACACGGCGGTCACTCTGGATATTAGCTGGTGAGCATAATAAGGTGACTCGACTGTGTATGTCCATCCAGTACAGACCCAGCACATAGAGATTAGATTGAGGAGCGCCGGCGTACTCCTGTACACCACCATGGCCTAATTACCGTTCCTATTATTAGGTTCCCTTCAGCTCCTAAAACACTAGGTGAATACAAGGCCTGGCTTCTTCGTGTCATGATAGCATCACAGATCCCTACCTTTTCTCTTCGAAGGAGAGTCCGTCTTGCTAAGGTTCTGGCTTCCAGGACTGTGTGGCTCATCCTCCAGATCGGTGATAAGACGAGCCACTGCACCAATGGCCTCCACCTCCACCTCCACAGAAGGAGCAGGCTCTGGGGCGGCTGCTGCCTCATCAGTCACGAGGTCCGGCACATACAGGCTGATCGATGGAGGGCTTTCACCCAGGGGCTCCAGCATCCCATCCCCAGTGATGGCCCGGAAGTGTGTGCTGTCCGACATAGGGACTGAGGCTGGAGTCACTACCACGGGCTCAGACACCTGCTTGATCGAAGACTGTGAAGAAAGACACAGAGTATGAGGAGGTCATCCGGAGGCCCATCGGTCACAAACCAACAGGAGCAGTATAGAACACGTCTGCTTGACGGGACGTCTCATCTCACCATTACAATACTGCCATGTCTCTGTGGACCAGTGACTCCAGATTTTGCACCACTGAGCTCACAAGCGCTAATACATGTATCGTTGCTGTCCAATGAAAAACACGTATCTCTACTTTTTACTTTTATCATTTGAACACATCAGCAGCTCTTTACACTGAGTGAGAATCTCAGGATGGATGGACCAACAGAAATGGCCCACAACAGTTCGGAGAGATGTCCGCTTCCACTGACTTCCATCACAGCTAAATGAGGTTTTTTGGCCTTATATTCTAATATTCATTCTAATATTCGTCTCTATGCCGTTATGGAGGACGGTTCTTACTGACACTTTACTGATCACATCTTGTACTGACCATTCACACCAAAGCACATCCAACACTGAGGCTCTTCTCATGCTGTCTGACATTTATGTTTATATTAATGGTGTTTAGCTGTCGCTCTTTTCCAGAACTACCAACAGTGTTAATCGCTTTAAAGGGAGGCCAGTATAGCGTTGGAATGAGCACTGGGCTGGGGTTGCCAGGTAATACTTTACTTGCTCTATGTCTGTGTATTAATCTCTAGGTATCAGCACTGGCCCCCTGTTCGGGCAGTGTCTGAGCTCGTGGTGAGTTTTAGGCTCTGACCTTCCTGTACTAGCTGCTGGAATACTATCCAACAGAACACCAAGCACGGTTGTAAGTCGCTCTGGATAAGAGCGTCTGCTAAATGCCTTAAATGTAAATGTAGCGTTGGGAGTCTTGCCCAAGGACTCTTATTGGTGTAGTACAGCATAAAGTCACCCAGACTGGGATTTGGACCCCAGTGTCGCACATGATGTAGTAGAACCCTAGCAGTTTAGGGTGTTATCCATTGCGCCACACCAGCCAGCGTCTAGACTCCAAATCAGAGTCAACTAAGCATTGTTTATGTTTATTCAGGTTGTTCTTACAGCTGACAGACACAGTTTTGCTACCACTCACATTCACGATCAGTGGCGCTATGGTGACCATGGTCCTCCGGCTGCCAAGACGGTCCGGTTTACATCAGAAATGCGGTTCTATTGTTCAGTTTTTTTAAATTGTCCTGTTTATTTGCTTGCCGAAGTGCGAATACTGATTAATGCTGCGTAGCTTATGCTAACATGTTATATTTTTTGATATTAATGACTGGTTGTGGGGTATTCCATATTTCTGGCAGCAGTTAGTTAGAGAGTGTGGCAGTTCCAGGACATTCCAAGTTAGCTATCTGCAGTAGCTAATGACAACATAGGCTGAATGCCAAGGGCAGACTGCCCAGTGCAGCAACCATTGCCGTCACCACAAAGACCCAGGCTGCATCCAGTAATTTGGCTACTGCTTTGGGCCTCCCCTCCTTTCCCACTGCCCCTCTCCTACCCTGGAGGAATGTGAAGGAATGTAGGAGTGGAAAAGAGCAGGAACAATGGAGAGAACCAGCAGAAATAAGGGAATAAACTGATTCCTTTCATCTATATTGATTACTGATCAGCTGAGCCAATCATAACCTTCACTTTATAACATGCCTGTCGCTCCTATATCCAATCACAGCTGCTACACAGAGTCAGCGGACTTGCATCTGTGTGGTTTCCTACCTTGTAATTTTACAGTAAGTCCAAAATGCAGGTACAGAATTTAGAATTTACTGGAATGGCTCCATGCTTATCTGTTCTGTCTGGAAGTACATGCAGTAACGTGTGGGTATAATTGTTGGTACCCTTCCGTTAAAGATAAAGAAATAACGAAACTAAGAAAATAATAATAATAATAAATAAAAATGTACTAAAAGTCAGCTAATGAAAATCAGACACAGCTTTTGAATTGTGGTTCAACAGAATCATTTTAACACAGACTGATGATCCTGGCCTGGACCCATAACTTAATATTCTGTTTTACAACCTGCAGGAATCACCGCAATCCACAGAACAGTCCAGCGCTGTGCTCTGAGCCCTGGTGGGATGTTTTTAGCTGTGTGGTTTGGGTCAGTACCCCGTTGGAGGAGTCATGATCTGTGGCTGGCACCAAGCTTTTTGACACTGGGGAGCAGACTTCGCTCCAGAATGCCTCGATAGTCTGAGATTTCACTGTACCCTGCAGAGACTCCAGACTCAGCCGGACGCAGCAAAGCAGCCCCAACACCTAACTGAGCCTCCTCCACGTTCCACAGCAGGTACGGTGTTCTCCTCTCTGTGTGTGCTTCATGTTTGTGTCTGTGAACACGGAGCTGATGTGACTTCCTAAAAAGCTTCAGTTTTGTCTCAGCTGTCCAAAGGACATTCTCTCAGGAGCCTTGTGGCTGGTCAGCATGCATGTTGGTAAACTCCAGTCTCGCTTTGTTATGGTTTGTGTTCAGCTGTGGTTTCCTCCTCGGGTGTCTTCCATTAAGTCCATTTGGGCTAAGACAGGTGGTGTGATCGGACACGGATGTACCGTTTACTTAATTCATTTTTTTTTCTTATTTATTTATTTATTTATTTTGTAATTATAACCAAAACTATTTTTAGTGACCAGTTTCAGTTTTCAGTTCTTAGCTCTAGCACTAGAAGTCCACTATGGCTGAACTAAACCAGCTGGACTGATTGGACAAGATGTATAGTACAAATACACAATGTACGAAATTCCGAATGTTGCTTGTGTACCTTGGCTGCATGAGGTAGCTCTCCCCAGGCCCACAGCATCTGAGGGTTCTCTGACTTCCCCCTGGCCATCTGTTTGACTAGCAGTTCTGAGTCACTCTTGGGGGAGGAGGGCAAGGAGCCACTGTCCGGGCTTGGAGAGGAGACAGGCAGAGAGAGGATCAGGAGCCGGTCATAATGAACGTATTAATGGTATAGCCCAGAGGTATTTAGTTTCAGTCCAGGAGGGCAGGCTGATTTCCTCAAGCATGCTTAGCTGAACTGGCTAATTGCTAGGTTAGTAGGTTTAGGTGGAGAAATCGCCGAGCACTGCTTGGTCCTCCAGTACTGGTGACTGAATACCCCTGGTGTATGCTCCAGATTGATTACGCACCTCATCGTAGAAAACGCTGTTGCTTGCTGGGGGCAGGAGATGGACAGCCCTCCATTAGCTGGTATAGGCAGAGTATGTGTCTGGCCCATCCTTGTGCTATGAATGAAACAGAGGTCATTGTTATTGACACCAGGCTAAAGCAGCTGGTACAGGAGTAGTGTCTCTTAGTATGGCGTCGGGCCACCATGTTTGCTAACCCAACAGAGCTGTAGAGGTTCCTAAAGGTGTCCTATGATAATCCACCCATGCAGCTTAAAGGAGTTCACACAGTTCCTGCAGATGGTGCGGTAGGGGTGGAGGTGAAGTGACACCGGGCCTTCTGGACGTGTGGTGTGTGACAATAAAGCGTCCATCTTGGTGCGGACCACGGGGCCTCAACTTTCATTCCTCTTGTTGGGTGCAGCTAATTGTGCAACTATTCCTTTAATGATGAGTCAGTCTACCACCATGATCAGTCAGTCCACCACGTTAGTATATCGTCGCTGTCCAAAGAAAAACAAGTATGTCCACAATGGCAACTTTACAGGAGAGGCCAAAAACCTCATTGAATTTGAATGGAAGTCAATGGAACCAGACGTCTTTCCAAACAGTTTTGGGCCATTTCAGTTGGTCCATTCATCATGAGATTCTCGCTCAGTGTAAACAGCAGCTGATGGGTTCAAATGATGCATAAAAGTAAAAATGGACAAAGGTGGAGATAGAAAAGTGGAGATACATGTTTTTCATTGCACAGCGACGACATGTAATCACAATAATGCTAAAATGAAATCTTCTCATGATCCAAGTTGCTATTTAACATGTACCTTGCCACCATCAGTGTATTAAAATGACATTATAGGCCAAAGGCATCTCAATGTCTCAGGGATTTATGACACTTCTCATGCGATAACATTCTATGGGTTGGGATTCAGAGGCCTCAGAGGTCAGGCTCCCACCACCACTGTGACCGAATCTTGCATTTGGACAACAATAGGGATGATCTAGCAATTCTTAGTGCCTTTACTGATCTCTTCAGGTGTGTAGGAAGTGAGTGGTGCGAGTCATACCTTTGCATGTGTGTCCAGTCTTCATCACACTGTGGGTACACTGTGCTCTGGGTAAAGGAGCTACCGGAGGGACCACCGCTGGCCTGCTCGGTGTAGGGCTCACGGGACATAGCTCTGCAAAACATGCACACAGAGTCTAAATCAAAACTCAAGAAGCCCAGGCATCGCTAAATCCCCCTGGCCTGCGGTGCTCCCTTTTAGCAGACCCTTTCCTCCAGAGAAACAGAGCATTGTAAGGTTTCCAAAGACCAAGTATGTGGAACTCATCCAAGCTGCCTCTTCTCTGAGGCACAGAGCTGACATTCATTCCCAGCAGGCTTCTTTATTTGGGCCTGGGACAGTGAAACCATGGCCTGGTTATTTTCTTCACTGGTACCTGGGTAACCAGGTCTCTGGAGCGGAGAGCATGCAGTGTAATGCGGTGATATGTGGATTGTGTTCGCTGTGCAACAATAGACACTAGCTGTTGTTTTTTTTTTTTAAGGAAAGAGGGAAAATAGCTCTGCAGTGACTCAAGCTCAGACTGCGAGTCGTTTTATATGACTGTATGTGAGGAGGGTCGTTTGTTTGCCAAGAATCACAAAGGTCTTCTCCTCGAGCTGCAATCGGAACTGGCATAGTTTCATGGTTTTCGTGGAAAAGCATTTCATGGTAGGCTTGTTTCAGGCACTTGTTTACTTTAGCTGCAGGACTCCTTCTTGCTCTCTCTCTCTCTCTCACATACACGCACACCCTGTGTGAGAGGGTGCACGAAGAGGCAGAGGCCTCTGCAGACAAACTCGTTGTTCTGGAAGGTTTAGCAGCTTGTTGTAAACAAACTACGCTGCGCCGAGCGAGGTCTAATTTAATGATAATCTGGCCAAAAATCAAAAACCCGTTATCTTTCAGGGGCCTGTTACGTCTTGTGGAGGGATTCCATGTTATCTCCTTCATGACACTCTGAGGAAAGTTAACTGTGCTGCTTAAACCCTGCCGTCTGACTGCCCTGGTGGATTTAAGGCATGATGATAGGCGTCAGTCTCGAGCTGAGCCAGCAGTTAATGTTGAAATAGAGTTTTGGACTGTGTGGAGTTGGTGTGGTGCAATAGATAACGCCACTGCCTGCCAGTGAGCTATCGCCCCATATGGGGTCAATTCCCAGTCTGGGTGACTATGCTGTGCTAGACCAATAAGAGTTCTTGGGCAAGACTCCCAACACCACACTGGCCTCCCTGTAATATGTCTCTCTATCTATCTATCTATCTATCTATCTATCTATCTATCTATCTATCTATCTATCTGTCTATCTATCTATCTATCTATCTATCTATCTATATCATTTAGGTACCACCAGGCACAGAGACTACCATGCACACAGAGAGGTATGTAAGGATGACCTGGGCTAGCTTCTGTTATACCCAGCGTGCATTGTTACATATTCAACAGAATCATTTAAACCCAGACTGGGATGTTTTTAGCTGTGTGGTTCGGGTCAGTACCCCGTTGGAGGAGTCATGATCTGTGGCTGGCACCAAGCTTTTTGACACTGGGGAGCAGACTTCGCTCCAGAATGCCTCGATAGTCTGAGATTTCACTGTACCCTGCAGAGACTCCAGACTCAGCCGGACGCAGCAAAGCAGCCCCAACACCTAACTGAGCCTCCTCCACGTTCCACAGCAGGTACGGTGTTCTCCTCTCTGTGTGTGCTTCATGTTTGTGTCTGTGAAAACAGAGCTGATGTGACTTCCTGAAAAGCTTCAGGTTTGTCTCAGCTGTCCAAAGGACATTCTCTCAGGAGCCTTGTGGCTGGTCAGCTGCACATGCATGCATCCAGCTGTGAAGCTACTTGTGCAGCTATTCTTTTGAGGATGAGTGTATAACTACCACCTGGGCTAGCTTCTGTTATACCCAGGGTGCATTAAGTGAACATGACCATTTAGAAACCATGCGATGTCATACAACCCTGATTCCTATGTACTGATCTATGAAGCTATTAAAGTCAGCCAAGCCAGCAGCCGTTTTATCACTACTCAGCACAACATGAATTCTACTGACCTGCTCACTGTGGTATCCGCATCTTCATCAGAACTCATATCGATGGGGAACATGTCATCATCCTCATCCGACGTGTCCCCATTGTCCTCTCTCTTCACACTGTCCACTTTGGACTTTCTTCTCCTCTTCCGTCGCTTCTTTGTCACACCGCTGTCTCCAGAGCTCTGGGAGGGGCCCAGGGATTGGATTGAGGTCCCGGTGATGGGCTCAGACAGACGAGATGCACCTTTTCCAATCTGGGATTCCATTAAAGCTGAGCCTTCCGTCAGTATGGGGGACGTGGCCAGGTAGGGCGGCACCATCTCCTGTGGAGATGATTTAGCGTTAGCCTGAAACAGTGCTATAGATGCTATAAGACAAGTGTATATACCTTGAATACCTGAATGACTGTACATAACTAGAATTCCTTTCAGGTAGAGACATACATACCAGGGTGTCAAGACTGGGTCAGGTTGGAATACAGTCTAAACTGAGCGAGAACTGAAAGCCATTAAAGAGTGATCTTACGTCTACAGATTCACTTGAGCAACAGAATAAACATAAAATTAGAATAAAAATATTATTAATTAATATTTATTAATTATGCCGGTCATTTTCAGTCGTCCATGTGATGTCCAACAGTCTCGTTACCGTCTCCCTCATCAAAACAAACAGCAAATTATAAACACCTCCAGATTATCATCAACAGCAGAGGCTATCACAGCAGGAGCCGGCGTGGAGGACATTCCCTGTCATTAATAGCAGCCTGTTTTTCCACAAGGGACACTGGGAAAGCTATATATAGGTCAGGATTAAATGACTGCCCATTGGATAGGGGAGGCCAGGAGGAGCACAGGATTCATTTGAAGTCCAGATGTAGGCTGATCTAACCAGAATAGCTTCTCTAAATGAAAGTGACTTCACAAAAAGGCTCTTACACTGGCGACTATTCCAGCCTCTGAGCTTCCCAGGACCAGACCAGACCAGACCAGCGTTCAGGACCAGGACTGCTGTCTGTCGTTAGAGACTAAGTCTAATCTGAGACTGAATTATTCAGCATGTTGCCATTTGAAGTAGACTTATATGTGTCTGTATCCTGTATCCAGAGACGCTGACGCTGTTACACCGTGCAGTACGATGAATTATTCAGTCAGATGTGGACCAGTATGCATGATGGAGACCAGGCTACCACCCGTCTACCCAGCCGTTTATCAGAATGCTCCCTGACTGGAACTCACACTGGGACGACATGCACCGTCAGCTTTACAGCTTTACCCGCAGTTTGCTTGTCCAAAAACTAATGTAGTAGAGAGGTCATAAATAACTAGGGGCTGGATCCTCAGACCTACACTAAGCCTAAGCCTGGCCACGAGCACATTTCCTACTGAGACTAGGATAAGGAAGCAGATGCCTGAGAGTTAAATGGCTTTAAAGTTTAATTTATTTGCCCAATTAACCATTTACAAAACACTAATTAATCTAGTTTAAAAAAGGTAAGCATGAAATGTGCTGGGTGCCCTAACTTTTGCACCTATTTCTCTCCACTATGCTAAATTCAGCAGATATTCAGAACACTGCCCATGCTATTTGGCAGAAGCAGGTTCTCTGTGTACGTATACATGCACATACGCTCAGAGAAGGGTCAGTCCTCTGGGGCTAGGATCTACACTGATACACAGAGAGCCTAAATCAGCACTGATCATCTGAGAAACTTTTATTTAAGCCATTATGAAGATCAGCCTTCAGAGGTTTTGCTTATATCTTAATCCCCACAGCGGTTACGATCAGGACACATACTGAGACTCTCTATATCAGCATTCCTATTCGGAGATGTTTAATGAACTCCTGTGTGCCAGAAATCTGTTTCAGCTTGCTTGATTGATTAGATGAAAGTGTCCTAAGCAGCTTCACGCTATACTGCACTGAAACCAGAGACCTCACTTAATAAATTTAATTTTAATGTCGAGGGTTTTTTGTGTATTATATTCTGAGTAAAATGAAGGTGTTAGTTTATCGGATGGTGATCGTTTTGGTGACCTATCAGATCTTCCACACGAATGCTAATCACGTTTGCCCACTCTTTGCTCAAGTGGTCTCTGAGTTTCTGGCTGTCATGGCCATAATATAGGAGGAGCCAAGAGAAACAGGGAATGTATTGCTTTGCCAGGGGGAGGTTCGCTCATATGAGGGGGGGAATTGTTTTCATGTCTCAGCAGCCAGACCTCCATTCTAGATAATTGATGCTGCGCTGACCTCATTTTGCCTTAACAGTGGTCAGCGTTTTGGCCAGAGGATGGGGGGAGATGCTTCAGAGTAGGGTGCCGGATGCCTTGGCAAATAAAGCTCTGCTCTTAAGCACAGGGGCACAGAGATTCGGGTTACAGGTTACAGGACGTCTTTGCCATGGGATTGTTTCCAGTAAACAAGGGTCACGTTTCACGTCATGCAACTCGAGGAGATATCCCACGTGTTACATTCTTCAATAAACTATACAGAGTACGCTGGACCTGTGTGAACACAACATCCCTAGATACTCACCATGTCGCTCTCAGTCTCCTTCACGAAGAAGGCTTCACCATTCTCTCCCAGCTTCATGTGTAGGCTGACGGGCTCCCCGTTAATCTCGATGTCGACCTGAGCAAAGAGGCGAGGTGCTGTGACTACATCCAGTACATTACACCGTTTGTAATCACTGTTCAATTTTGGAATCGATGCTTTTGTGTGAGATTACTGCTTCCAGGGTTAGTTAGCATTGTGCTGAGTGACAGGAGAGGGGAGATCGTCCTGCCTACCCAGAGGAAATGAAGCCAGGTATGTTTCACAGTCATGAACTCGAGGAGAGCTCCCAAACGTGTTACATTTTGTCATTCAATAAACTGTTGAATGGTTCAGAGTCACGCTGGACCTGTGTGTGACGTAAACAATCCGGGTCTAGATCTCTGTACCATGACGACCCAACAGTCTCCTTACACGACATCCAGGCTGAGCAGTGGTCTCTCCATCAGCCCCTCATGTGTAGTGCAGCACCATTGGCAGACGGCTTAATCACGCAGGTCTACCTGAGCACACAGGGGCGTTACCAACGTGCTGTCCTTAACATCCAGTACATTACCAAAGACTGCAGTGGTGTCGTACCATCACTGTCATGGATTTTGGAAATGGCAGCTTTTGTGACGAGATTACTGCTTTAGTCTTGGTGGAGTTACGCCCATCGAATCCGTGCTGGAGGCACAGTGAGTCAGCATCAAGATGGACGGTGTGTAGTCACACGTCCGAAATGACCTGGTATCCCCGTCTTTACCTCCCCCCCTGGCCACCATCTGCAGCTGTGAACTGTGTGAGGATGTTCAAGCTGCATGGGATGGATTATCACAGGACTCCATCAGGAACCTCTACAGCTCCATACCGAGACGTCTGGCGTGTTGGGTTAGCAAACACGGCGGCCCGACGCCATACTGAGAGACAGACTTCTGTATGTGTAGCTCAATAAATATTGATCATATCAGTCTAAATTTATCATCAGTTATTGATCCTGGTCACTTTTATCTCCCTTCCCCACACACCTGCACTCCCATACCTTCTTTCTGGGTGCAGCTGTTCTTTTGATGATGTCTAAAGTTGGGATCTCCTGGATCCCAACTCACTAAATGCTAACACAGAAGCCCTTCCTGAGGTGAAGGGGATGGTAGTAACTTTGAAGCGGTCGGTTTGAGACAGCCTCAGTTTTACATAAAAGTGAGCTTACCACTTTCTCCCGTGACCGCAGCACCCCCATCTTGCCGAAGCGAACATGGAAGGGTGAGCATTGCAGGGAGCCGTCAGGCTGACGCACCACAATGACATCGATACAGCCAGACAGGGTGGCGGGGTTCAGGCCTCTGTACAGCTCCTTCACCTGCACAAAGACCTGACCGGCCAGCTGCCCCACGTAGTTCATGGTCTGAATCTGAAAGACAAGGAGGAGAAAGAACGTTAGCATAACAGGTATCTGTGGGTTAACAGCCGACTGTGCCACACCTCTCTGAGACCACCAGTGCAGGACTTCATAATGCAAATGAAGTCGTAATCTAATTTACATATGATTTCGATACATAAATATATACATATATATGTGTGTGTGTGTGTGTGTGTGTGTGTGTGTGTGTGTGTGTGTGTGTGTGGTGTGTGCGGCCCTTTAAAATAATCATTTGGGCACAACCTCACCCAGCAACTGTACAAAAGTAGGACCAGTCTCAGTTTGGACCACAGCCAGAACGAAATCAGCCAAAGGTTATGGGACGGCAAACAAATTCTATTAACCGTTTTAATTGTTATGTGCCAATGGCAAAGCTTGAGGCTGCTTCTAGAAGTTAGAGGAGGCGGAGTCACCAGTTCATTGAGTCAGTGAGTTTATTAGGGAGAGCTTGGCTGCAGTTAGTCAGGGTTTAGAACCCTAATGTGTTCAGCATCCGGCTGGCTAAGCAACACTGTGCTAGTCTGGGACACTCCAGTTTTCACTTTCCTAAAAGGTCAAGGTTTAAATAAGAAGAACATAAACGAATGCTCCTGGGAAGACGTGCGACGGGAAAAAGGTTTATATAAGAACATGTGTACTGCACAGATTTACCTGTGCAGGTGTATGTTCCCAAATCTGAAACTGAAAAAATAACCGACACTTAAACAACTATATATTAATAACAATATATTAATAATATTGTCATCGTCAAAAAAGTAGCTGCACCCAGAAGGAGGTGTGGGAGTACAGGTGTGTTGGGACGGAAGATAAAGGTGACCAGGATCAATAACTGATGATAAATTTAGACTGATATGATCAATATTTATTGAGCTACACATACAGAAGTCTGTCTCTCAGTATGGCGTCGGGCCGCCGTGTTCGCTAACCCAACACGCCAGACGTCTCGGTATGGAGCTGTAGAGGTTCCTGATGGTGTCCTGTGATAATCCATCCCATGCAGCTTGAACATCCTCACACAGTTCCTGCAGATGGTGCGGTAGGGGTGGAGGTGGAGGAACACCAGGCCTTCTGGACGTGTGACACCAAACCGTTCATCTTGGTGCTGACCACGGTGCCTCCACACACGGATTCGTTGGGCGTCTCCACCAAGACTAAAGCGGGACTCGTCACTGAAGATGACCCGCTGCCATTCTGAGTCACTCCATGACAGTCTTTGGTGACGGTGACGTGGTGTTAAGGACAGTCGTGGTAAGTCCTGCGTAGTTCAGGTTGACTCATGGAGGACACCACTGCTCGCTGGAGGCCTGTAGTCGTGGCTGTTGGGTCAGTCAAAAAACAGTCCTTGCTTATGTCACAAGAGCAGCCAAGCCTGAAACTCACAATGTCAAACCTACCCATCAAGTTTCATTCGTGTCGGTTAATGCCTTCTGGGCGCAGCTGATTGTGCAGCTACTCTTTTGACGATGAGGGTAATTAGATGGAGTTACTCAGATGTTCTCAGAGTAAGAATTGGCATGAAGATTAATAAGAGGGAAAGGCTGTGAATGAACTTTAAGATGGACTAACACTTTAACAGTGTAACCAGGTGTAGGTGACTGTTATCTGTATCTGTGTTTGTATAGTAATTCCAGGTAGCTGGAGCTTATTATTCCGGCCTGTTATTAGGGCACTGCTTGGTTGTGCTTCGTTAGGTGGTGCTAGGCCATTAGTTTGTTAAACCAGGTGGTGGTTAAGGTGCTGCTAGCCTGATGCTAGGGTGCTAGGGTATCCCAGGTGTTTGCTAAGGTGTTTCTAAGAAAGGGTGAGAGGAGAGGTGTAATCTGTGGCTTTGAGAAGCGACACTGTGATACACTGTATATCAAGTTGTTTGAAATTAAAGGTATCAATAGTGAGTTTGGCCCCTTTTTTATACCAGATGTTGGAAGATTGCTGTGAGAATCTGACTGCATTTAGCCACAAGCACTTTAGTGAGGTCAGGTACTGATGTTGCATGATTAGCCATCACAAATGTCTCCAGCTGATCTCAACGGTACTGGATACAGATAGGTTCCACTGCAACACATCCCAGTACTTGTAGGGTTCATATCCTTCTGACCATGTGACTGTGAGGCTGTTCCAGAGCGTCCCGCTCCATTGGGGAAGCCTTTACTATGGAGATTATACAAGCGCCATATAAAGGCCCATGTCAGTAATGGGTTAACCTTACAGTAGCTCAGTCCACTCTTTAGGAAGCTGTTGGAAACGCGCTCTATCTGTATAAATGAATCACCGTCTGAGAGCAAAACCAGGCAGGACCTCTCCAACAACACGTTCAGTATCTGTTGGCTAAATAGCGCACACTTAGCCCACAGCTCAGATAGGGCCCTCTTGCATCAGTAAAACTGGAGTCTGCCTCGTTTCACATTAGGGTAAAAGGCTCAGCACGATTGGGACATCTCTGTCCATAGACATAGGGGATTACAAAATCACAGAGCCCCAGCCATGCCAGGGAAAGAGCAATGCCAGGCCTCAGTAACGATTTCTCAAACAGTGGACGGACAGCCACTGAGCGGTCAGCCACTTTTATGATTATGGATTAGGTTAATAAAAAGCCTCGACTGACTCTACTTGTGAAGTAGTCAGACAAATGACCGCCCCCCAGAGAGGTTCTTTACAACCATGTGGCATCAAACAGACGATTAGATTTGGTATTTCAAACCGATATTTGATGACGTACCACACTGTACTATAGGACAGCAGGAGGTTTAGGTGAGGCTGGGCTAAAACGTCTGCCTCAGATTCATTTACAGTCATCCTAAGTGTGACTCGACTTCGAGAGGTGCCACAGTGATACACTACACAGATGGTAGACGCCAGATCATCAAACATTTCTTCTGAAATCAAAGGTATTCATTTTAGATTTTGTGGCCCCAGGCCTCGTCTCTAATAGATATTGGAACACTGCTGTGATAATCTGATTGCATTCGGCCACAAGCACTTTAGTGAAGTCAGATACTGATGTGGGCTGGAGTTTTCCAGCTACTGATTTGGACTCAATGACTCTACGTATTAAAAATGACTGTCCTTATCAGCAAACGATGCCAACATTATTTAACGTACTCTAAGCCCCCATATGTGGGCCCGTACCTCAGTTCCCCACTCTACATAACTGACTATTTATTTTATAGTTATTCCTATTTAGTTCATAGTAATTACTTAATAGTGAGTAAATAACGAGTCACAGCGTTAAATTAATATGATTTATGAGCTGGTACTTTCACGAGAAGACTAGACAAGACCAGACAGAGGTCAATCTGGGTCTGGCTACCTCAATGGCGAGAGCTAACGGAGGTAAGACAGTCTCGCAGCTAACGGGAGCAGAGTGCACTTCCCCTGTTATGGCAGCATCATGCAAGAATACTGAGTACAGCCCATCGAAGCTTTACTCCCGTCTGGTCTTTTGCACGGTAACTCTTCCTTTTCCTCACTTCCTCAGTCTCTTTGCAGCCTCGGCCATCATGTAAAAGCTGGGAACACCAAGGTGTCTTTGTCTGACAGATGTCTGAAGACCCATAGCTGCTGGAGTGCGAAGTAGATCAGGCCAGTCACACAGAGGAATTTGTATTCCACATTAAACCCATCCGCATACACATACACACACACTGGTGAACACACACACCAGGGGGCAGTAAGTGCACTTGCCCGGTAAGGTGGGCAGCCCTATCCACAGTGTCCAGGAAGCAGTTGGGGGTTAGGTGGCTTGCTTAAGTGCACTACAGTCGTAACTGTCGGTGCTGGGCATCAAATCAGTGACCCTCCGGTTACAGGGCTGGTTCCCTGAACTCCAGCCTACTACTGCCCCGTGTGGTGCCATAAAGCATTACGCAGTTTCTTCCTATTCCTATTCCAATGCAGCCTAGCTATAGTGTACTGGGTGACACTGCTGTGCTCCATGCTATAGATCTGGGTTCAGTTCTCCACCTAGGCGTCTACTCTACACCAATAAGAGTCTCTGGGCAGGACTCCTGATGCTACCTTCACCTACGTTGTGAATGGCATGAATGAATGATTCTACATAGGGCTCTAACGGGCATGCAGGGTCTGTAGTGGCAATGTCAGCCATGCTGTTCTCCCTATTATAAGCCAGAGTGCCAAGGAAGGGATTGTGAAGCTGTAGGTCAAATGATTAGACAGTGTTCTAACGATTAGCCCTGTATAACTCCATTTAGTCCAGAGCTGTATGACATGTTGAGGAACAACGATGGAGCCTCATCCCCAACATCTTCCTAAGTTCCTAAATTCGTCCTACGTCAGATTGATGGTGTGTAGCATTTTTTGGCCTTGCTTTTATATGTTTAAAAAATAAAACAAAACCTAAACATCATAATGCACATCATTAGGAGAGAGTGGTGCAATATTTTAAGGATGCTGCAAACCCCTGGCGTTATTTACTAAGCTTTATGTTGATCCTCACTCACCAGAGACCACTGTCAGTGAGGATGACATGAATAGAAGCTGGAAGTTCATACTGGCTTTTGTCACCAGAGGAAGTCTTTCAGAACACAGTGTTTCCTCCACGCCTAGGAGCTCACCGCTCTTCGGAGAACACATGGCTGCACTTCTTCCCACTGCACTGGCTTACTTATGCCATCCACCACAAACAGCAGTAATGCATTTAAAAGCCCTGCAACACCCTATATGCAAAACACCACCACCAGCAGCAGCAGCAGCAGCAGTGTGTTGGAGGTGAGCTTCCATGGATGTTGGGGGAGATACAGGGGCTGAAGCTGATGTCAGCTCCCAGTAAATAATTAATTAAATGGATGTAAATAAACAAATGGACGCAGGATGTAGGGGTCCATTATCCACAGCTTATAAATGACCAAATGTGGTTAACAAATTAGAAGATGTTTACTATATGAGAATACAGGATGTATATTTTTCACTGCCAAGCCCCTATATATATAGAAATGCACTATAAACATGCATCATCATCATCATCATCATCATGGTGTAGATGAAGAAACACAATGAAATGAGTTCAGTGAGTAGAGCCAGAGCTGGAGCTCCCAGCATGCAGAGATGCCTATGTTAGCGTGGGGAAATGAGCAAGCCCAGGAATTAAATGACTGACAGCTACATACACCGCACAGGAGCCTTCCCGACGTCGTAGCAGTTCAGCACCGCTCAGTCCATCGTCCAAAATGCTGAAAGATGAAAAGGATGTCTTCCTGTGAAGCTACATGGACTTTTCTCTATAATCTAAATATCTCTTCATCCGGTGCGGACCGTGTCGGAGTCTCCTCCGCTCTCTCCTGCTGCTGTTTAAATCAGGGTTCACCTCAAAGCCATAGCGGTCTCTGCCTCGGTATGTTTTCCCCCACCCGTTTGGCTGCAAACCCCACCCACCGCCCGCCAGGATTGGCCCATAGCGGCGGACAGTCGCGCGTGAGGATTACCCGATAGCCAACCCCTGCCGAGGAGGGCGGGGTTTCGGGGTGTGGCGTCACCACTGGTTAACCCTTCCTGGTGAGGCTTCACAGAAAAGTCAGTGTTTACTACAGGAGGCGCGAGCGGCGGAGGGAGGCGTCCTCCATCTTGCCTGTAGTATATACATACGAGCTACACCTAAACACCTCTGTATCATCTTAATGTAAACATACAGAGTAAAGACGTGATGTAAACAATCCACACAGAGCTGCAGAAGCCACTGGCCCCTTGCAGCAGAGGGTCCTCATGCCACCTCAAAGAGTCCATATCCCAGACTTCCTGTTTATGTTATTATGGCAGTGTAAAACATGGGAATGGATTTTCCCAGATTTTTTTCCCATGGAGAATGAATACGGTGCCCATCTACCAGACGTCTGCCCAACCGAGAGACACTGTACCTGGTACACTATCTCCATGGAGATCCCCACTATCCCATTACGAATGTAATGACTGACCTGCACTCGTCTGCCTTTCTTTTCTACATCCCTCTTTCCTTGCATAGAGTCCCATTCATCTTCGGCCCCTCTTACTCAGGGCAGATCCCCAAACTGTACTCCCCAGCCACACTGACCAGCACTCCTCTATAGGTCGTTTATTCATCCCTCATTCTTCCCTTAGAGTCATAAAAATTTTTGGCCCCACCCAAACCATACTTATTTCGGACAAATCCCCAAACTGTACTCCCCAGCCACACTGACCTGCACTCCTCTATAGGTCGTTTATTCATCCCTCATTCCTCCCCATAGATTTCCATTCATTTCTGGCCCCACCCAAACCTTATTGTCTCCTGAACCTACCGCCACCAAACTGCCAGTACTCAGGACAGATCCCCAAACTCTGATACACAGTTATGCACTTCATACTCCTCTATGTGTTGTTTATTCATCCCTCGTTCCTCCACAGCCTTGCAGCAGGCTGAGCAACCGTTCCGTGTTTCCTTCTGGAAATGCACTTTTCTAGTTTTTCTCTTGATGGCCATTTCACACAACCAATTTCACACTAGTCTTGGAACTAGGCTAGTTGTGTGTTTGTAGCCTGAAACAGGCCCTTTTAACTGGAGTCCGCTAAACAGCTATAGGCTAAATACGCGGACGTATGTAAATCATGACCCAAAATGATGACTGAGGAATTGACAGTGAGCTGTAACAGTGTTTGCATACCATATCAGCCTCCTAAAACTCAGTTAGCATCTCTGTTAGCATGCTACATCAGGTTGTTTGTCTGTTGAATTCATTTAGATGAGGTGTTGGTCAATCGGCCATATTTTCTAGTCCAGTTTGACACAAATGTCTATTTATTCTGGTCCCATAGGGGTTTATTCCACTGATTTAAAAAAAAAAAAAATCAGCAAGTAAGCGGCTACAGTTGTTTAAGGTGAAAGGTTTGGTGAGTCTGAACCGTTCACAGTGGAAGTGATAGAAACCAGACGTCTGAATGTCACTTAAAGGCTTAAGAGTCTGAATGGTCACTCTGTGTTAGTTTAGTTGGCTCTTGGCTTAAAACATCATATTCTTTAAATTGGAGAGGTACAGGCCGGGTGTTGTCCAGTCCAGCACCTGCTGTGCCACTCACACAGCGTAGTGTGTTTATTATGGCTTATCTATCTGCATTAACACAGCTGTGTATGTGTTTACATCATGGGTTTTGAACTGCACATTGTAGTACATGTGCAGATGCGTCTACTGCAGCGGCCTGGCTGGACGCTGGATATAGAGACTTGGTCAACAACTAAAGCCTCAGTAGTGATTAATCGTGTTCATATGTCCACACCCAAATTATGAGTTGCCGAATGAATCATGGCTGAGAAGCATGTTGAGACAAAGCTGCGTACATGGGTGTACACATGTGCAGCTATACTCCTCTGTCGAGGCCGTATACATGCAGGAACGCCCACGTGTACATGACTGCTCCACTCACGTGGCAGGCTTGGAGAGCTGCCAGGCCTTTTTGGAAACGGTTGTTTGCTGTAGTGCTTGGAAGGATGTGGCTGTGAGCTGTGTGGATGTTTTACATCTACTGGATGATGTCCTGTGTAATTCCAGCCTCACGTGTCGCTCCAAATCGTGATTTATGGCCTTGGCAGACTGTTATGTCTGTCTAAACCATAAATACAATAAAATCATTTCAGCATGAGGAGGGGGGATGCATTAAAATAATTTTGGCATGCATATGTTGTGCTACAGCCTCATTATGGTGATGTTTATATTACACTCCGGGTCAGGGCAGATGTGTTGATGATTGATAGGAGGGGTCGGAATGCTGTGTAGAGAGATTAGCTCGTGGAGATCTGTCAGGCTGAGTTTAATCAGATTAACACTGTGAGATTACCAGCGCGAGAGAGCATTTAAAGGGGATTGTCATGGATGTTTGATTTAGGATGTCTGTTTAAATAAATGCTAAAGATGTAACGAGAGTCATTCAGGGCAAGTTGACGTGAAATGGTCTGTAGAGAAAGTTATTGAGCCAGAATGGTTAGCAGTGGTGGTGATAGGAACCAGACATCCCAATGCATTTAATATGCAAATGCTCGCTCGCCAAAAGTAATGGCATGAGTTGGTTACAAATACTGACTGATGGCCAAGACACACAAAAGTTATTTTTAGTATTGGTGAACCAAAACTATCCAAACCTACTAATGAACCTTGGGCGTTCTTATAGTACGGCATGGCACAGCAGGGAGACAAAACACCCAGCAAACACAAAGGTAACCACTAGGAGTATAAATACACCAGGACCAACAAGGAACACCTGGGAAGGGGAGGAGCTACAAACTAGGTACAGGTGAGGGGTGTGGCATGAGAGCAGAGACAAGAAGGAGCCAGAACCGAAAAAAAACAAAAGCACATGGAAATGACAGGAACACAAAGAAAGGTAAACAAAGACATTAAAACAGGCGGGGAGGGAAACAGGGCAAGGCCTGACAACAGTGCTCTGCATGCAGCGCTGGACGAGGAACACACAGGTATTACAGTTAAAGTAGAGAATGCCAAGGTAAACTCCTCCTCCAGTGTCAGTTCCCCCCTTTAGACCTCCAATGGAGTAACAGTAGTATTATATAGTATATGTACCTTCAGATGTACTTAAGTATGGAGAGTACCAGTACTAAAGTATATACTTCAGATGTACTTAAGTATGGAGAGTACCAGTACTAAAGTATATACTTCAGATGTACTTAAGTATGGAGAGTACCAGTACTAAAGTATATACTTCAGATGTACTTAAGTATGGAGAGTACCAGTACTAAAGTATGTACCTTCAGATGTACTTAAGTATGGAGAGTAACAGTACTAAAGTAATTACCTTCAGATGTACTTAAGTATGGAGAGTAACAGTACTAAAGTATGTCCCTTCAGATGTACTTAAGTATGGAGAGTAACAGTACTAAAGTAATTACCTTCAGATGTACTTAAGTATGGAGAGTAACAGTACTAAAGTATGTCCCTTCAGATGTACTTAAGTATGGAGAGTAACAGTACTAAAGTAATTACCTTCAGATGTACTTAAGTATGGAGAGTAACAGTACTAAAGTATGTACCTTCAGATGTACTTAAGTATGGAGAGTAACAGGAGTATGGTTTATTAGGGCTCTAATGTTCTATTATCATTTCTGGAACAGGACTCTTCATCAGCTCAGTGTAGGTGAAGAGACTCTAGTGTCTCTCAGTCAACCAGTCTTTAATAGAAGCCCATTCATTAGTCTGACACTGATGTCTATTCACATCATCATCAGCACAGAACACTGAAGGATAACAGGTTCCGTTAGCTAGAACCAAGCAGGTCAAAACAAGCTCAAAACACACTGCATACTACAATAGTACTTACTACATACTGCACACTGCACGCTGCTCCCTGCGTGTACTACACAGTACAGTAACGGGTTCTGACCACTGTTTAGAGCTAGCTGCTGCTAAGCCTACTCAATTCACCTAGAAACGGTTAGCCTAGCTGTTAGCCCCCCTCGGCTAGTTCACTCTAAAACTGATCCTCTAAAGCGAGTTCATCTTTTATTAATCTACAGACATGTATATTTAACTTTCTGAGACTCATTCTGATCAACACCACCCACTACAACCACTACACCCACAGTTATACTCAGAGTGGGCTGCGTTTAGCTCCCCAGTGTTACCCGCCGCCATCTTCTCTGGCTGAAGCAGGCTGAGAGGTGGTGATGCCGCAGTGCATGATGGGATACAGTACACTATGAAGATAGCTCCCCCTGTACGCTAGAACCTCTGAATGGAGTAGAACACCATCCGGGTATCTCCAGTACACCATGAAGATAGCTCCACCTGTACACTAGAACCTCTGAATGGAGTAGAACACCATCCGGGTATCTCCAGTACACCATGAAGATAGCTACACCCGTACACTAGAACCTCTGAATGGAGTAGAACACCATCCGGGTATCTCCAGTACACCATGAAGATAGCTCCCCCTGTACGCTAGAACCTCTGAATGGAGTAGAACACCATCCGGGTATCTCCAGTACACCATGAAGATAGCTCCACCTGTACACTAGAACCTCTGACTGGAGTAGAACACCATCCGGGTATCTCCAGTACACCATGAAGATAGCTACACCTGTACACTAGAACACCATCTGGGTATCTCCAGTACACCATGAAGATAGCTCCCCCTGTACGCTAGAACCTCTGACTGGAGTAGAACACCATCGGGTATCTCCAGTACACCATGAAGATAGCTCCCCCTGTACGCTAGAACCTCTGACTGGAGTAGAACACCATCGGGTATCTCCAGTGCACCATGAAGATAGCTACACCTGTACGCTAGAACCTCTGACTGGAGTAGAACACCATCCGGGTATCTCCAGTACACCATGAAGATAACTCCACCCTGATGGGTGGGCTTGCTTCAAGCTTCTTTGGTTTGGGCATGTTGTGTTTATATGCACACAGAAGCCAAAGGAAAGGTCAGATTTGGCTATGATGTAGTGGAGTAAAATGAAAGACATATGTTAATACATTTACATTAAAGCAGTAAAATAATAAAGCACTTTTACATTAACTTTCCATTAGCTAGAACCAGACGATTGGATTAGCAGCCAGGAGCTTTACAGCGCATCATTTATTTTCTCTCTCATTTGAATATGTCATCAGGCACTATCATGCCTGAATGCTCGCTTGTATCTGAGCTGGGCTGTTATTGTTTACGTTACTAAAGAGGCACATTTTTCTCATTCCAAACCGACTCTGCAGTTTAGTGACCTCACACGCCACTTCAGTGTGAAGTAAGGCCTTGTGCTTGTCTGGTCTTTTGTATGCTGTCTAATGTGTTGCCCTCTATAGACCTTGGAGTACTGGAAGTTTTCCTGGAAAAGAGGCCCTCAAGACGGAAGCGTGTGGGCGCACACGTGTGGATGTGTGTTTTGAAATCGGCAGGGGCTGATCGTATCACTCCGGCTACACAAAGAGTTCCGTCAGCTTTGGCCCAGTTGGTTTAGAGGTACAATAGAGCAAGCCCACCCTCGGGGGTAGCCTGAAAACATGGGAGTGATTTCTAGGAATCAAAGATTTTGGTTCCACTGAGTTTGGAACATCAGTCTCGTGTTTGCATGATTGCAGTATCCTATTGCTGTTGTCCATTGGTCACTACGGGTCTGTGCCCTAAAGCAGGCTCACCACTAGCACACCTTACGTTGCAATCGGTCAGGGCATGTGACTTAAATAGGAAGAACAGACATTCCCAGGAAGCAGAGATTGCATTCAGTGAAGGGGGAGGAGTGGCTGGGGTTGGGCTGTCTCCACCAATCAGGGCCCAGAGGACCATGTGACAGGGAGCCAGTGGGGTCTCTGCTGATGTTACAATACTGAGAAAGGAGATTTACATGAAGACATTCCTTTCCATGTTGTTATTGTCTCGTAGGTGCCACAGGCGGTCTTCAAGCCCTCATTCTGGCAGTGGGTCTGAATTCCTCTCTGTCCAAGTCACACAACTTTAAAACCACATATTAGTGTTATATTATTTACTGAATATTTACTTTAATGTGTTATATATATATTAATCACCAAGGTCCAACAGCTGCTCCTCATTCTGTGGTGATTTTGGTAATAACTGCGTGGTTTTATCAGCATGGTGTCTTAATATGTTAATAGGATGACTGTTGTCCAACAGATGCAACACATTGTGTGGTGTTCTGGATAATACGTCTGGTTCTGTCCGCACAGTGTCCTAAGATGACGTAAGTGCATAAGAGGTCAACCATTCAAAAGCTACATGGTGCAACAGACTAATTTCAAAATCGATTACATGGGATGAGCTACACTGAGTAACGATAGATATCTGGCAGGATGTTTAGATGGATTACAACTCATGGACCAATAACTGTGACCGTTTGACCTTCACCTCTGTTTCTCTCTCTCTCTCTCTCTCTCTCTCTGAGGGGTCTCTAAAGGACCTAGCTAGATGGAGATTAGAAACTGAAGCAATTCAGAACAATTAGCTAATATGTGTCAGTGACTGCCAAGCAAGAACTGCCATATCCTGTCAGAGTAAACTCATATCAATTATAATATGTCTACAATGGGCTGTATGTACTACTATGCCACAGTGATATGGAAATTACTGCTGGGGGGAAGCATAGCAATGGCCTAGCAACACTTTAACACCCACCTGGGATACCATAGCAATGTCCTAGCAACACTTCAGTACCTACATGGGATGTCATAACAATGGCCAAGCCACACCTAGGCACCCACCTGTGACACTATAGCAATGGCCTAGCAACAACTTAGCACCCGCCTGGGATACCACAGCAATAGCCTAGGAACAGCTTAGCAACCACCTGGGACACGATAGCAATGGCCTAGCAATCACCCGGGATACCATAGCAATGTCCTAGCAACACCTAAGTACCCACCTGGGATACCATAGCAATGGCCAAGCAACAATTTAGCACCCGACTGGGATACCACAGCAATGGCCTAGGAACACCTTAGCAACCACCTGGGATACCATAGCCATGAGCTAGCAACACCTTAGCATTCACCTGGTATACCATAGCAACGTCCTAGCAACATTTTAGCAACCACATGAGACTCTATAGCAGTGGCCTAGCAACATCGTAGCAACCACCTGGGATACCATAACCATGAGCTAGCAACACCTTAGCATTCACCTGGTATACCATAGCAATGTCCTAGCAAGATCTTAGCGACCGCCTGAGACTCCATAGCCGTGGCCTAGCAACATCGTAGCAATCATCTGGAATACCATAGCAATGGCCCAGCAACACCTCAGTAACTGCCTGGGGTACCATACCCATGGCCTAGCAACACCCAGGCACCCTTCTGGGTTACCACAGCACTGGCCTAGCAACACCTTAGCATCCACCTTGGATACCATAGCAATGGCCTAGCAACACCTCAGCAACTGCCTGGGATACCATAGCCATGGCCTAGCAACACTTTAGCAACCACCTGGAATACTACAGAAATGGCCTAGCAGCGCTTTATCGATCCTCTAGCCATCGAGCTATTCGTTCATGAACTTCCTTTTGTAGTTTAATTGTTTTAGCAGCTACGACTGTATTAACATACCTTATCCAGAGACTAACGACTGAACGCTAACGGCTGCAGTTAGCATGCTAACCGGGTTTTAGTGTTCATTCATAATTAGCAGTGTCAGCAGTTGTTTCCGGAGTGATTCTGGCAGCCAGGCTAGCAGGTGGAGCGGTTTTCACACGCTGTTCTGTTTTGTAATTATGCGGGGCTGACCCCAGGCCTAAATTTAGACCCTGTTTCCAAAGGCATAAAAGTGCACTTGGTGGTGTCACAGCCCCCGTTACATAACTGCTCCTCACCGCAGCACACCCTTGACTGATACCGGGCCCTCAAGTGCACAGGTCACACTCTCTGGCTTCATGCATGATCAATATTAGATCACAGCAGCTAGCAGGGAATGATGTGCTCACTTACAATCTTTCAGCTCAAGTGAGCTCGGCTTAACCCAGGGCCAGCTAGCATGCTAGGAAAATCACAGCGTAATATGAGGAGCCTAGAAGCTTCTAGTGCCCTTAAAGTATGGCTATGTTACACTGACCGTGGTAACTGTGCACTCTTCAGCTGCCCAACGCACACACTCGATCCCCCCAGTACTAGCCCTGCTTGAGACCCTTGAGTCACATGTTGAGCAGTGTAAAACAGCAGTTCAGTGCAATAAACTTATATAACTTATATAACTTATTCCGCTGGTTTGCTGGAAGGAGCATTTTCGAAGGACACATGAAATTTATTTATGAATATGCATTATGTTACTGGTTGATTATCTAGCTGGCTTATTGCTCAGCTACTCATTCCATAGATGCTTATAAATGTCCTCTAGCTAGAATTGCATGCTGAGTATTGCACAATGAGCACAGATGGAGCAAAACATAATGCATATTCAACACTCTGGATATGTTAAAAAAGTGAGGCTAATATACAGAATTTACATATATACATATACATACATATAGCAATGATTTACGCTCCTTATGTGTACCTGCTGAGTGCTAGATTCTGTGTAGCAGCTGTTCACCTCACGGTTTACACTGCGAGCTAACTGAAACATGTTACTGCAAATCCGGGTGTCATTTAAAGCTCTTCCAAGCAATCTTTAGTGTGATAATGGCCTCGTTGTGCAATATCACACCATCTAAACCCAACCTGTCTGGTCTTGGACCTGAACATTCTGCCAACTGGAGTAAAGGCAAAACCTCTAAACGGTTATTAGAGCTAGTCTACATCACGTTAGTGATTTCTCCACCACCAGCGCTTCACTGAAATGTATTTATTGCTATAAATGTACAGCCTCAGTTACAGGCTGCTGGTACATGGTGACACGGTTATTCTGTACACTTGCATGCAGAAGCAAACCCGGTGTATTACCCATGTCCAGCTCGTCTCACTCGTCTCACTGGCATTGAGTTCATCAGCGTATTCTTCTGGCTCCTCCTCTGATTGCATGATTCCATTGTCTGTTTGGAGCCCTCGGCTCCTCAGCGTAATCCAGGCCCTGCTGGGGTTATACCACTGATCTGCCTAGGGCGTATGTGTGAGACTGTGCGTGGTGAACCTAGCGGCGGGCTATATACCAGGCTTGAGGATGTTTTCTTACTAATTTTACCGAGTGTGTTCTTGGAATGGAGTCCAGAGCCGAAACTTGAGAGGATCTTGAAGGGGGATCCTCGAACAGCAAAGGCCTTCTGACTCCTGCTTACACAGGAGGACATGACGGCACATTTGCTCTCTCTCTCTCTCTCTCTCTCTCTCTCTCTCTCTCTCTCTCTCTCACTCTCTGTGTGTGTGTACTAGGCACATGCACACATAGTGTGTCAGAGACCATCACCCAGAGACCACCCTTTATATACCAAATTTAAAGACTAAATTTAAAGTAAAAGTAAAAAAAAAGTAAATAAAAATGGAAAAACCCAAACTATACGGCCAAAAGTATTAGATTCACCCTCATTCCTAACAGGTGTAGCAGGTATTGGCTCAAGAAGAGCTCAGTATCTTTACACATGGCACTTTCATTGGATGCCACCTTTGCCAAAGTCAGTCTGTGAAGTGTGCGCCCTGCTAGATTTGCCCCAGTCAGCTGTAAGTAGGATCTAGGAACAACAGTAGCTCAGATATGCAGCGACAGACCATGCAGTGCATAGTGCATAAGATTCGCATCTCCTCTGTTATCACTCACTACAGGGATCCAAACCTTTGGAAGCTACATCAGCAGAAGGACAGTGTGCTGGAAGCTTCAGGAAGTGAGTTGCTGTGGTTTGGCGGCTGCACACAAGCCTAGGATCACTATGCACAAGGCCAAGCGTTGGCTGGAGTGGTGTAAAGCATGCCACCACCGAACAACACAGCAGTGACTTCACCATTTGGCAGTCTGACAATGTGTAGCATCAACAGTAAAAACGTTTTTCAGGTTTTGGGCTCAGATCCTTAATTCTAGTGAAGGGTAATGTTAATGGAGCTGTAGAGGTTCCTAATGGAGTCCTGTGATAATCCATCCCATGCAGCTTGAACATCCTCACACAGTTCCTGCAGATGGTGCGGTAGGGGTGGAGGTGGAGGGACACCAGGTCTTCTGGACATGTGACACCAAACCGTTCATCTTGGTGCTGACCACGGTGCCTCCACACACGGATTCGTTGGGCGTCTCCACCAAGACTAAAGCGGGACTCGTCACTGAAGATGACCCGCTGCCATTCTGAGTCACTCCATGACAGTCTGGTACGACACCACTGCAGTCTTTGGTGACGGTGACGTGGTGTTGTGGGCGGTTGCTGTATATCTGTCTGTGTGCATGTAGTCCTGCACTGTTCAGATAGTTACAGTGTTAGTACTTATGAAGTTATGCAGGGGAATCAAAATGAATCAATAAGAATCAATTACTGAATCAATATTAAATACACAGCAACCTGTTGACCTGTACAGCTGTGTTTTTACTCTCTGAGATATTAAATGATTAAATGCCGATGAGCTTTTCTCAGAATCGGTGCCAGATCATCACGTTGGCACACACGTATACTGACGTGTGTAACTCTGATCACCTGCTCACGTGTCGTCTCCTGACCCTGCACTCACCCGCTCGCAATATGAGACAACCATTTCCACATGGCGTAAGGGGGGAGCTCCCGTAACGTTTCTGGTCTTCTCAGAAGGTTTAGTCAGTTACAGCCCTCTGAACGCGGGAGGACTGTATGCCTGTGTTTAATGCAGCTATGTTTGTTCATCAGTTTGTGCACTTAAGGTCAACATGAGTACATACCATGACAGATCTCTAAATATCGAGTTTCATAAGGGGCCTCTAAACAGGATGCGCCTTGCGCTCCATGGCAGACAGGGTGATGGGCATGTAGATGAGATGCAGCATGACATTATTGGTATTCAGATCTTAATTATTTATAAGGCCTTCTCCTGCCAACATGAGTTTAGCCCCGCCTATTCAGCCTACAGTGGTTTAGGCCTGCCCAATCAGCCTACAGAAGTTTAGGCTTGTCCATACAGCCTACCATAGTTAAGCCACGCCCATACAGCACACTGTAGTTTAGTACCACCTATTCAGCCTACAGCAGTTTAGCCCTACGCAATCAGCGTACAGCAGTTTAGCCCCGCCTATTCAGCCTACACCAGTTTAGCCCTACGCAATCAGCGTACAGCAGTTTAGCCCCGCCTATTCAGCCTACACCAGTTTAGCCCCGCCTATTCAGCCTACAGCAGTTTAGCCCCGCCTATTCAGCCTACAGCAGTTTAGCCCTACGCAATCAGCGTACAGCAGTTTAGCCCCGCCTATTCAGCCTACAGCAGTTTAGCCCCGCCTATTCAGCCTACAGCAGTTTAGCCCTACGCAATCAGCGTACAGCAGTTTAGCCCCGCATATTTAGCCTACAGCAGTTTAGCCCCGCCTATTCAGCCTACAGCAGTTTAGCCCCGCCTATTCTGCCTACACCAATTTAGCCCCGCCAATTCAGCCTACAGCAGTTTAGCTCCGCCTATTCAGCCTACAGCAGTTTAGCCCCGCCTATTCTGCCTACACCAATTTAGCCCCGCCAATTCAGCCTACAGCAGTTTAGCCCCGCCTATTCAGCCTACACCAGTTTAGCCCCGCCTATTCACTCTGAAATTATAAGGAATGTTTCAGCCTTTTAAATAAAGCACCAAGCAGAGCAGCCAATCAGAACATAGGTCATTTACATATGTCAGTCTTAAAGGTAACAAATAATCTTTTAAGATTCATTTAAATTGTTCTTTGTATTTAAATATTTCATTTTATTACAAACAGGCATAAGAACAAAGCAGCTTAAACAATGGTCCTGTAAAAATACATTCAGACACATCCAGGAGAGGAAAAAAAATGAGACAAATATTGTCCAAAAATTGGACACTGCCTCTTTAAAGACAAACAAAACAAAAACATCAAAATAACTAGTGGTTTTGAATTCACCTTGACTTCAAATGGAAAATGATTAATTGTAATATCATATATTACAATATTTAATATTATAATTTCAAATTTCTGTACCATATTATGCTTTATTTTATAATCCTATAGATGAAATAAATTTGCCCCTTAAACACGTTTCATGTAATTCAATATCTATGTAGACTAGCTGGGCCAGCCAGTTCTCTGACAGGTTCCTCTGATATGATAAACGGCCAGAGCCCGTACACTGTGCTCTCAGGGTCATTCAGAATGACGCGGGATGGACGTATGGTCATGTGGTCTGAAGCGGTTATGCCAGCCGCATGTGAGTAAACTGGTTGACCAGCTGCGTCATACTTGTAATGCTGCCACACGTCACTGCTGATGTCATACAGTCTTACGCAGAGGTTTGGACAGCCCGGGTCAAATGTTGTGCTCGGTGGACAATCAGTTACACATCCTCTACGGGGGACACACTGCATGTACCCTCTAGTGACCCAGTGAGAGACTGCAGTGGTGTCGTACCAGACTGTCATGGAGTGACTCAGAATGGCAGCGGGTCATCTTCAGTGACGAGTCCCGCTTTAGTCTTGGTGGAGACGCCCAACGAATCCGTGTGTGGAGGCACCGTGGTCAGCACCGAGATGGACGGTCTGTTGTCACACGTCCAGAAGGCCTGGTGTCCCTCCACCTCCACCCCTACCGCACCATCTGCAGGAACTGTGTGAGGATGTTCAAGCTGCATGGGATGGATTATCACAGGACTCCATTAGGAACCTCTACAGCTCCATACCGAGACGTCTGGCGTGTTGGGTTAGCGAACACGGCGGCCCGACGCCATACTGAGAGACAGACTTCTGTATGTGTAGCTCAATAAATATTGATCATATCAGTCTAAATTTATCATCAGTTATTGATCCTGGTCACCTTTATCTTCCTTCCCAACACACCTGCACTCCCACACCTCCTTCTGGGTGGAGATATTTCACAGTAGCGGAAGCTACCCACTGATACCCACGACTCCGACATGCCATGACAGACTTACATTTGACTATGTTAGTCATAGTCTGGATGGTTGTTTACTCTTTTGGCAAGACATTCATTATCTGGATGATCTGATTTAAAGTGGTCACTGTGCATCAGTCCATTTCAGAGCCTGGGCCTAGGAAACTCATCAGCACCTGTAGATGTGTGGACATACGACTTACGCTCTGTATGGTACAGTCTTAGATGTCAGCTGTTGACTGCGAGTGCTCACTGACAGTGTGTGCTAAAGCCCATGCCCAGTGATTTCCCAGGATTCCTTGAGTGTAATATTAATGTCACTATGATCCTGGTAATCAGCCACTGCTTTCTGTTACTTCATTCCACCAATCCCAACGTTCTTTGTAAATGAGTTTGGTATATAGGCTAAAGGGTGCTGTCCTAATTGCGTATATGTAGTCAGTGTCCAAAGAAAAACATGTATGTATGATTTTTACTTTTCTGCATCATTTGGACACAGCAGCTGTCGTTTACACTGCATGGAAATTTCATGAGGAGTGGACCAACAGAAATGGACCAAACTTGCTGGTTTCTTTGAGTTATATTGGGATTAAATGAGGTTTTTGGCCTCTCCTGTATAGTTCCCATTTGCACAGTGATAATATAGTCATTACCTCATAACAACACTCCAACAAAGTTGACATTATGGTTTCTTATGGCATTTTTATTACAGACACTTCCCAACAAACATTGTACATCCCTGTATTGCCCTCTAGAGTTGACACAGCAGAACTGCACAGACACCACAAACTAATATCAGGTATATAAAAAAAACTGTAGGTGATTTACTTTAACTATACAATGCCACTAGCCATCTCTTAAAAAACAAAAGTAAGGTACGTTTACATAGTAAATTTATATATAAAAGCAAGCATCACAGAATATGCAAAACCAATATTTACAAAAATATTTCTCTGCAGAATTCATATTTGCTGGGTCGGAATACGTTCCGTAAACGAATGAGGCCAATAATGGAAAAAGCAAACACGGAATGTAGAAGTTAAAGTGATAAAACAGAGTGGTGGGAATAAATATACACTTGTATGATTGAAAACGGCACATCAGATATGGTCAGAGAACAGAAACGACAAAGAGGCCAGAAGTATAAAACCATACATACGGAAAATACAGTACATCATATCCATTATATACACAGACAGCTATGTACAGATCGTTACTGTAGACTTTCAGAGTCAGCTCAGATGTGTTTCCCCGTCAGAAAGAAGAGGGGCTGGTCCTCTTTAGCGTTGGCCGTCTGAAACTCGTCGCTCAGGCGGAACCTCCACTCATCCTCCAACTCCAGCCGGACCACCGTCTGGCGGAGAGCGCTCCGGTTGGGGCAGATCACACACAAAGTCGCCCCTGGACAAGCAAGGAGGGTTAGTTCGGACAGAGTGAGTCTTTCCCAGCATGCTCACAACCCAACTGATATTTGAAGAGGACCACAGGGATGTACTAACAGCAAACTACCAAACTGTGGAAAACGGCTCCAAATGATTGGCTGAAAGGAGGGACTGCATGTGGGCGTGGCCAAAGACCATAGTGTGGAGGAAGTAGCTGAATCTGCAGGTGTGTGGAAGCGTACGGTCATACGGGTCTACCAGCAGTGGATACAATCCCAGCCTACAGGGAATTCTCCTCGGAACTGTGCCAGGGAAGGCCTCCACCACATCTGGACCACCGGACCAATCCTTTGATGTAAAAGGACACTGATGGTCTACATCCAGAAACTCGTCCAGTAACATGCCAAATCCAGTACCAGCTGTTACTGGTGTCACAGGGGACTCATTTTTGGACCAGGGGGCTTTTAACTTTTATTTTTTTTAACTTCTTATATCTTACACTCCATTACAGTCAGTATAGGTTTTTGGACATGCATGCATGTAGGTATGTTAGCAACACCTTCGCAACTACCTGGGATACCACAGCCACATCCTCACCACAACTTATCAATAAACCAAGATGCCGTAGCAGTGACCTAGCAACACCTTAGCCACCACCTGGGGTGGTTTCAATGTCATGCTTAATTTTAAAGTCCCCTTGGTTTTAAGTATTAGCCAGGTAAGTGATTGGCACAGACTCCAAAGTACCAGGTAATGAGTTTGGATTAAGTATGTGCTAAGCTAGAGAAACCATCATATACAGTATGTCATTTATCAGCGAGAAGTAAGCTAGAGTAATTTACGGGTCAGTGGCTACCACCCTCGTGGCCCTGGCCTCTCCAGCGGTCCCAGAACCTGAACAGTTCCACAAACAGTGTGCTGCTTGAGTGAGCTTAGCGTGTACAGCGCCCCTCTCACCTTTGAGAAACTGGAACTTCTTGAGGAAACCAGGTGTGACGAAAGAGTCACAAAAGTAGAGCAGGAGTCCACTGAAGAGCAGGCCAGCAGTGCTGATGTTGATGGAGTGCGGTCTTGAGCTGACAAAACACACCGTCACCTGAGGGAACCAGACATCCATAAGTCAGACACCAGGATCAGGGCTCAGAACCAACGGCACCACTAGGGTCATATGGGTGTAACTGTCTGAGGCCACAGGATGCCTTTACTGGAGCAAGGTTATGGATTTTTAACATCAAAGACATCAAAGTCTTTTAAAACGTTCCTCTAATAGTGTGGCTACTTAATGCTGTTCACTCGTGTATGCTAATATGCATGGACCCTTAGCTAACACACATTTAAATATGGCATTTTCTGCTCATTTTAGTGTATATTAAAAAAAAAAAAATGTAATACCGTATTATCTGTAATACAGGTTCATCACTGTTACCGTATGTACTATATTTCCTGTTAAATTTGCATATCATTTAAATGAATCTAATCATCTAATTGTCATCTCCTGATTTAGTCCACTGTTGCTACCCTAATCCCAGTCCAGTTCAACCTTATGATAAGCTCTTGGCTCACAAACATGTCCAGTACTGAGGACAGTATTAATTACACTGAGATATTAATAACTGGTCCGTTACACTGATTCACTAGTCCACTCAGGCTTCAGCAGGAGCTTCAGTGTTTGGGGTTTACATCCCAGCCCCGCTGGCAGCTTAATTAAAGAGGCCAAAGTCGCCCAGGTGTTTTGCAGACAGTTCGTTATGTGTGATAACGCTGAAGGAGGAGCCCAAAACCAAAACACATCTTCAAGCTGTGGTCTTTTGAGCTATCCTGAAATTCCCCTGATCTCTTTTCCCAGCTTCTGTGCAGTTAGGGTCTTGGCGTACCTCAGGGCCCAGGTTAAGGTAGCAGTCCACAGACAGCACTGGGTGGCTGTAGTTGCCGGCGCTGAGGGGGAACAGCCTCTGGCTTGTGTGCTGGAGGTACTTCTCCAGCAGCAGCTGAGCCGGCGTGGCCAGGAACAGGTGCTTACTGTCCGGGGCGCAGATATACTGGGACGGCTGCACGGTGGTCGGCACATCCGTCATCTGTTTGAGGAATGAAAGCAATGCAGTAAGGAAAACATGTCCGGAAGAACCGCATCCATCAAACGTGCTAAACATGAGCGGAGTAGCATTAAACGTGGAGTAGGCATTAGCATGATCCAGATATCGTTAAGGAGGAGTGGTCTGATGATGACTGTTCCCAGTGGCGGTGATAGGAACCAGACCCGCGAAGCTGCTAAAGCTCCCTTATAGAACATTACCACACAAATTGGTTATGAATAGGCCGCATGGTGCCCAAACCTCAGAACAGGTTATGTTTCTTAGCTGTGAGGAGACCAACGAGACACTGAGAAGCTGCTTCAGTACGTCAAGGGAGGAGCCTACCTTGGTCTTGATGATGAAGGTACGGTATCCCCCGATGGCTATCTGCTTCTTCATCACGCTGAAGTTGTTGAAGCGGCACACGAGAAGGCCAGCACTCTGGATGCGGAGGTTGAAGTCCACATCGTCACACGTGAATCTGGTGTATACAGAGAGGCGAACACCAAGTCAGTGATATATGACCCCCTGAGTGGTATGGGTCGCCTCAACATGGACCAAACCTTTACCACCCTTTCAGGATCCCAAACTCGTTTTTAGAGCTGTACTCGCTATAACCCTGTACTCACCGGTTTTGGTTGTATTGCACATCCTGTGTGAGGTCCACATTGAGGAGCAGGAAGTCGTGCAGGTGTCCTCGTGAGAAGGGCTCTCTGCGCCGGCCGGTCCCGGACCCTCGGCTTGCCCACTTTCTCAGGCCGCAGAGGCCGTATTGCGTGATGTCCGGGGACGACTCCATGTGCTGCAGCACCTGCTTCAGCGAGATGTTACGCTCCGCTCCTGCAGTGCCGCTGTGGATCAAATCAAATCAGGTTCAGTGTCACGACAGGTGTGAAGGGGAGGGAAGTTCTTAGGTGTGCTGTGCATACACAGTACAACCACAGAAATAACATAACATAAACATATATACAGCTTCATCATAGCAGTAATATGAAGTTATGAAGTTATATAGATATATACAGACATGCTGAAATTTCAATAATCAATAATAGTCAATAATCCTATTATCTGATCTTATAAACACATTTCCATACATGCTGTTTGAGGCATCTGAGATAGATGTATATACTGTATATATATATATATTACACATATACTTTATATAGATATGGTAACAAGATGTCAGTCTATATGTGCACATATAGATGGGCTACATGTAAAGTAGCCTCTGTAGTTACAGAAATATCTATATAACTACTTGGTTCAGTGCATTATGGGGGAAAACTAGTGATGAAAAATGATGAATAGAATTAGAAACAGTGAAGGAAGTGTGGCTCAGATGAATATGGTGTATTTCAGGTCTTCTGAATAAAGCGCAACACTAATAGCACCTCTTGGGGTCGACATCCACACTGTTCCACATGACGCAGGAGTCATCTGCCAGGATGATGAAGGGCCAGACATCCTGCGGCCGACTGCCATGCTCAACCCTTCGATTACGCTCCAGCTCCAGATTGTGATAGGACAGCTCCTTAATGAGGAAATGCGCTGCTCCTTTATTGGGGGAAGAGAAGGAGAGAAAGATGAGCAGAGCTGGTTTAGAGCTACCGAGTACATTACAGTGAGTCAGACGTAGGGAATCTGCTACACCCATAACTGTGTATGGCACGTCGCAGCTATCCTACAAAAACAAAAACAAAAAAAGACTTTATAGGAGAATAAAATGTATAACCTCTCAAAGTAAGCTAATGTAATAGATTTTGATCCATTTCTGCTGATCCGTTCATTATCAAAAGATCATTATCATCCGGGTTGACCTGAGGAGGTTGGGTTCCGCCCTTGAGCCTGGTCCCTCTCTAGGTTTCTTCCTTACCCAAGGGAGTTTTTCCTCGCCACTGTTGCCTCTGGCTTGCTCAAGGGGGGCGTGGACACGGTTTTTTCACCCCCCAACCCCACCTCCCCTCACATGTCTGTACATTAACCTTGTGGTTCTTTTCTTTTTTATAACAAATTGATTTTTTGTGAAGCTGCTTTGAGACAATGTTGGTTGTAAAAAGCGCTATATAAATAAATATTGATTGAAATGATCGTATGGTGTAAACCGCAGCTGTGTCCAAATGATTTATGAAATGTAAATAACAGCATGTATAAATGTGTCGTTGGTAAGACAGTGACTATGTGTCCCACTTGTCCAGCTCTGAAAAGGAGGCCACTCTAACCTCTAGTTAACATGTGGTTCTTCCTATTTGACTCACTCTGTACATTCAGGTGTTCATCAGACACGAATTCTACTAGAGCCATGCATGGTAAAACATTTCATTTGACGCGCATATTCCACATAAATAAAACACAACAGATCAAAACAATAGTCTCTTTGTTCTCATGATGTTTACTCTATGAGGTACTTGTAATTGAAACCGTGCTTACCTATTCCAGCTCCATTAAAAATGGTGGGCAGGACCAGCATGATGTGATTGGGCCAGTATTTCTTATAGACGGCCATCTCATATTCCTTGATGACCAGGATGTGCAGGTGGGAGGCTCCGTCCATGGCGTGATACAGGTTGAAGAGGCCGTGCTCGTGCCGACCAGTGGTGGGCGTAAATATGGGGCTTTTGATGCAATCAGGGTTCTGTAACCGTGAGATTAGACTGCAGTTAGACTACTCATTATTATCATACTGTCACTTCACGCTAGCAAATACGTTCCTAACTGGACTTTAATAACACACACATTCACCCCTGTTCAAACGTTTGGAACCTCCATATGAACAATGTTTGTTACCCTATATACAATAACAGCCTGTGTATCGTGGATTTAAGTATTTATTAGCATTATAGGTATTTTTGGATGTTTTATTTGATTGCTCAAGAATTCTGCCTGTGCGTAAAATGCAAGGCCAAAAACCAAATTACTAAATTATTATAAATTGGGTATCCTAGGAAACACTTCAACAAACTGTTTTCGATAACACTGTTCACCACAGCATCCATAGATACAAGTTGAGAGTGTATTATGCATAAAAAGCCATGTACACATACAACATCCACAAACGCCTCTCTGAGCTTCAACTCATCCGAACTGGACTTACACATATACACACACATCTCTCACTACATGTATATAATCGCTGTCCAAAGAAAAACACGTATCTCCATTTTTGTTGATTTTTGCTCTTATGCCTCTTTTGATCACATGAGCTGCTGTTTACACTGTGTGGGAATTTCATGAAGAATGGACCAACAGAAATGGCCCAGAACTGCTTGGAAGGACGTCTGGTTCCATTGACTTCCATTAAAGTTAAATGAGGTTTTTGGCCGCTCCTGTAAAGTTGCCATTTTGGAGATACCTGTTTTTTTCTTTGGACAGCGACGATATGCTCCTTAAAGATACTCAAACTCCTATTTTACAACAACGTAATAAAACCGCAGCCAGCGTGGAGGGAGGCGCTCTTGTTGCCAGATTAGGGCCACGCCTCAGCCAGAAGTGGGTAACTCTGCCATATTGCCAGTGCCGGCAGTAGGACAGCAGTACCGTGTCTGGATGTAGCCTATTTATAGTTATGCAATGGTGAAAAAGTGACAACGCTTCGGGGCTCTTACCCTGTCTGGATCGCTCCATACAGACTTACAGACTGAGCTCATGTTCATAAAGCACAGTGAGCTAGCATAGTGCTAGCACGAACCAGATGGTTTCATACTACTGAGGTGTGATTTCAAACCCTTGAACCGTAGAGTGTATTCTTCAATGTGGTTAATGAGTATTTGGTGAGCGACATCACCGGTTCACATAAACTGGAAAAGAATAGTCCTTACCCAATCAGAGGTGAGGGGGAGTCTCATGCTCTCGAGCTGGCCTCCTGGTTGGCTGAAGGAGAAGTGATGCTCTTTGGATTTAGGGATGATGAAATAGAGCTGGATCTCCTCTCCAAGCAGCAGGTGAGAGAAAGTGAAGGCGTGTAGGGTGGACTCGTACAGCTGAAAATGCACAAATGATGGGTTTAAAGAAAACATGTAAGCTCGTATGACTGTCAGAGAAACCGAACACTAGAGAGCACCACCTCCAGGTGCGGGGCCAAAGGGCGTAAGAGCCAAACCGCTGTGTAGGCTACATTATCCAAACGGTACAGCGATATTATCTACAGGTACATTTACCAAGTCACACGTTACTAAGTAGTGCTAAGCCTGTATTTACTTCTGTTCATACCGGACCACCCTTATTATACATACCGGACCACCCTTATTATACATACCAGACCACCCTTATTATACATACCGGACCACCCTTATTCATACCGGACCACCCTTATTATACATACCGGACCACCCTTATTATACATACCGGACCACCCTTATTCATACCGGACCACCCTTATTATAATACTGGACCACCCTTATCATACATACCGGACCACCCTTATTATACATACTGGACCACCCTTATTATACATACCGGACCACCCTTATTATAATACTGGACCACCCTTATCATACATACCGGACCACCCTTATTATAATACTGGACCACCCTTATCATACATTCCGGACCACCCTTATTATAATACTGGACCACCCTTATTATACATACCGGACCACCCTTATTATTGTAATGTATGACTATGCTGTATTGTGTAACTGCTCCTGGCTCCTAAACTTTAGGATCAATAAAGTGTCCATCCATCCATCCATCCGTCCATCCATCCATCCATCCATCTATAGACATCAGGCCGTGTATTTGTGTCCATGGCTCAGAGCACCACCGCTGTAATTCCAACTGAGTAAACTTTCTCAAGGGCAGAGCACCAAACCAGCACCAAACCAGCACCAAACCAACGACCTTTACAGTGACCTTCATAATTACATCATAACCACTCAGTTATGCAGCTGTTCTGAGATGTCAGTGGAACCCCTGTCAGTCATCACCTGGTATCGAGGGTTGAAGCCCATGTACTGATGGCACTGCTCACAGTGATGGTATGTGTTATATGCTGCATATTTGGAGAGTTTAATCCGAGCTGTGCGTCGACGGAGGTACACGTCTTCCTGACGCCGGGGGTGTTCTGTTAAAGCACACCAAAGAGGAAACTATCATTACCACATCGTATCATACGCAACGTGACATGGTTCCATCAAAATACACATACGGACCAAACAGTTCAAACTGTAACCCCACAGTAAAACAATAAAAGAAATATTCAGTATATTTAAACTAGACCTTTACTGGGATTACAGTATGATTTATTCAGACCCAAGGCATTCGTTAATAAAACACTAATTGGCTCCACCCAACCCTCAGGCCTACATCAACTCTCCATTCACAAAAATAGCTACACCACATTGTAATACAGATCCTTTTTTAGACCCCAGAGTTTCAGAGCCGTTAGTACAACTACATCCCTCTCTCTCGTGACCACATGTGAGCAGTTAGCCCCCATCGCTGTGAAGTACATGTATCCCAAAGTCTGAAAATCAGAGTGTAACAATAAAATGGTCACTAATGAAACACATTGCATTAAAATTAATTTTCTTCAGATGTGTTAACATGAAAAATATGATTTCAGTCGTGTTGCATTTTATTGGGTTTGGTAAAAAAGCTAAAATGGTCACTACAGCAACATGTATTACAGTTTCTGTAAACTTGTGATTATTATTAGCCTAAAATAGAACAAATAATAATAAAAATGTTTATTACAAACATTTATTGTAATAAAATGAACATAATTAGTAAAAGTGATTTCAGTCCATGATCCAAACCCGACTCTAGGTTTAGCCCGAGTTGGTGTTCTGAACCGGTTGGGTAGAATGATCCGTACAGGTTACCGTACAGGTAACGTTACTGAGTCCTGTGCTTACTCTCTACGTTCGGAGTGAAGTCGGGGGAGTAGATGGCACTGATGTCCTCGTATTTGGGATCATGGATGGTAAAGTCGAAGGGCATTCCTCTCATGGTGTCGGCGTTGGGCCACGACGCGATGGCCTGATGATAGCGCACTAAATCAGACTGGGGATCTGGAGAGAAGCCACAGATGGTTCAGGTTTGCTTTATGACTCTGGTTTATAGATTCTACATGTGACAGTGTACAACATGTGGAAGACGAAAGGCTGGACAATGAATGAATCCAGGATTTAATATCATGTACTGACTGCAGTTGATGTCCTCTTCATCATAGATGTCCACCTCCATGAGCCTGATCAGCATGCGAGAGAGGATGCCAAGAAACTGCAGGTATGCCCCGGTCTTCCCAACCTGGAGACACATTGTACACCTCAGTACCTCACACAAGACACCTACTGAAATGTCTACTAATGCAGAACTACCGCACATCGTGTAACATGGACATAGCAAGTGGATCTACCAAGCGAACTGTCTATCAAAAGTTTGGGGGCGGGGCTGTTTTAGTATACACCGGCTCGCTGTTCGGGTGGTTAGTGATCATTTAACATGCTATAAATTAAATTCAGAGATAATATCATATCCCTTGTTGTGATCTTAGCACACCTAGGCCCCAGTGTTGGACAGAACACGCTCAAAAAGTAGATCCTTCTGTTCATCAGTTTTCAAATGAAGTTTAATCAATTTTTAATATATTTTTTTATCAGCTTCTGTCCTTTTCATCAAGATCGTGGACTAAGCAAGCAATTCACTATGTCCTAATATCAAACCCTGCAAATTTGACTATAAAATTGGCTGGGCTATGTGGTTTTCAGCTAATGTAGTGTGCCACAGGATGCATTCACCAACACTAGGCGTGTCATGTGCACTACTGAGAGCTCAGTTCCATCTCAACCCCTACAAAGAGCTCATTAATGCTGAGTTCATCAGTAACTGGCTCATCAGTTCCTACAATTCTTCCTCAGAGCACACTTCACACAGCATGAGTTCAGACTTTTAATAAACGAGCGTTCGTTGTGTTTCTAAAGAAGGCCTATATACGTTTCCCAATACTGCTTTAACAAAACATAACTCGGACTGAATACAGATGGTAAACATCTCAATGCAAATCCCAATACATTAATTCCGAACCCTGCCAGCTCCATAGTATCATCACCAAAACTATTAAATCAAAATTAGAAATGCGTTCTATATAGAGAATCCTTATCCTACAGTTTGTTTGGTTTTTATTTCACTCCTTGAGGTCACGTTACAACGTTTGTGTTACTCTGGGTACCAAAAAATGTAGTAATTAATTATATCTTTAGAATTAATCAGGATGTTTCGGTTACTGTGCCTTTAGAAACACATGTAAAGGGGGGGGCGCTCGGGAGCATTAATGGAGTAGGACGTGAGTTTGGAAGCTCCTGCCGAGTTCGATTAAAATTGTAATTCATCTGCGCTTTTTGGCTACATATTTAGTCCTAACTTACTTCGCCCTAATTATTTTGTTGGAAGTCTAACTCTGAACTACGCGAAATGTCTGGAAAGAACTCCAAAACTCGCAATACTGTTCAGACCCGACTGCGGCCTGGTCCACAAACCGTGACCACAGTATCGCGTGAGCCGTCAGACCCAGCCGAGGCCGCCTCGACGCATGCTAACCCTGACATCGCAACCCTTAAGCTCGAGGTGCTGGCCTCGCTGAGAAAAGATATCGCTGATATTTTTAAAAAGGAACTCCAGGATACTCTCGGGGATGCTTTGTCTACTATCAAGCTCGACCTGCAGGCGGTGAGGACGCAGCTAGCGAATGATAAAGCTGCTACCGATGCTACCGTGTCTAAGCTAAAAGATACGATCGGAGAGATGGAGCGCGCACTCACTGAGTGCTCCGATGACATCGCCGCGATGAAAACTACTATCCAGAGCCTCACAGCTAACGTAGCCATGCTGGAAAATAAATGTGAAGACTTGGAGTCCAGGTCACGCCGTAATAATATCAGGATAGTAGGAGTACCAGAAGGTCCGGACACCTGTACTACTACTGCTGTGGCCGCCCTACTTAAGGAGGCATTCGGTCTGGTAAAGGAGCCGCTTTTAGACCGGTCCCACCGAACCCTCCAACCTAAGCCCAAGCCTGATGTCCGTCCACGTACCATTGTGTGCAGATTTCATTATCACAGTGACTGTGTTGACATTTTACGTCGCGCTAGAGAGCTACGACAGATTAAAGTCAGAGACTTGGTCATTTCAGTCTTCCCTGATTACACTGCCAAGATTGCACGGGCTCGGGCTGCGTTCAACGAGGTCAGGCGCCAACTTCGTGGCATCGCCGGTGCTCGATACGGTCTGATTCATCCAGCGCGACTTCGCATCACATACAACGGTGTCGAGAAGGACTTCGTCTCAGCGGAGGAAGCCAGCGACTATGTCAAAAGCTTGATTTCTAGGTGAACTGTAATAGCTTTTCAGATCTGTTCTGTTACTGCTTAAGAATGTGTGCACTAACTGGAATTCTTTACATTAGCAGTATTTAGTGGTTTTCGATTTTATACAAGTTAATGTCACTGCTGTTTACTTATAGCGGGCACTTGTTTTTCCCTTGGTCTCACTGGATACTAAAATATAACAAGATTATGCCATATTTTTATTTTTGTACTTTGGATCAGATCAGCGCTACATTATTTTATGTCTTTTGCATCTATTGATGTAGGACTTAAGGCCTGCTATTATTAAGTTGTATTTTCACGTACTTTACTGTGTCCAGCTGATCTATGGGAAATTTGATTTGTGTCACTAAAGCAGTCATCTCAATTGTTTTGTTAGAATGTTCTCCTTCAAGTGAAACAGTATTCAGAAAGTGAGTTTTTGTTGTTGTTTTTGTTTTGTTTTCTTTGCGCATACTCTTTATTGATGTTGAGGTCGGCAGGAGTGTTCTCCTTTTCTTTTTCTCTCTTACTTTGCTTCGCGTACTCTCCGTGTTGTTCAACTTTACTGTGAACAACTTTTGGCTATGTTAGGGGAAACACTGCTGTCTCTGTTGTTTTGGGGTTATATGGAGACTTTGGGTGTATTCGTTTTTGGGGGTAAGGTAGGGGGAGGGTGTCTCACTTCGGTTTTCTATGACCAATTGCATATTTGTTGTTGTTTTTTCTTATTTATTTATTTAAATGGTTAATGGCAGTATTAATCCCAGCATTGCTGGGTCAGGCACACCTCTTAGATTTATTAGTTGGAATATCAGAGGTATGGGTAACCCTGTTAAGAGATCTAAGGTTTTTACACACTTGAAACGTTTAAACTCTGATATAGTATTTTTGCAGGAGACTCACCTTCGCACTAAAGATCACCACAGGTTATATTGCCCTTGGGTGAGTCAAGTCTTCCACTCCAATTTTAATTCAAAAGCTAGAGGAGTTGCCATTTTAATTAACAAAAAAGTTCAGTTTTCATCCACTAATGTTATTGCTGATAGGAATGGCAGATACCTCATTGTTGCTGGTACCCTAATGCAAAAAAAGGTTTTGTTTGTTAATGTATACGCCCCAAATTTTGATGATGTCGAATTTGCTAACAGATTGCTGAGTAATATCCCATTTTTAAATACTCACCTGCTGATTCTCGGAGGGGATCTGAATTGTGTTTTTGACCCAGTCTTGGATCGGTCTAACCCTCTCAATCTGACTCAATCCGCTATGTCAAATACTTTTTCTGATTTTATGAAGCAAAATGGTCTTGTTGATCCATGGAGATCTCGTAACCCCTCTATCAAAAAATTTTCCTTCTTCTCCCAGGTACATCATTCTTATTCTAGGATTGACTATTTTTTTATTGACAGTACACTTAACTCTTGTGTAAAGTCCTCTGACTATTTAGGCATTGTAATTTCTGACCATTCACCCTTATTATTAGATATTCAACTTTCTACTCATAAACGTAGCCCACCACGTTGGAGATTCAACTCTCTTCTTTTAGCAGACAAAGAATTTTGTGAATTCATTTCACGTTCCATTGTTGAGTTCTTGTCTTTTAATTTAAATGACTCCTCTTCATATTCATTGGTGTGGGAGACACTTAAATGCTACCTGAGAGGTCAAATTATTTCTTACACTGTTCATTCTAATAAAAAGATTAATACTCGGCTTAATGAACTTAAATCTGCGGTTAGTAACATTGATCAAAGATATGCCCTGAATCCTTCTCCGGAACTACTTAAGCAGCGTATTGATTTGCAAGCAGAATTTGATCTCATCTCTACTAAAGAGGCAGAACGCTTACTATTATGCAGTCGTGGCTCATATTATGAACATGGCGACAAGGCGGGACGTTTACTGGCACATCAGCTACGACGACAGGCCACTTCCCGTTTGATACCTAGTATTAAAAACGCTCATGACATTATTACTACAGATCCCTTGGAAATTAATGCTACTTTTAAATCATTTTATTCTTCATTATATAAGTCTGAATGTCCTACAAATAAAACTAAAATGAACGAATTTCTTCGGCACCTTTCAAATCCTGTCATCGATACTAATACTGCCAGGCAATTGGACTCCCCACTCTCTCTTGAAGAAGTGTCAAATGCAATTAAAGCTATGCAATCCAACAAAGCCCCAGGCCCTGACGGGTTTCCGATTGAATTTTTCAAAACATTTATTGGTAAATTGGCTCCACTACTTTTATCCGTATTCAATGAATCCTTAGAACGTGGCTCTTTGCCACCATCCTTGACGCAAGCCACTATTGCTCTACTTCTTAAAAGGGATAAAGACCCAACCTCCTGCGCTTCCTACAGACCATTATCTCTGCTCAATGCTGATGTAAAGGTGTTGGCTAAGGTAATTGCATCCCGTCTAGAGAATGTGCTTCCTCATATTATATCTGAAGAGCAAAACGGCTTCATAAAGGGTCGTCAATTGTTTTTAATACCCGTACACTTTTCAATATAATTTATTCAAAAGATTCGACTAAACTTCCTGAACTTGTCATCTCTTTGGATGCTGAAAAGGCCTTCGATAGAGTAGAGTGGGAGTACCTGTTTGCGGTCTTAAAGAAATTCGGATTTGGTGACAAATTTATTTCTTGGATTCGTCTCCTCTATTCGTCCCCTATGGCCAGTGTCCACACTAACGATATTTATTCTGATTATTTTGCTCTTGGACGTGGAACGCGCCAAGGTTGTCCGTTGTCAGCTTCGCTTTTTACTATTGCTATTGAGCCTCTATCTATTACATTAAAATCTTCCCCCTTATTCAAAGGAATCATTCGTAATGGGATTGAATATAAATTATCACTGTATGCAGATGATTTGTTATTATATATAACGGATCCCACACTTTCTATCCCTGCTGTTTTGGGTATTCTGGAGAACTTCAGCACCTTTTCTGGTTATAAATTAAATTTGGGGAAAAGTGAGTTTTTTCCCATCAATATTGCAGCACGTCATCTTCAGCAGTCAGATTTACCATTTCAGTTTAGTCCATCTGGGTTTAAATATTTGGGTATTAACGTGACTCGCTCTTTGTCCAGCCTTGCAGCCGCTAATTTCACTCCCCTTATCTCAAAGATTACATCTGATATTCGAAGATGGGGTAACCTTCCGCTTTCATTAATTGGCAAGATTAATGCGGTTAAAATGAATATTTTACCAAAATTTCTATTTTTATTCCAGTCAGTTCCTATTTTTTTGCCAAAGCATTTTTTTGATTCACTAGACAAGATCATTTGTTCCTTTATTTGGGGTGGGAAACCACCTAGGGTTCGCAAAACTTTACTGCAAAGATGCAGATTTAATGGAGGACTTGCATTACCTAATTTTCGAATTTACTATTGGGCTGCTCACATCCACAAACTTTGCTATTGGTTGAGATCTCCTGGATCCTCTTGGTGTAAATTGGAGTTATCATCCTGTAGGGGGTCTTCTATATCTGCTCTACTTTATTCCTCCTTACCTACAAGACCATCTCTATATACGGATAATCAAGTGGTTCTTAACACACTTAAGATCTGGTACCAATTTAGACGGCATTTTAAATTTGTAGCTGCCTCTCCCTTGAGTCCTTTGAATAACAATCATTTATTTCCTCCGTCACTCTCAGACCAAACATTTTCAGTGTGGTATGACAAGGGTATTACTCAATTCAAACATTTATATGTAGATGGTGTATTTGATAATTTTACCAATTTGTCATCCCGTTATGATCTCCCTGTTACTCATCTATTTCGCTATTTTCAAGCTCGTAGTTTTGTCACTAAGTGTTTCCCTGATTTCCCCTCTTTACCTCCGGAACAGAGGTGGGAAACCATGCTTTCATTTGTTCCTCATCACAGAGGAGTTATTTCAAAGCTGTACGACATCATCTTGGCGTTTAGCAATCATTCTAATGCTAAACTTAAGTGTGCATGGGAGGGTGAATTGGGAATACAAATAAATGAGGACTCCTGGGAACAGGCCATAGAAAGGATTCGATCTACCACCTCCTGTGCCCGTCTAGGACTTATCCAGTTTAAGGTCTTACACAGAGTTCATTTTTCTAAGTCTAGACTATCTATACTGTATCCGGAAGTTGAAGACAAATGTGATAAGTGCCATGGCTCCCCTTGTCACCTTAGCCACATGTTTTTTCTTTGTCCCGAGCTGAACAGTTTCTGGGAAGGTTATTTTACTACTATGTCCACTGTTCTTGGGGTAAATCTACAACCTTGTCCTCTGACCGCCATATTTGGTATTTCAGATCCCTTACTAGCACTTACATCTACACAACAAGACATTATAGCCTTCTCATCACTACTAGCAAGACGTTCTTTATTGTTGCACTGGAAGTCCGCTAAATGTCCTTCAATTTCCAGGTGGCTTAAAGACATCATGTTTTTTTTTAAATTGGAAAAAATTAAATACACGTTGAGAGGATGTACAGACAAATTTTTTTATAAATGGCAGCCCTTTATTTCTTATTTCACTAATTTAGAGGTTCTACCCAACTGAATGTGTGCTTGTTTTTGGTTTTCTTTTTTTTTTTCTATTTGTATTAATAGTCAGTAATATGTGTGTTGGGCATGGAGAGCTGAGTGGGCACGGGCGGGGGGGTGGGGGGTGTTCAATGTTCTTACACGGTAACCTGTGATTTAAATTGTTTTTTCTGCATCCTTAGCAGAATGGTGTATCATGATAATTATTATTATTATTATTTTATGTGTGGTTATGTGACCGTGTATATAAATGTAAAAGTGGAATAGGCTAATTGTATTTTTTGTAATTTAAACTATTGTATTGTATTCATTCCAATAAAAATATTTTGCAAAAAAAAAGAAACACATGTAAGGTAGGCTGGGCTGAAACACTCCTTATGACTGAGTGGGCGGGGCTAACCTGCAAAAAAACAAGGCCTCCCAGAGCAGTAAACTTATTTTCCATATATGGGCTAAAATGTGAAATATAGAACTCTGAGTATTGAATGTATATGCTTCCAGTTTTCCAAAGACGGAGGAATGTTAAATCCCTTTGGTGAACAGTGAATCTGGAATTGTGCATCATGGGAATACTCAAACCAACACCACATGGCTCCTCACCTGCGGGGGCCCACTGAGCAGCAGCCTGCGTGGGTGGAAGTTGTCTGTGCGCCCCTCGGCCCGGTTACTGCTGTCCATGTGGTGCGGCCGGGGCACAGTCCACTGTCTGTAGTACAGAGACTGCTCGGTGCAGGTCATCATCTTGCTGAGCAGGGGTCTGAAGGAGCTGGCCCACTCCACCGACGCATGCGGGAGAAAGGAAGTGGGCTTGGGCAAGCCGCTGGCATCCACGGTGGTGATGAGATCATAGAGGGCTCTGGGGAGAAGCACCACGGGGGGCCGGTTGAGGTTTCGGGCCCAGGAGCAGCACTGGCGCAGAGGGGAGGCCTGTGTGGACGAGCAACCCGGGGAGGTGGACTTGGAGGATCGCCTTTGGTCGTGAGGAGTATCTCCAGTCACCGAGGGCTGCTGGGGAGGCAGCTTGTCCGGTTTGTGAGGGGAGAAGTCAGTCTGGGGATGGTCTGGACCAAGCAGTGTGCTGTTTACTGCAGACCACCAGGGGGAGACAGAGAGAAGATGATGAGACAAGCGAGCTCTTGGCTCCTCACAGGACTACAACACCACTCCACTTCAGTTGCATCGCATGCACACTAAACTAGAGCAAGCTACAAGCTCAGCTCGATGACCGCAGAATGTTAGAGCTGGTCTCAGATCAGCGCAAAGGAGCCTTTCCACAGGATAGGGACACTTCGGTCCACAGTGATGCCCTCCCTAGAACTGGTACACTTTTTTAAATTAATTTATTAGTGGTTATGAGCTCATAACACATCAATAACATCACGTTACCTAAAGTGTGTAAAGAGGCGTTATAAGTGTTCATTAAAGGTTATGTGCACTTACAATATATTTCTTATTTTGAAAATAATTGGAACCATTAAAAAGTATGCCAGTTATAGTGAGGGCATCACTGTGGGTCTGTAAAGCATCATGTAATAAACTCAGCATTGGTTATAAAGCTTTATAACACAGGTCTCAGCAGTGATATTAAGAACTGGAAATATAAATATAGAGATATCATAGTGCATTATAACACTTTGCCCTAAAAAACCTTATTCTGTGATGTTATAACATCTTATGTCTGTGATTATAAACATTTATGTAGAGTTACAAAGGTTTATGTCAAGTATTATAAAGCATTATGAATGCTTTATAGATGTTTATGAATGCACTTATAATGCATTGTGGATACCTGATTCATAGAAAGTGTGACCATAATTTTTTTATTCATTTAAATATATAATTTTTGGCATCACAGTATTTACAACTGCAGGTCCAGTAGAAGGCCCAGGCGTTGAGTAAACAACTCGAAAGTTTAAATAAAATGGAAAAGGCTTCATTACTAGAACCTTTTGCAGCCAGTGCACATTAGTGACACCTGGTGGTTAGGAGTATGAATGACAGCTATAGATCCTCTATCGTAGGAGATGTCTTAGGATACTAGTCCAAATCTTTGTCCTCTAGTGATTTAGGATCCTCTCAAAGTAAAGCAAGAGCTCATAATCAAGGGTGATATGGCTATTAGGCATGTTCTGAAATGTGTAGCTCATGACAGCACTGTGTGTGCAAACCCCGAACCAGTAACAGTCAGTAATAAACAAAAGGGTGATGTAAGCAGTGTCAGGGCATTCCTTACAGCCTGCTTTTTTTTTTTAACCCATCCGTGCAGTAAAACTCCCACGCACTAGGGGGCAGTAAGCACCCACAGTGCCTGGGAACCAGTTGGGGGTTGCCGATTCACACTGACACGACAGATTCATAAAGTGTGCTGTGTTTCAGGAGATGCAGCCCAACTGACCGTCCACCACCAGCTCTTCTTCCTCATTGTCTGTGCTGCTGAGCTTGTCGGGGTCGCTCTCAGAGAGGTCACTGGAGGAGCGGGCCCCTCGTTGGCTCTGCTGCTCTGCCGACACCAGGTAAGCTGCCAGGCCCAGCTCCTGCTCCAGAGCTGTCCGCTGCAGAGAGCAGCAGCTCATCACCCTCTGGTCGCAGTACTTCAGAGACCTGAAACACACAGTGGCATTCTCGTTTATGACGCGTGGTGTAGACGAATGGGCATGAGCTACTCTGTACGTTCTACAGAAGAGTGCTAGCTGATGTGTGAGGTACCAAACATACACTACTGAGTCAGAGAGCGCCGTTTAAAATAACTGGTGGGGTTCATTTCTCACACAGAACATCACACACAAACTACATATAAAATATTATGGCTTCGATTCTCTTAGGGAGACCTGCACTCAGAGAGCTGCAGAGATAAAGTTCAGTCTTAGAAGTTGCTTGCATTTTCTGCTTCTCAATATCCGTTCAGTGGTGCTCAGGTCTGGACTCTGCAGTGGTCAGTCCATTGCTCTGAGAACACCAGCGGCTTCTTTGTTTGATTAGCACATGTTCTTCTTACTGGTCGATTCCTTTGCAAAGTAACTGGAGCTACATGCCCTTTCTGGCTCCTAGTGTTACGTTGTCTTGTCACAGTGGAAGGACGGACAGAACCACTTACGGATATTTACATTTACAGCATTTAGCTGACGCTCTTATCCAGAGCGACTTCCAGGGTTAATCATATTACAGGTGGGCCAGTGCAGTGTTAGGAGTCTTGCCCAAGGACTCTTGTTGGTGTAGCCCAGCGTAGTCACCCAGCCTGGGATTCAAACCCCAGTCTCCCACATGCCCTGAGCTACACCCACCACATGTCACGATATTCAGATATATTTCCAGATCTGATCTGATAGAGCTTGAACTTCTCCGGACTGTGACCTGAGATCTGTTTTGCGTGGTCTCCTGAGTTTTGCATGGTTGTCAGGAGTCTGAATTTCTCAGCATCTGTTAACATCTTTCTCCTACCTACTGCGAGCGGATCATCTTATAGCTAATCTCCACAAAAACATACATTAAAAATGATGAATATAAAAATCTTTTGGGGAAACTTTTGCCATTTCTTTTATTTCATTTCATTTTCATTTTTTAAAATTCTTTATTCTGTGTTCTTTCGTAATGGCCAATTCCACCAATGGTATATTCCAAGCTCCTCCCATCACAGAATACTCCCAGGCTCAAAGCGTAAACACATCTCAACATGCTCGGAGGAGAATGCTCAACGTACTAACTGCACATTTCTCGGGATGGAGAGTTTGGAATGTTTCGATTTGACAGTTTTTGTATTGAAACTCTTTAAGTACAACGGGATAAAGGGTTGTTGGCTTCGACCCCGTTATTCCCAGTGTAGTGCTGTCACAAATACTCATAGTGTTCTTCAAAATAAACCAGGTATGGCTTTAATATGTAATATATTAATATATTAAAAGTAAAAATATAAAGTTTCAGCTTACACAACTTATGCATTAACATTCTAAATCACTTGTCATGTTAATAATTAAGATAAGATAATCCTTCACTGATCCCACATTGGGGAAATTTGCAATGTTACAGCAGCACAGAGGAAAGAACAGAAGTGTCAGGAAACATAAGAATAATAAATAAGATCTATATACAAAAAGTACAGAAAAAATATAATAAAAAAATCTATACCCAGAAGAATAGAGGTAGATTAATAATTTCTGTTATTGTATGTAATAAAAGCTCATACAGTGTAGATTTAAATGCTATAATCAACACACCAGAAGGTGTTTATACAGTATTTCAGATTTTGGGGATGCCCAACAACCTAACACTGCTGATTATCAGGTGTTCCAGATGTTTAGTAACTCAATTCTCAGCTTTCTCAGTCACAGTGTTCACATCTGGCATTTCCTCTGTTCTTCACAGATTCCTAGAAACTAGATTAAGCCTCTACACCGTTGAACACTAGCCTCAGTTTTGAATCCTGTAGGCCTATGTCGTGCCTATGTCGTGCCTATGTCGTGCCTATGCCGTGTTTATGTATCGGCTGAACCTCTGAATGTTGAGTGTGTACAACATACACCACATAGTCCTGCTCCAGAGTGTATGGGAGACGGAGGTGGAAAGTGCTGGCTCATCCTGGGAAACAGGGCCAGGACAACAAATTGCTTGCCAAGACTCATTTCCATTTGGCGAGGAGAGCGCTGGCTCAACTAACGCTCAGATAATTATTTCCTCCCATTTTCATGGAGGGCTTTGTGACCTTTTCAGATACCACTAATGACAGCGAACGCATTTGTTATTTGAAGGGACTGAAACCCATGCTAGCTCGGCTTGGAGAGATCATTCCGCTGAGCTACTTCAATCTCTTGGCAGGGAAGGGTTATTCGTCCCTTTGTAAACCCAGTTGCTCTCGTATGAGCCATTTAATATAAACTCACTCTCAGATGATTCACTTTATACATAGTTTGGATCAATCCAGATGTCACTCTGACCTTGATCTTAATCATTAATCAATTCCACGTCTATAGAATCAATCACAGAGCCAGGCAATTTCAATGTACAGTTTTAATGGTGGCTGGAGTGGTGGAAGGCACACCAACTCTGGACTCGGAAACGCTTTACTATCCAGCAGTCTGGTGGACAAATCAGGGTTTGGTGGATGCTAGGTAGACGTGTGGTGTCTCTCCACCTCCACCAGTACCGCACCATCTGCAGGAACTGTGTGAGGATGTTGAAGCTGCATGGGATAGATTATCACAGGACTCCATTAGGAACCTCTACAGCTCCATACCGAGACGTCTGGCGTGTTGGGTTAGCGAACACGGCGGCCCGACGCCATACTGAGAGACAGACTTCTGTATGTGTAGCTCAATAAATATTGATCATATCAGTCTAAATTTATCATCAGTTATTGATCCTGGTCACCTTTATCTCCCTTCCCAACACACCTGCACTCCCACACCTCCTTCTGGGGGCAGATATTACTGTGGATGATGAGCTTGCTACGTGATCATTTGCAACACGACTCAGCTCAGTTTAATAGTGATGTGAAATTGACCTCATCAAAATATCAAAACTGTTTTTTAACAACTTTAACAGAAAGAAGTCCGGTTTAAGGCCAGCCTACACACCTGCTAATATCAACTACAACAATCTAAGAAGAGATTAATTTATCAAATGGTGAATATTTATATACACAATATCTATATTAGGTATTTTGAGTTACAAGGACTAAAGCCCCAGTGCAGTGCTTCTTTCACTATCCACCTGGAAGTAACTGTGAGGGAACCCTGATTTGTCCCACAGTGTTAGTCCTTGTGAATCTGTCTATAGCAGAGGTTGTGTTTGGTTGTGTTCAGTAAAGGGCGTGCGTACCTTGGCAGAGACTCCCCCATCGGATTCATGCCGGTAAAGATGAGGATGCAGGGCAAAGCTTCCAGCTCCAGATACGTGTGTGGAGTCCACTCCGGGTCCTGGATCTTTAGCCACAGCTACAACAAATACGAGCCACAGGCAGTGAGCGTCAGCATATGGCACGTGGGCAACTGGCACATCTTGGCAGAAAAAGACTATGATAGAAATGAACTGTCTGTCTCTAGCAACCGAATTTCATTTTAGTATATCGTCGCTGCCCAAACAAAAACAGGTATCTCCAAAATGGCAACTTTACAGCAGAGGCCAAAAACCTCATTTAATTTGAATGAAAGTCAATGGAACCAGACGTCTTTCCGTGCAGTTCTGGGCCATTTCTGTCGGTTCATTCTTCAAGACATTTCAGCACAGTGTAAACAGCTGGTCATGTGATTAAGTGAGGCATAAAAGTAAAAATCGGCAAAAATGGAGATACATGCTTTTCATTGGACAGCGACGATAGACTGCAGTATAGTACATGCATATGTAAAAGCACCAAACAGCGAAACTTTCATCGCCAACATTCCAAACATTCCATCACCAACACACTGTATTCAACATGAAAGGACACTGATAGTAAACACTGGCCATGCAATTATGACTACAATTGATACCTGGCTGCCTCAAGGTGAGGTTTGGAAAGAGTTAAAAGAACACTGAAATGCAAAATCAGTATATACTGTAGTAATGTTATTTGCATTAATGCTACAAAATCACTCAAACAACAAAAAAATAATACACAGTCGATTATTATTATTATAATATTATTATCAGCTACTCAGTAACCCACAGCTGCTGGAGGGAGCGTGGGGGAGGATCCACAGAGCGAACATGACGATCAAGGTGGTCCAACAGATGCTCAATTGGGGTAAAGTCTGGGGAATTAGAGGGCCGGGGTAGTACATGGAAGTCTTGTTCATGCTCTTCCAGCCAGTGTGGGACATTTCTAGTCATGTGACATGTGGCATTGTCTCGATGGAAGATCCCACTCGCCCCAGGGAAGACAATCAGCATGTATGGATGTATGTGATCTGCAAGGATGGATTCATTCCCAGATCAGCCGAGACTGCCTTTTGCACACCTCATATCTCTACCAATGACACATGAGCTAGCTTGGGTAATGTGACTCGACTGTGTATTTTAATTTTAATATTTATATTGTGCAGAATGACAAAACTGAACTAAACGCTGATCCAATAATCTAATCAGGCGAACCCTTCGACTTCTACTGTACATACTGAGTCACCAGGCTTTACGTTGTTTCATAAGGACCCGTGCCGAACTGTCTGTGGTTACTGACCGTACGCTACGGGCACGGCAGAGAGGATTAGAGACAAATATACAAGCAGGTAAATAACTGCACAGTTACCCTCAGCTGATTCAGGAAATGCTTGCCCAGTACAATCCCTGACGTGGGGTCCCCCAGCACAACTTCAAAGCGCTCGTGAAGCCCCAGGCGGTCGCGCACGCGGCAGAGTCGCTGGTGTGCCAGCGCCGCCAGGGCTGGAAAGGGAATCCGAAGAAGCAGCATGTGCCCGTGGTGGTTGGGACAGCGGTGTGCCGAATCCAGCAGGCACTGCACCATCTCTAGGGTCTCCACGGAGGTGTGCTTCTGCAGCTGGGCCTGGCCTTTAGCTGTTGCCATCAGAGCCACAGAGTAGTGCTGGAGTAGCACCTGAGTGCGGATGACCACGCTGTGCAGCTTGGGGAACCTGAGGAAGGTGCAGGTATCTTTCAGAGTGAGGAAGCAGGTATGTGGCGTGTGCAGGTATCAGGGTGTTATGTGTGGTAGCATTTTAATTAGTATATTAAGGGAATGAGATATGGAAATGATGAGATGGTGCTGGTAAGCAAAAGTAATTTACTGAGAAATGCTTAAATAAACCTGGATGAGTTTCTAAGCTGCACTATTTTAAATGTTTAACAGAAGTATGTAAATACAAACTCTTTAATACATGCTCTGCTGTTGCTCACCCATACTTTCTGAGCTCTAGCAGTTTATATTAGAGCAAAAGATCCTAAAAACTCAGGAATAAAGCCTCTATTTTCGGTACTGATAGATGCTGGACATACAGTTATCATAATCCAGCAGTTGCATTAATACACACTGACAAAGATAACCCATTTCTCAGCTCCATCACAGAGAACAAACATAAAGACAGTCCTTTCTGCAAATTTTAGTGGATAATTTTTTTATTTATATCTGCATGTAAAACTAACACACCACATGTGCCATGTAAAACTTTGGCCCAAGCCTCCTTTCCTGTTTTTTCCCCCCCCAAAAGCACAAAAAGTGTTCTCTGTAGAGGACGTGTCCTTATTTTCACTTACTATGCTTATGTTTCAGCAGATGTAATCTGACTGGGTGCCTATACTTCTGCATATGACCGTAAACAGGCTGTCTGACTGTAGAGAGGTTTATCGTTGAAGCAACTCTGAAGCAACTCATGCAACTTACTGCATGCGCTGTGCATCATTCACCGTTCTCAGTAAAAAGGCCCTACAGCTTTGCCAGCCCCCCTTTGAGTTGCTTGAAACCTACACGAACCGAAAATCCAGCCGAGTTGTATAAAGTAACCATTCCTGCAACTCATTTGAAACTCAGTCTCAACTTTACGGTACAAATTCATGAAACAGCAGTAACACATTCTGAGCAGAACAGCAATAACACCTCCCATCTAGACACTAAAAAAAACAACAACAAATAACCCAGATCACTGGACGCTTGAACGTCGAGTTGCATGCAATTGGTTTTGGAGTTGCTTTGTGTAACTGCAAAAATATCATAGGTTGCATGCAACACAGCACCAGTATGAATTTTACACTATGTAAAAGCCAGACTCAGTAACTTACCTCTCCTCCAAGGCGGCCACCATGCTCTCAAACGAACTGTCAAAGCGCAGCAGAGGCAGACCATTCCCTGAGCGCGTGGACTCCAGCAGCTCAGACACGCCAAAGTACTTCGTTTTCTCTTGGTAGAGATCCACGTCCTTTTCACAACACACATACCAGCATAAATCATAAAGCTAGAAAACTCCAAAATGTCGACTTTACAAGAAACGGCAAAACCTTTATTCAATTTAAATGTAGTTTCATGGGAAGAGATTTTATCCCAAGCCGTTTGGGAACCATTCTGGTGATCCATCATCTATACACTTCCCCACTGTGTAAAGAGAATCTAGAAAAATCCATATGACATAAAATGAAGATGCTTGGTTTGACTAGACTCACGTTGTTGAATGCAGACGGCCAGTGGATCTCGTTATATGGGCTGATCCGTGTGTACTGAGTCTGCAGGGCAAAGGGGAATGAGGTGACATGGAGGGTCAGGATGTTGGCAGCCTCTTGAATCTGCCTGCAGTTCAGCAGGCTGTCCACTAGGCCTGGCATGGGCTCGCCACCCAACCGACTGTACTGTCCGCTGCAAAAGCCCAACACAAAGACCAGTTAGCAGTTTGTGCATAAACTGGACCTCGGAGTTTTAAACAGGTCAAAACTGTTTCACAGTCAGACAAGTAGATGAGCTGTGTTACCTGCTAATGTCCCAGTGTGCATGGTCGTGCACCAGTATGAAGAGGGTGTAGGGGTTCAGCTTGGACTTCTGAATGAGCCCACTGATCTTTGCAACCGCAGCCTGGTCTAATTTTACCACATATTGCTCAGCCTGCTTTGGGGACAGACAGTCTTGGTCCAGGCCTAATTCCTGCAGGACCCCTGTGGATGCACAAGACACGATAGTAGACACGACTACTTCTTCCTGGTGGTCTTAGGATACAGGTATGGGCATCACAATGCCATCGATTCTCATGATATTCTGAATAAAAGGAATTATGACTGTTTGTGTGTGAATGAATACGCTCGTACTGATGGGTGTTGGTCGTTTGCAGACGTTAGCGTGGCCCTGCATGGTGCAGGCATGGTATATACAGTACCATGAACGTACAGTAGATGTTGTATTGCTCTGTGATATCACAACATCCAATCTCATTATCTAAGATTAGCTAACAGGCTGCCTCCTACCTGAGTTCCACAGGTGCAGGACCACTTGCTGGAAGGCCACCTCAGATGGAGGCACACAGATCAGGAACTCCACTTTGTCAAACGAGCCCAGGTCCAGGTTGTGCGTGCTGGAGTCGGCGATGGCACACACATGCGACAGCAGCTTCCGTGCCACAGCGAGCTGAATGGGCCGAACCTCGCGCCATTCCACCCGATATTCTGTCCAAGCAGTAAACCAGAGGCTGAACGTTATGAAGCTCGTGCTATCTCAAAATAATTCCGGTGCAGTTTTGAGATGGATGGTAAGGTTTGCTCGTCACATGAACCTCACCTGTACATGTGGGCTCTCCGGAGAGTTCCTGCACACAGCCTTGAGCGGAGGGGCTGGTATTCTCTGGACTGGCTTTCTCTAGCGAAGCCACATCTGCATCTGTCAGTGTTAGAAAGGGACATGGTTTGGAACTGCACTGGAGCGGAGACGTTCTCATCTGGGCCATTATTGCATTGTTTGCTTACCTGGACCTAGAGAGCTGAAGTAAGCCTCTAGCTCAGCTGTCATCCCGGAGGAAAGCTCCTGATTGATCTCTCTCACGCAGTCGCTGGGGGAGAGCATACCCTCTGCAAGTGCTCTTGACTGGTGCTTCCCTATAGGGACAATAATGATGCTATTAGACGACTGCTACAACCTGCGTCCACAAATCCAGATCCTCTCACTTAATCTACTCCTTGAAATATCCCGAAGAGCCCCTTACCTGTCACCACTATACAGGACTCTGTCTCTTGGCTCCTGCCCATACAGATGACCACCACATAATGCGTCTGTCTCAGCTTGCCCTCCATCAACTTCTGGAAGGTGTCGTCCAGCGCCTCAGCCAGACAGGGCGCCGTATCCAGTACCAGGACGCTCTCTCCGGAGGAACTGGTGGCCAGTTTGGCTAGCCAGGGGAGCTGGGAGGGGGTGAGGGGCTGAGCCAGGCCAGGCAGAGGAGTGGGGAACTGAGGGTGGCTTTGCTGGTATTGCCGGATTTCCGTCAGGTGCGATTCGCGCCAGGAACGCATGAGGATTTGCTCTAGGTCCTCCATCAGGGGCATCTGATCAGGGGCTTTGTATATATACAGGCATTATGATTATGAGTTAATGATGCCTATACCATAGTAATATCTATATATAAGAATGTTTAGTATTTAAGCAAACATAAGAAGGTCATTTATATACAGTAGGACTGTCCAGGTAGATCCGTTTTAACCTTTAGTGATGGAAATAATAATTAAATGGTTATAATAATTAACTTTATTTTATTTTTTCATATCATTTTCTTTGGTTATTGGGGATTAACTGCATGTGATCTGATTCTAAACCTAAAGCTAAATTTTATTTGATATTTAATAAACAAAAAATTAAAAAAATATATATACATATATAAAATAGAAATATATATATTTGTGTTATATGTTGTATTAAATAAAAATAAATAAATAAATAAATATATAAATAAAAAAATCAACAAGTTAAATAAAATAAATAAATAAAAATAAATAAATAAATAAATAAATAAAAATAAATAAATAAATAAATAATAATAAAAAAAATTCAGACATTATTATTTTACTTTTACCAAAATCATAAAAGACGTTTTATATATATATATATATATATATATATATATATATATATATATATATATATATATATATATATATATATATATAAACAAACAAACAAAAAAATATATATATATAACGTCTTTTATGATTTTGGTAAAAAAAAAAAAAAAATTTAATACAATCATTAAACTTGCTCTGTTTAAGCTCTGTAAATAATGTAGTAATTTCAATCTTATGTTTTGGTTGAAAATAAAAGAGCTTAATTTTTGAAAATAATGTTAATAAACCAAGAGGGATACAGTTGTATTATGATTTACAGCTGATCAGACTTTTAAAAATGTATTTATAATAAAAACATACTCTTGTCATTTCTTGGCTTTGAAACAAACAGAGAAAGGTAGAGATTCAAAGTTGCTAATAATTAACGTAAATAATGTGGTGTAATTAATTAAAGAGCCCTGCTACACCTGTGTAATGTAAATCAAAGCTACAGCGATAAGGGTTAAACACAAACACAGCTGCACCAGGCTGTGTATCGTGTGTGCTCGTGTGATGGGCGTGCATGCATGACGTACGCTTGAGAACGCATCTACGGTTCGTTTGGGGTTTAGGACTGAGTCGGCTGCTGAGTGTCTGAACTGTGTGTTTTTGATTCTCACCCAGCTGCACCAGGTAGTAGACGGTCAGGAGGACCTGCATCTCTGTGGAGAGGGGCTGGACAGGGGAGGCTCCATACTGCTCGTAGACGCGTGGGAGCGTCTGGGAGCTGCGATAACAAGCCTGCAGACGTCCATTCACCAACACGTCCCCTGTGTTCCCACACAGACACGGAAGAGCCCCATGCCCTGCAGACACACATGCACATGTTGTTTAGCATCAGCCATGAGAAACTACTCTCTCCTCCCTTTCCTGCATTCCCTGTATCTTTTGAACTTCCTTCTTCAGGAGTGCGTTCTCTGATACACTGTACAGCCAAAAGTCGTTCACTCGTCTGCCTTCACATGCATCTGAACTTGGGTGATATCCCATGTGAGGCTTGGATGCAGCTGCTCGGCCATGGAAACCCATTCCATGAAGCTCTACACACTGTTCCTGAGCTGATCTGAAGGACACATGGAGTTTGGAGGTCTGTAGTGATGGACTCTGGAGAAAGTTGGTGACCTCTGTGACCTATGACCCTCAGCATCCGCTGACCCCGCTCTGTCATTGTACGTGGTCTAACACTTCGTGGCTGAGTTGCTGTCGTTCCCCATCCCTCCCACTGTGTTCTAATCCCACTGGCAGTGGACTGTGGAATATTTAGTAGGAGGGAATTTCACCACTGGACTTGTAGCACAGGCGGCATCCTATCACGGTACCACGCTGGAGTTCACTGAGCTCCTGAGAGCGACCCATTCCCTCACTAACGTCTGTAGGAGCAGTCTGCATGCCTAGGTGCTTGGTTTATACACCTGTGGCCATGGAAGTGACTGGAACACCTGAATTGGATGGGTGACAGAACACCTTTGGCGATATAGTGTATCTAATCTCCCCTTAAACATCTTTCATTAAAAGCTTCATATGGGTGTATGTGGATCCCACCTTTAAAAATGACTGGCTGGAGTCCACAAGTTTGGAGCAGGCCTTCGGGCACAGTGACGGACTCTCCTGGGGGCAAGGGTGGCGAGGACCCCTGAGACACACATCCTGAAGCCACGTTGTCTGCTACACACACACACACACACACACATACACACACACACACACACACACATATACACACACACGCGCACACACACACACACACACACACACACACACACAAACACACACACACACACACACACACACACACACGCGCACACACACACACACAAACACACACACACACACACACACACAAACACACACACACACACACACACATACACACAAACACACACGCACATACACACATACACACACACACACACAAACAAACACAAGAGGACATTACTAACAGCGCATTTCAGACTTTCTACACACATGCTTTCCTTTACTACAGCATCAGCATCTACAGCTTATGAACCCAGAATAACATTACTCATTCCTCTTTATTCACTCCCTCGTTAGTTCTCATGTTGTTTGTGAAGCCTTTATCTTGACTGTTGCACTCTTCTCCCAGGTCTCTCCGGAGAACTGATTAGGAACACCCTATTCCTGACTAATGAGAGACATACCTGACTAATAACGCATCTTTCCTAAACAGATTCCTCTCTAGAGTCACACTGCAGCTGTTTGTCGTGACTCCAGGTGACCAGGCCAGACATCGAAATGAAACACCTCTGTTCTGATAAACTAAATGAACCTTAAAGAAGACCGGGCTGGGTTTTGGATTAAAGAGAAAAGCCTCCAGGCTTTGTGGTCAGGTGTATGCTGAAGAGCGTTCTCATGGGCAAATCAAATGGCACGGAGCTTCTATACCTGTACAGCGTGCAGGAGGTGATGTAACGTCCCTCCTGCTTTTCCATACATTTCCATAACTAGGTATTACCAGCACTAAGAAATATGACCCCTAACCCCCAGTCTGAAGTCTTGAGATTGTAAATCAAGTTGTCATTTTCAGCATGTTGTAAACTGAACCCTGCTCCTAGCCTTCTAAACAATGTTTTTTTTAGCTAGAATTTCCCATCCGGTATCCTAGCCTCACTACAGGATATAAATAATTGTGTCTAGAATGTCTAAGGTATGTAAGGTAACTACATCTACCCTAAATGATAAGGCCTCAGTAGCTTAGCTGGACTTGCTTTGCATCGTTTGGTAATCTACAACAGCACACTGTCAGAAACCCCTTAATCAAACACATGACCAAGCCATGAACCCCTATCTTATATCCTTAGAATGTATACTCTGGTGATAAGCGCATTATGGTGTAGCTCAGTGGCTAACACCACTACCACACGCCGGGGAGCCAGTACCACATGTGGGAGACTGGGGTTCGAATACTAGTCTGGTCGACTACGCTGTGCTACACCAGTAAGAGTCCCTGGGCAGGACTCCTAACACCACACTGGTCCACCTGTAATATGATTCGTCTTGTAACTCGCTCTGGATAAGAGCCTCAGCTAAATGTAAAATCCATACTGTCACAGCCCAGCCCTACTGAATACCCTGTAACTGTGTAAATCAAATAAACACAATTATTTTTAACATTAGAACAATAAACACATTCTAACCTCCCACCCATTCCGCACCCCTCTCCAAACTCCACAAAGGATGGAGAAGAGAGAAGCGACAGAGGAAAGAACCCTCTAAGGGCCCTTTAGCTTGAACTTCTCCCACCTCAGGAGACGGGAGCTCATGCGATTAGATTTCTAGTGGTGGAACTCTGTACCTGATCTGGTGCCGTTAACTGTGTTGGTGGATGGAGCAGGTCTATGAACAGCTTCGGTTGGAGCGGAGGACTCTGGAGACCAGCCCTTGTGCCTCTTTTTGGGTGGTCCTGAGTTAGCCATGGTACCTTCGGGAGAGATATAATAATGACCTTGGATATAATGTGTGTCATGTGCAGCTGTTAAAGGCTGCCAACAGTGAACCCTGCAGGATTCCCAAATACCTCGCAGGGAAGAGATCTGGAACACCTCATGAACCTGGCTTGTACTTTGTAGCTTATTCACTCACTCATTCACATTTAGCAGTCTGATTTGCCACCAGGAGGCGCTATAAGCATATAAATACATTCTATTGCTTCATAAAAGCAGTGAAGACACATCTATAAATGCCAAATATCACATTTATGCGGCATCAGTGACCCTGTGCGTCTTTGTGTAGACGTCTGTGTGTGTGTGTGTAACTATTTGATTCAATTAAATTATTATCAGTAAAATATCATCTTTCTTAATGATATTCACTTTGCTTTATTGATCATTGATCATAAATTCTAATTTCCCTTCATAAAGCTAATCACTATCGTGTTTACTTTAGCTGGTATTAGTGCAGCATTAATTCTTTTTCATGCTGACCTATACATGAACAATACTGGGATGCAGCTGGGATGCGTGAAGGGGGAAGTAATATGTTGTTTAACCCCATCTGCCCCATGCTAGGAAACGACCTGGATCATCATGCAAACTGCTAATCGCTATGCGACCAGGCAGCAGCGAGAACGTTCCCGTGTCAGAAGGATGGAGCCTGAGGAAGCCGGCTGTTAGTCTGATAGGAAGCGGTCCGTCAGTTGTACATTAACTCGGCTGTAAACACGTGTGTGTGGTGTGCTCTCCTGGTGCCACAGGGCGACAAAAGTGAGGAAGCAATGTGTTAACCTATTATAAAGCCATGTGTCACAAAGACAACCTCGCATTTTATGGTGGCGCTGAGCACGAGGCCGAAAGACAAAGCGAGGCTCCTTTACAGGCGCTGTTAATGGAGGCGAGGAAGACCTTTTACTGCCCCACGTGTTGAATAAGAACAGGCTCCGAATACAAAAGCAGAGGAGGAGAAGGACCAGACATTACAGCTGGGGCTCTTCCTAAAGCACTGGGGGCTTTTCTTCATGGAGGTGTGAAGTCTGACAGTGGGGGGGTATTCCCCCTCACCTCCCACCTCTCCCTACAGAAACAGTGGTGGTATCTACTTTGGCTGGCTAAGAACACCACAGCTAGTCTTTGATTTGGATAGTGTGTGACAGATGCTGATTTTAAAGGGGAATTCCCTTTATAAACATAGGAACCAGACGTCTGAGGGGAAACAGCGGCCTTACAGAAGGTTATTACACGAACGGGCTGCAAATACTGATTTATGATTTAAAGCTTTTGGCCAAGACATCGTATTAAAGCCCACCTCTGGTGGAGAGGCTCATTCAGAGCACTGTATATGAATAGTGTAGCATCGAGGTGAAGCCTCTCGGCTCTGATTTGTCTTCAGGTCTCTTCATATAGTGTCTCTGTGCTGTATAGACGTTATTCTAAAGCTAGCGGTCGGGTTTAGTAACTGTTCTCTGTTTGAGTTTACCAGTGAGGCCTAAACTGCTGGGACTGCTGGTAATTCCATCAAGTTTAGAAAAACAAGTGTATAACCACTTTTGTCTCTCGGGGAAAACCTAACGGATGGACCTTAGAGAACCAACGAGATATGTAAGAACAGTTGCATAAGGTAAAGGTTCTAGAAAGAACCTGTAAATTGGTATAGAGCATGTCCATTATGCAGTTCATTCAAACCCAGAAAGTGTTCTATAAAAGAACCACTTTTGGTTCCCCAGGCTTAGAGAACCATCTCTGTGAATGAGACGTGTGAATGGGAGGAACATTTTTTAAACTTTTTTTTACAAAATAAAAGTTCTAGTAAGAACCGTTAAACTGGTACAGAGCGTGTGCATGATGTCGTTTATTTAATCCCAGAACAGGTTCTATAGGATTACTGTTTTGGGTTCCCTGGGAAGCTTTAAATGGATGGACCTTAGAGAACCATCTTTGTTGATAAGATATTTGAATGGGAGGAATGTTTGAAATATGAAGGTTCTAGATGGAACCTTTAAATTGGTATAGAGCATGTACATGATTTAGTTCATTCAAACCCAAAAAGTGTTCTATAGTAGAACCACTTTTGGTTCCCCAGAAAAGCTTCAAAAAATGTTCCACCAGTTTACACATCTCATTTACAAAGATGGTTCTCTAAGGTCCATCCATTTTAAGCTTGGCCAAAGAACCAAAAGTGGTTCTTCTATAGATGGATGGACCTTAGAGAACCATCTCTGAACCGGAGGAACGTTTTTGAATGAGTTAATATATTTTTTACCTGCTCCATACTATACACTCCTACACATACACTGTGCGGTACGTGCTGTGAGATGTTACCTGTAACTGTGGGTCTTCCTGGACCATGGGCAGTCAAGCCTGGCTGGGGCAAAGGCTGCTGGGATACTGGGATGTGGCCACCGTTGGTCATGTGAGGGGAGGTATCGGATGCTTGGAGATGAGTGTTCAGATCTATGGAGACAGACAGACAGAGATTCCATGTAGATGACAGAAAGCAGTTTATATTAGTCAGTCAGCAGATTAGGTTCTGAGGAGGCGGGTCACAGGATCTATATACACTACCAGTCAAAAGGTTGGGTGTAGCTGGTGATGTCATAGACTCTACAGTGGTACACTGAACAGCTCCACCTGCTGAGAGTCTGAACCAGTCCATATCCTGATCCACCACATCTACTCCTGATGTACACAGTATGATCCTCCTCCATATCTCCACCTCTAATATATATTTAGTGGTGTAAAAACTTTGCTCTCTTTTTCTGCACAGTGTAAAAGCTCTAGTTCTCCTTTCAGGTTAGTGAATATTCATGATGGACCGACCAATAGAATCGCTCCAAACCTGCTTAGTAATAAACCTTGTTCTATCAGCTCCACTGCAGGGTAAGGAAGCTGCTCCATCCTCCTGTACAGCTCCACTCTGGAGGGGGTTAAGATGGAGTGGATAATTCCACTCTGGATGGTTTTAAGGTGGACTGGATAATTCCATGAGAAGGATTTAAGGTGGACTGGATAATTCCAAGAGATCTAGTTTATAATTTGATGTTCTCACTTTTATTCTACAGTAAAGCTTTAAGATACACAGAAGAAGAACCTGCTGTGTAACACTGTACCTGTGTAGCTGGCTGTGTTTAGGCCCACATGTCCTG